>CAJNDS010002141.1:380877-490877 GCA_905221605.1 Symbiodinium natans | reverse complement strand
TAGGGTTTAGGGTTTAGGGTTTAGGGTTAGGGTTTAGGGTTCGTAACCCAAATATAATCTAACAATGTCCGGGCACTGAAGGGGCTTTTAAGCGGGCTTTAAGTGCAGCTATTATTCAGAAGTACCAGGAAGCTCCAGGTAGGCTTCTTTCGGGCGCCAAGAAGCATTACTGTAAGGGCAACAGCTTCTGATGCGAACGTTCCCTGCGATGCCTGGAAAGCCTGCCGCAAACACAAACGTGGAGGCAGGAAGCTGCAAAGCACCGACGTGTGGGTGGTTGTCAAAATTATGATCCCTTTTGGGGTACCCTAAATATTAGGTGCCGTACGGAAAACTTGCCAACCTGTTCGCCCCACCATTTCCACCCACCCAGTCCCCTGAACTCATCAGGACTATGTCAAATTCAAAGATCCTAAATGTTTTCGGGGGCCGATACCACCAAACAGTCCTTAAGTTCTACGCCCTAGAGCCTCGAAACCCTAGCCCTGAAGCCTGAAACCCCGATCAAGCGCCATCCCCGCACATATTTGGGTTAGAGGAACTTGGCCCCAAACCCGAGACTCTGCCGAGAGCGTATCTGCCCAAGGCCCTGGACCCCAAACTCAAAAAGCCATGAGCCCTAAGGCTTACAGAGCCCTGAGACATTCACGGGCACCCCAAACCCTAAACTCCAAACGCTAAACCCTAAACCCCAAACCCCAAAACCCTAAGCTTGGCCTCTTGCAGGGTCCACCTGGACGGAGCTACCATTGAGGAGAAACACCTCCATAGCTTCGGCTCTTGATGCCGCTTGCCGGCTGGATCCAGATCGCTGCGGGATGCTTGATAAACAAGGGCTTAGGGTTTAGGGTTTAGGGTTTAGGGTTTATAGGGTTTAGGGTTTAGGGCTCAAAGAGGGCCAGGGCAGTTAACCTGCAGAAAAAGGGAATGAGAAACAACAAGCCCTACCTGAGTAACCCCAAAACCTTTTTTTGGGGGTTGCCTAAGAACCCTAACCCTATATGGAGTTCTACAGTGGCAACCTAGAAAAAAGTAGGTGTTGGGGTTCTGAAGGTAACCCCTAGTCGGTGCAGGAATTGAAGAATTGCGGATAGAGGTAAAAAGGGTTTAGGAAGAGACGGTGGAGGGACTGTAGGGTGCAATGAAGGTTTAGACAGGTCCTGGACTTTGGCCCTAAACCCTAAACCCTAAACCCTAAACCCTAAACCCTAAACCCTAAACCCTAAACCCTAAACCCTAAACCCTAAACCCTAAACCCTAAACCCTAAACCTCTGTGGGATCCCGGCGCAAAGAAGCTGCTCCGCCTCGTCGCCGACGTGGATCTCCTCAATGCCACACCGTAGACGGGCCCGCAAGTAGTGCTGATTTCTTGTTTAGGGTTTGCGTTTAGGGTTTGGGGTTTAGGGTTTAGGGGTTGGGCTTTAGGGTTTAGAGTTTGGGGTTTAGGGTTTAGCGTGCAGGGCTTTGGATCTCGGGGCTTAATCCAAGGCCCGAAGGATTCTGACGTTAGTTTAAGGCTTTGGGACTAGGGAGGACTTTCGGAGTATTCTGAGCCTACGGGTAATCTAAAGGTAGTTGCATGGTCCCTTGGTATGTGCCCTTAAAAAGGGACCCCTTTATATACCCCTTATATATCTATACAGGAAGTAAGGGACCATATTAAGGGCTCATGAAAGTACCCTGAGAGGGAATTGCTTGCCTTGGAAGGGTTTCCTGCTGGCAACTGTATCTACACAAGTATTAACAAGGGATCGTAGCCAGAGAGGAATAGGGTGCATGGCGCGGTGGGGGGGGGGGGGAAACGCTGATTTTTGCTTAACCCACTAAACCCTAGGACTTTCGGAATTTGGGATTTGAGGTTGCATCTCTACTTGGGCTTCGAGGGTTGCAGGGTTTCCGAGTCTTCGGGGTTTCAGGGTTTCTTGGGTGTTGGGGGGTTTGCAGTTGTAGGGTTCTTTCGGAGATTTAGAGTTTGGGGTTTTCCGGTTCTGGGGCTCTGGGGATTAGGGTTTTGCTTGTAGGGTATGTTTGTGTTCGGGCTCTGGGAGTTTAGGGTGTTGGGGCTTTGAGGTTTTATAGAGGTTTTGGAGGGTTCAAAGGAACGTGTGAAGGTTTAGTTTCACGGTACTTAATGTCCCAAGTCTGGCTGTACTTATAATCCAAATATACCCTAAACCCTAAACCCTAAACCCTAAACCCTAAACCCTAAACCCTAAACCCTAAACCCTAAACCCTAAACCCTAAACCCTAAACCCTAAACCATCTTAGGTTCATGGCCTTGGTCTTTGAACTCTGGCATCTTCGGGCGTTGGGGGTTGGGGTTGTGGGCCTTTAAGGCCTACGTCGCTGATCATGGCCCTTCTGATGGGTTCTTATATACCCCTTGCATACACTTACAAAAGCAAAGGCCCCATACTTCGGAACCCGATAAAAGGAGGTAAAAGGGGTCACATTAAGCGACCTTGCAACTTACCCCTTAGGGTTTAGGGTTTAGGGTGTAGGGTTTTGGGTTTAAGGTGACCGAAAAGTCCCAGAGAACGTGGGCCTGCAGGCACTTGCCACTTGTCACGTGCCACTGGCGGATTTTCCCGTCCTTGTCACGCGGTCTAGTGCTCACCCGTTTAAGCGGGCCTCTGGATAGCTGGGTTTCCCTAACCGTAAACCCGAAATCCGAAATCCGAAATCCGACCTGAAGGTTTAGGGCTTTAGGCTGTAGGGCTTTAGGGCTTTGGGGCTTGGGGCTTCGGGGCTTCTCGGCTTTGGGGTGTCGTAGGGTGTATCTTAGGGTAGTGCCCTTAACAGGGGACCCCTTATATACCCCTTGAAAACCCTGTACAACCCAAGGGCCCATACTTCAGAACCCTGTAAGGGAGGTAAGGGAGGTAAGGGACCATAATAATTAAGATCCCATGAAACTACCGAACAGACAGATAGGGTTTAGGGTTTAAGGTTTAGGGTTCAGGGTTTAGGGTTCAGGGTTTAGGGTTCAGGGTTCAGGGTTTAGGGCTACAGCCTAGCCATACAGCACGCCGTGGACGCAGCTGTCAGGTGTTAGACCCTCTCCGCACTCTAACATAAAACTACCCGTGAACCTTCTCAAGAAGCCTAAACCCCTAAAAGCCCGGAACCCCGAAAAGAAAACAACCCTAAACCCTAAACCCTAAACCCCAAACCCGAAACCCTAAACCCTAATTAAACCCTAAAGCAAACGCAAGCATAATTAGCACTGGGCTAAGGCGACATGGTCAGTTCTTGAGTGCCAACCACTACTTAGGAGGGCGGCGCAAAACCTAGAACTAGCAATAATTCGCCCTAAACCCTAAACCCTAAACCCTGAAACCCTAAGCCCTAAATCCTAAACCCTACACCCTAAGGCCCTAAACCCTAAACCCTAAACCCGAAAGGCTTGTCTTTTTACTCAATGAAGGAGAGAAATGGAGAGAAATGCGCTTGCTTGGACACCCCTTGGAGGGTCAACCTGCAGACTTGCATTCATTTAGGGATTCTTAGAGTTTAGGGTTTAGGGTTGAGGGTTGAGGGTTGAGGGTTGAGGGTTCGTTTGGGGTGTGGTCCTGTAGTCTGAGTTCCCCCCCAACCTAAGAACCAACAGGGAAATTGATATCTTTGATGGGACTCTACAGCAGAAGTGAGCCCTTCAATGTGGGAAAGTGGGTGCAGCTGGGGAGTTTAGGGTTCAGGATTTCGGGTTTAGGGTTTATGGCTTGGGGTTTAGGGTTTATGGTTTAGGGCTTAGGGCTTAGGGCTTAGGATTCGTTTGGGGGTGCGGTCGATGTTGGGGCTACGCTCTTGAGATTCAGGCTTCATAGAGTTTGCAGACTGCTTAAAAGATCTCAGAAGGAGCCCTAAGCCCCCCCCAATGCCTCAATCTACCAATTAAATCTTCACCCCCCTAAACCCTAAACCCTAAACCCTAAACCCTAAACCCTAAACCCTAAACCCTAAACCCTAACCCTAAACCCGAAACTCTCACCTGCTGAGGGCGTGGCGGTGCCTGCGCCAACGAGGACTCCGCGTGTTCGAAGGGAAGAGGAGGCCGTCTCGGGCCGCCAGCACACCTAGTCTGAGACCCTACAAACTTCTAGGGCTTATAAGGTGTACATGCACCAAATAACCCTATAAAACCCTATAATCCCTGTAACCCGATAAGCCCTGTAAGCTTTACCCAATACGCCCTATAATCGACCCGAAGCCCTAGCAAAACCATAAACCCCAAGTCCCTAGATACCCCAAACCCTAAACTCTGCCAAGTTCGGGGTTCAAGGGATACATGTGTTCTTGTTTTTGTTTTCCTTTTTGTGGGGGGTGGGAGGGCGGGGGGGGGGGGGGGGGGGGGGGGTGGGTTGCGTTCAGGGTTGAGGGTTAGAGTTTAGGATTTGGGTTTCGGGTTTAAGGTTTAGAGTTTAGGGTCCATCCGCGCCAGAGATCACCACAAACAAGTCTTGGGGTAGTGGGGCCCTGAGAATTACTTGAAATCTTGGAGGAGCCCGCCACCCCTCTCACCTCTATTCGGGTAAGGCGGGCGCAGTCGAGCGTTCAGCTAAACCACGGGAGGCTCTGCTGGGCTGCAGAGCCTGCCACGCACACTATTTTGAAAATGAGTCGTCCAGCGAAGAGTCGTCTAGTTTTGTCACTCGACTTACTAGACCATCATTGTCCTGCAACGCCTCTCTGCTCGCCGAGCAAACCCTAAACCCTACACCCATCTTTCCACATATCCGACCCGCTACCCCAAGTTTCATTCCCGAAACCGACGCTCCCATCCCCAAAACAGAAACCGTAAAGCCCCAAACCCTAAACCCTGAAAGCCTATAAACCCGAAACCCTTAACCCTAAACCCTAAAAGCCCATAAGCCCTGGCCTGCTTGATGGCGTGGTGGCCCGGCCGATTTAGCCTACGGGTTAGGGTTTAGGGTTTAGGGTTTAGGGTTTAGGGTTCAGGGTTCAGGGTCTAGGGTTCAGGGTGCAGGGTCTAGGGTCTAGGGTTTAGGGTTTAGGGATTAGGATTTAGGGCTTTGGGAATGGGAGTCATCCCTGACGCACCTCGGCTACAAGTAATAGGGGGTCCTTAGTCGAAGGTACGAATGATGATGAATGCGATTACTAACCCCATTTAGGGTTTAGGGTTTAGGGTTTAGGGCTAGACACAAGCGTAACCTATAGGAATAAAAGGGGGTGCACATTTGTCGGCCGCTTTGGCAGCGCCAATTACCTCCACAGTTGTCTGGAAAGAGGTCACTGCTGGCCTGAACTCGTCGAGGATGAGGATGCACTGGAAGCTTGTGCAAAGCCCAGCGACCATGCCAACGGGAGCCATCCTGTAGATACAAACATTTGCGTGACGTTGGTCGTACCTCCTGAGGCTCCTGAGGTCTGCGATGGCGGGGTGATCGCAACTCCTTGGATGGAAGTGCTGGCCACGCCGTCTCCATCTCCACATTGTGTCTCCGACGCTTCGTGGCCTGGAGCACCGGAGCTTTCGGGAATGTCTCCTTCCTCATCTTCATAGATGAGGCTCAGGAGCATGTCTTCCAAATTGAGAGAGCACTGGCCTGCGGCAATTGCAATGTCGGCACCTGCGCAACAACCGCCCGCGTGTGAGTGAGTCGGGGACATGCCGCTGGAACAGGGTGCCGCCGCGCGTAATTGTGCACGTACAAGGCTTGTCAACAAGCGTGCTGCAGTCGCTGTGGCAATATGACAATGAGCACATCTTGGGCACGATAAAACACTCAACACCCCAAGAACACTTCTTGGTTTAGAGGGGCTTATAGGGGAACCTAAACCCTACAGCAGCGAATACGAAACCCACTCTGGGTGCAAGAGCCCCTGTCCCTAAACCCATAAGCCCTTACAGCTTTGCTTGGGGCGGTTCGTTGCGGAACCCAAGGGCCCAAGCGCGAAAAGCCAAAGCAATCTTTAGGGTTTAGGGTTTGGGGTTTAGGGTTTAGGGTTTAGGAGGTTTGTTTAGACACACGTTGAAGACACCCTAGAGGCCCTTGAGCCCGAACCCTCAAGCCTAATCAAGAATGTGCTCCGACTTTGCGTCAAGGGGTTCAGGGGCTGAAGGCCTATAGGACTTTACTTACTTCTCCACATCCCTGGGAATAAGGGTCTGGTTAGGGTTGAGGGGCACCCCCTTTTTTCAAGAGCAACCACGATGCTACTGAGGGAAGCAAGAACCCCGCGTGTTGTTGGGGTGCCTGGGTCTTACACTGGCAGTTAGCCCCTAGATCCTCAGAACCCTCTAAGGTCCAGGATTTAGGGTTTTTGGGTTTAGGGATTGGGCCACAAAACCCTTACAGCGTAAACCCCAAAAACCCAAAACCTACATTGCTCTGACCCTCAGAGCCATAAGCCCTAAACCTTGAACCCCAAAAACCAAGGACTCCAAACCCTAAACTCCGCCATCAAACCCGCAACCGCAAATCAAGGGGTGCCTGTACGCCTCCTGGCCGGTGGCGACATTGAACACACTCACCTGGGCAGAGGCGAGCAAGGGTCTTTTCTAGACTTCAGGGTTCAGGGCTGAGGGCTTAGTGTGGGGTTCAGGGTACCCAAAGGCTCCTATGTAGTACCTTTTTGGGGTAGTATACTAGAATCCACTATACCTAACCCAAAAAGGAACTACATTGGAGCCTTTGGGTAGAGGGTTGATAGGGCTTAGGGTGTAGGGCTCCGGCTTTAGGGCTGAAGGTTGAGGTTGGGAGGTTGCTATTCAGGGTGCTCAAGCAGAAAGATGGGGGATTCTAGTGCTTTGGGTTTGGGGGTTTTACGCGGCCTTCATGGGTTTAGGGCTTAAACCATGGTTTCCTTGTTCGGTCTTTGTTGAGAACCACCCGGTCCGATGAGTGAAATCTGCAACCTGAAAAAGCACAGCTTGCCTGCCGCATGTTAGTTTTCCGGACTCTTCTTACCTACAAAGCCAAACCCCTAAACCCCCAAAACCCTAAACACCCTAAACCTCGAAACACCCTGAACCTCTAAACCTCTAATCCCTATTATGAACCTTCAAACCCTAAACCCTAGACCCTAAACCCTAAACCCTAAACTCCCACAGCCCGGGTGTCCGTGCGGTTCCGTGGCCACCGGCCGCCGCCAGGAAGTTGTGATCCGCGTTGAAGCGGACGGAAAAGGCCTTGTAGGGTTTAGTTTAGGGTTTAGGGTTTAGGGTTTAGGGTTTAGGGTTCAGGGTTAAGGGTTTAGGGCTACCTTCAGGGTTTAGGGTTTAGTTTAGGGTTTAGGGTTTGGGGTTTAGGGTTAAGGGTTTAGGGTGTAGGCCTAAACCCCAAACCGGAAATCTTAGGGTAGTTACCTGGTCCCTTAGTATGGGCCCTTAGAAAGGGGACCCCTTGTATACTCCTCATGTAGCCCATACATCTCAAGGGCCCTTGCTTCAGAACCCTTTAGAAAAAGGTAAGGGACCATATTCAGGGATCATGTAACTACCCTTAGAATAAACCCTAAACCGTATACCCTAAACCCTATACCCTAAACCCTATACCCTAAACCCTAAACCCTAAACCCAAAATCCTAATGAGCGTAGCCCACACCTCAGAGTGGATCGGGTCTTGCGAGTTCTTGCGGCCATACACTCGCCCTAAAACCCTAAAGCCTAAATCCTAAACCCTGAACCCTGAAACCCGCCCAGTTCCCAAACAGTCCGTCCGACCCTAGCTCCACCATGGCGTTTAGGGTTTAGGGTTTAGGGTTTAGGGTTTCGGGTTTAGGGTTTAGGGTTAGGGTTTGAATGCTTCAGCAAGAGTTTTTTTAGGCCTGGTATTGAGGTGGGGTGGGGGGTTTAGGGTTTAGGGTTTAGGGTTTAGGGTTGATGCCGGGCTGGGGTGAGAGGGTCCATCCCAAGCAGCCGTAAACCCTTACAGAATCGAGGCCCCTGAGCCGCAAGGCTAAACCCAAAACCCAAAACCCTAAACCCTAAACCCCAAAACCCTAAACCCTAAAGTCTGAATGTTTAGGGCTTAAGGTTTTAGGGCTACCGAAGCCTCATCCTAAATAGTCACCTCAACAGAGTCATAGGGTGAATAATCCGTTCCCCCTAATATTAATACCCCCCCTAATATATAAAAATCCCTCTGGCCCCAAAACCCGGTCCGGCAGTCGTCCCTTTTAATATCTCTACAGAATTAGGGGGCGGGGAAGCCTGAAACTCATTTAGGCCTAAGCTTGAAAGCTGCTCTATGGCTGAGCCAGCAAGCTAGAACGACTGGTTGTTCTATTCGGACAAACGGTAAGAAGCCCCCTATTACTAAAACCCCTTTGGGGGTTTTGGGGGGTCTTTATACTGCCGGGTGGGGGGGGGGGGGGGGCCTTTTATATTAGGGGGAAGGGATTAATTTGGGGCCCTCGGGCCTCAGAGTATCTCAGGTGCCCAGCACTGAGCCCTCTTCCCAGAACCCCCAGGCCTACTTCGCAGCTCTTTCTTCCCTGAAGCGTACCAAACCCTCAACCCCAAACTCTAAACCCTAATTAGCCCTAAACCCTAACCCTAAACCCTAAACCCGAAACCCGAAACCCTAAACCCTAAACCCTAGACCCTAAACCCGAAACCCTCAACCCTAAACAGGAAGAGGCCTGGGAGTCAAAGGGGTCGGTGATGGTCACGGGGCTCAGCTGCAGGTCTCGGTTGTCAGGGTGCTTTCCTACCCCCCCCCCCCTTTGGGTGTCTAGGGTTCAGGGTTCAGGGTTTGGGGTTTAGGGTTCAGGGTTTAGGATTCAGGGTTTAGGGTTCAGGGTTTAGGGTTTCGGGCTGTTCCAGGGTTGGGATACTTCAATCCTTTTTGCCAAGATGCCAAGTGTTGGCTTCTTTGGTGCGCAGCGTAGGGTGTTCAACTTCTTCCCTATGTAACCCATACTCCTAAGCGACTAAGTCCTTGCATCTGGTGTTTCTTATACATTCCCCGAGTGGCACACTCGCAACGAGGGGGGTCCCTGCAAAGTCCTTGCATTTCCTGTTTCTGCAGGGGCACACGTCCGCGGACCACTGCGCACTGCATGCCCCGAAACGTAAACAAATGCCCAACACAGACCCCATTTTCCCAGTGGCACACGCTTGCAGACCAACTAACCACACGCCCCCCAAAGCCTACAAAAGTCCCCAGTAAAGATCTAAAACAACTAATCACCACAACGTCCCGCAATACAGAAGTTCCCCATGCACTCAGCCCTGATTCTTCGACGGCTTCTCCCGAACCCTCTTCTGCGGTGTTGGGTTTAGTTTAAGGGTCAGTGTTTGGGGTTTAGGCCCTTAGGGTGTAGGCTTTAGGTTTAAGCAGGGTACAGGGTTTAGGGTTAAACCCGGACACTTGCCACCCGGCAAAGATTCTTTCCATATGCCATCCGCTCCCTCGTGGCTAAAGGTTGGTGAGATCTGGTTGGAGGACTGCGCCCCTAACGATACCCCTAACGATACCTCAACGATACCTCTACGATACCCCGGGGCCCCAAATGCCAACAATGGCCCACGTTCATCTGAATCTGCCTCGTCTGGCGGATGTGCATTCAATCACCTTCAACCCACTGAGTGAGCGCTTACTTCGCATCCGAGGGTTGCAGGTTTAGAGTTCAGGCTTTAGCTGCAGGGCTTAGGGGTTTAGAGTTCGACATGGGATTTTGCTAGCGTTGCCTGATGTAAATAAATCTATATGTGTCGACTCCACGCAAACGGCGTTGACAATGATAATACAAAAAACATTTCCCCCAGGGGCACACCCAAACGCAACGACCTCACAACAAAGCTTCCCCCCAATGTCTGCCGCTGAAAAAGTGAAAACGCAACGACTTCAGCAACTGGGAGTAGCTATCCCCACGCCCTTAGCCCTCAACCCTGAACCCCCCCATCCTCTTTTATTTACCCTGAACCCCGGCATATATGGCTGAATTAGGGAGTATACCTTGTATAAAATCCGAACGGGATCTCTACTATCAAATACCTTCTGGTTCTTAGTAGGGAATGAGGGAATGGCGCACCCTAGAAAATCCCCTTCAAGGATATGGATATGGAGAAATATATATATATATATGTATATGTATATGTATATGTAGGGGGATGCAATGTACCGGAAGCCCCCCATTCCCTGCTAAGAACCAGTAGAATCAGGGACGACTCCGTAGCCATAAGAGGTCCCCTAAACCCCAAACCCCTAAACCCCAAACCCCTAAACCCCTAAACCCCTAAACCCCTAAACCCCTAAACCCCTAAACCCCTAAACCCCTAAACCCCTAAACCCCTAAACCCCTAAACCCCCAAGCTTTTTGCGATCGCGCAAGACGCGGCGACGAACCGACGTCCAAGCATTAATTGGGGCGCCCTAAACCCTAACCCTAAACCCTAAACCCCAAACCCCAAACCCCAAACCCTAAACCCTAAACCAAACCACGGCTTCAGGGATTTTTAGAGTTTGACTACCTAGAAACCCTGAACCCTAAGCCCATAAGCCCGAAACCGTCCAGGTGGGGAAAGGGAGCCCTAAACCCTAAACCCTAAACACACCCTAAATCCTAACCCCAGGTGGGCAAGAGAGACGCTCCTAGACCCTCTGAAGCCCAGTAAGACAAGGTCCTGCCTAGGAAGGTTTGGGTTTTAGGGTTTTTTTGGGCTTCGGGATGTTTAGGGATTACTACCCAAAGGCTCCTATGTAGTACCTTTTTTGGGGTAGTATACTAGAACCCCCTATACCTAACCCAAAAAGGAACTACATTGGAGCCTTTGGGTAGAGCAAGAGGATTTTGGCTTTTGGCTTTTGCGAAATTGCAAGGCTTTTAGGGCTTACGGGGTTTAGGGCTTCAGGGTTTGGTTAGGCTTAGGGTTTAGGGTTTAGGGCCTTCTGGGGTTTATGGGCATGTAGGTGGAACGTTGTACGGCTATGGGTCCTAAAGGGTTCTTGGGCTGGAGTTCGGACTTCAGGGCGTGATGCCCTTGCTGGAGGTGCCCAGCCACGCAGGAGCTGTGCGGTGGCACGCTGACCAGCTTTAACAGATACCGCTACAACCCTAAACCCTAAACCCTAAACCCTAAACCCTAAACCCTAAGCCCGAAACCCTAAACCCCGACTCTGAACCTTGGTGCGCTCTGTCTAAACGACAACGCCAGACCGGCCTCGAACTGGAAACTTTGAGATCAACACCCAAAGGAGGCTAGGGCTTAGGGTTTAGGGTTTAGGGTTTAGGGTTTAGACCCTAAGCCCTGAACCCATACTAAAACCCTTGAGGGTTTAGGGTTTAGGGTTTAGGGTTTCGAGTGGACGACGTTCAGTCTCAGCTCATGAAGCAGCACGGCCAAACTCTCACCACCATCCCCAAAGGACCCCGGTACCACTGCGGGTTTGCTCGGGCCTGCTATTTAGGATTTGGGGTTTCGCGTTTAAGGGCAATTAAAGGGCGTGGGACTCCCAAATATCTAGATGCCATGTAGTCCCCTGTCGGGTAAAGGCCCAAAACCACAAACCCTAAACCTTAAATCCTAATCCCTAAACCCTAAACCCCTAAACGCTCCATGAGTGCATATTGGACCCCCAACCCTCAACCCTCAACCCTCAACCCTAAACCCTAAACACTAAACCCGTCCTAGCTCGAGCCCTGATGATCATTGCAACCCCCATGGATACGATCTTTTGCCTTGTGATCGGAGCATTTGGTACCCTACCCGAAGCAAGGAAGGATTTAGGGTTTGGGGTTTGGGGTTTGGGGTTTGGGGTTTGGGGTTTGGGGTTTGGGGTTTGGGGTTTGGGGTTTGGGGTTTGGGGTTTGGGGTTTGGGGTTTAGGGTTTAGGGTTTAGGGTTTAGGGTTTAGGGTTTCGGTTTAGGGTTTAGGATTTAGGGTTTAGGGTTTAGGGTTTAGGGTTTAGGGCCAGGAGGCTGAAGCCCTAAACCGGAACATCTCCGCGCAGCTACAGGAGCCTCAGCCGTTTCGCATCCTGGAGAGGTGCAGGAAACTTTCCCGGTTGAAGCCTAACACCCAGCTTCGGGTTTAGGGTTTAGGGTTTAATTAGGCTTTAGGGTTTAGGGTTTAGGGTTTAGGGGCTGGCAGCCTGAAGGGACTTCTCTGAGCGCCACACTCACAGGCAACAAAGTCAACCCGCAAACCACGGCACCAAAAAAAGAGCATCCAAAACACGACCGCAAAACGGCGGATTCGAGGGATCGCACTACGCATGGCCAGGAAAATGAGCCACCAAAGCATCCTGGTACTTGGAGGTTCAGGGTACTTATTAACCAGTTATAACTGTACTTATAACCCACTTATAATAAGCCCCTTAAGTGCCCTAATATGGTTATAAGTACAGCTTAAGTACAGTTACAATTAGTTACTAAGTACCGTGAACCTAAGTCGGTCGTCATGCAATTGAGGTGTATCGAAGCCTCTGTAAGCATGATCAGGCCTTCATACTTCTGAGGGCGGGACGCGAAAACAAACTAGAATACGCTCAGCCTGAGAAGCTGCTGAAAGAGCCGCACAGACCGCAAAACCCAATCAGTAGGGTTTAGGGTTCAGGGTTTAGGGTTTAGGGTTTAGGGTAACTCTGTGAAAACTGACAAGCCGTCAAAACCTTGGAACGCCTCGACCTCTAAACGCACCTCGACGCCCTCAAAAGCCTCAGATCGAAGAGCCTAAACCCCTAAACCCTAAACCCCAAACCCTCGACCCCTAAACCCTAAACCCTAAACCCTAAACCCTAAACCCGCTAAACCCCTAAACCCTAAACCTGGCGCCTCGGGCGGCTGCGGCAATTTCCGGCAGCCAGGTATGGCGTTGTTTCTGTGCAGGGGAGGGGTTTGGGGTTTAGGGATTGAGGTGTTTGGGGTTTAGGGTTTAGGGTTTAGGGCTTAGGGTTTAGGGTTTAGGGCTTAGGGTTTAGGGTTTAGGGTTGAGGGTTGAGGGTTGAGGGTTTAGGGTTTAGGGTTTAGGTGTTGTGTGTGTATTTCTTTTATTTATCTTCTTTGAATTTAGATTTTTTTTTTGGGGGGGGTGCGGGGAGAGGGGACCCCGAAGCCTAAACCCTAATCCCTATGAGCTATGAGCCATGAACCGTGGGGCTTTAGGGCAAGCGTTCTTGGAAGTCTGAATGTTTAAGGAGAAGTTACTCTGATGGTTGGCTTAGGGTTTTTAATTGCGGGTAAAGGCCGGATGGGGGCATTTTGGGAGGTGCTAGGGATGTTAGGGGGTTTAGAGGGCTTATGGGTAACTTTTGCGATCCTGCAGGGTTTAGGGTTTAGGGTTTAGGGTTTAGGGTTTAGGGTTTAGGGTTTAGGGTTTAGGGTTTACGGTTTAGGGTTGTCCGGGGGATTGAGAGCTTGGGGCTGCTTCAGTGCAAGCGATGCACGTTACGCACTCTAGCTGAAGAAGACATAGGGTTTAGGGTTTAGGGTTTAGGGTTTAGGGTTTAGGGTTATATATATATGTATATTATATGCATATATATATATATATAAGGACCGCCACCCCAAAACGCTAAACTCAAGTATCGTAGCAAACACCAGCATGGGCTGTGAGGCCTTACAAACCCCACAATCAACCCTATAAACGGCCCCTTTAAGAAAAAAATGTAACCCTAAACCCCAAACCCCAAACCCCAAACCCCAAACCCTAAACCCTAAACCCTAACCCTTAAACCCTATAAAAGCCCATCCTCAAGCTGATGTTTTCGCTGCGGCTGAGTGGATCCGCTGTTGCGGCGAATCGATTCCCACAGAGAGCCTAATTAACCCCATAGCAACCCTAAACCCTAAACCCTAAACCCTAAACACCCCTATATCCAGCAAAGCTCACACCGCAACTCCTCAAGGGATCTGGGTTTAGGGTTTAGGATGTAGTAGGGTTTCGGGTTCAGGGTCTCAGGGTTAGGGTCGAAAGCCCCAACTGGCGGAGATCCCCATGTCCCCAAATCTGGAGGACCTATGAGCAACTCCCTGGCATGTCCAAGACTGTAAAACAATCGTACAGAAACCCTAAACCCTCTAAAGCCTCAAGCCTAAACCCTAAAGCCTCAAGCCGAAAGCCAAAGCCTAAGCCTAGACCCGGCAATTAACGAGTGTAGGGCGTAGGGCTTAGGGCGTAGGGAGTGGGTAGGGGCGTTCGGGCTTCGGCGCGCCCAAGTCCTAAGCTTCTCCCAAGGGGCGAACACGACCCTCAGGAAGACACTAAAGGGTTTAGGGTTTAGGGTTTAGGGTATTAAAACCTATCTCTATTTCCACTTCAAGCTATTCCTCAAGAAGCGGGAGCGGGGGAAAGACGGGTGGAACAAAAACACAGCCGTAAGGACTTCGAGAACCAGGTCGACGAACGCTGCAATCCCTAAACATCCCTTAAAACTCAAAAGCGTTGACCCCCAAACCCACCCTGAAGCTACCCGGTGGCCTCCGGAAAGTTTTGAGAGAGAAGCGGTCGCACGGCCAATGGTTGCTCGTGCTGCCGTTGAAGTACGCCTGCTTCGACTTTCGGACTCGAGCAGCCAAGGTCAACTATTAAGCTCCGGAGGCTTGAAGCCCTAATCCCGTTGCCCGAAAACATTGTCTAGACCCAGGAATAACCAGAAATACAAGGTTGCACTTTTTGGTTTAAAGGGGTTTATGAGGGAACCTAAGTGCTCAAAAAGGGGATAAAGGCCTGCTCCGGGTCCTAGCTGTTTTCGATCTGCAGTATGTGTTGGGTGGCCATGGAGGGTTGGGAGGATTTTTTTTTTGTGGGCCTTGCAGCCGTCACAGACGCAAAGACCTAAACCCCATGCACTGTACAGGGGTTTAGGGTTTGCATGGGGTGTCGGTTTCAGCTTCTGATTCTAGCGCATACCTGTAGAACCTTGATGACTCGAAAAAGCCGCACTCGAAGGGAGCTGGCAAAGGGAAGTTGCATGGTCCGTAATATAGCCACTTACCTTCTCTAACTGGTTCTGAAGTAAGGGTATATCAAAGGTATATAGGGGTTCCCTCCACCCAATTCAGGGCCAAAAACACCGAACCCAACAACCCTAAGCCTAAAAAGGGGGCCATATTACCCTTCGACTCTAGATGCTGAGATGATGTAGGGTTTAGGGTTGAGGGTTCAGGGTTTAGGGTTTAGCTTCGGCGCAACACGAGTTGGAACGATTTTTTCAGAATCATTTTAATCACATCCCAGGGTTTAGGGTGCTTGGGTTGAGGGCTGTTTCCAGCCCCTTGTGGAACCGGGTGCAGTCGATAGGTCAAAGGCGGCTGGAGGGATCTCAGGTCGGGGTTATTCCCTAAACCCTAAATCCTAACCCTAAACCCTAAACCCAAAACCCAAAACCCTGAACCCTGAACCCTAAACCCTAAACCCTAAACCCTAAGCCCTAAACCCTAACCCTAGACTCTAGCCCTAAGCCCTAAACCTGAAGGGTTTTAGGGCCTTTGGGCCCAAAGATGGCCCATGGACCCGCCTGAATTTTCCTCTTCCGCGTCTCCTCTGACCGGCGCTTCTTCCTCCCATGCTTGGGGCTTTTCACGGCACAAGGGGTTTAGGGTTTAGGGTTTAGGGTTTAGGGTTTAGGGTTTAGGGTTTAGGGTTTAGGGCTGGGTTTTCAGCGGAACTGTGAGGACTGTACTTGGGCAGCAGTCTTCGATTCTGCGCGTGCTGAGACATTGCGAAGTATGGCTGCGTGTTGTGGCAGCTGTTTTCCAGAAGAGGGGAATAACCCAGGTGCCAAAAGCCCTAAAGCCTAGCCCCAAGTCCTATATCAACCCTCGGCCCTACATACTGAACCCTAAGCCCCAAACCTTAAATGTCTAGGATGAGGGCAAGTGAAGATAAAGTCAAGATACCTCCCAAAGAGCACAATACCCTTCAGCTAAGGGATATACCTGAAATCATGATAAAGACACCCTCTGGAGCTAGGGTTGGAAGTGAGGGAATCTTAGGGGCACTCTGGTGAACTTAGGGAGTGTTGGGGAGCGTTGGGAACGTTGGACCCGCCTCACTTAAGAACCCTATGCCTAAGGCTCTGAGGACCCTTGTTTCAGGGTTGTTTTGGCCCAAAGACAGTACTGTATATGGTGCTTTGAAGATATTTAAGCCGCAAAGGGGGCTACTTAGGCATGTAGGGACGATATACGGCATCCATCGGGGTTTATTTAGGGGAGAAAGATTAAGGGTCGCTTCTAGGGGTCATTCCTTATTCCTTGGCTTATACTAACAGTCCGTAATAGGGATTACAATAGGGGCTAGAATCCCAATTGAGACTGCTAGTATAAGAGGGAACATCCCAAGACGTACCCCTAATGGGCTTCCCGAAATAGACCCAAAACTGAAACTAAAAAGAACCCCTGAACCCTAAACCCTAAACCCTAAACCCTAAACCCTAAACCCTTGAACCAAAAACCCTAAACCCGAAGCCCTTTTTTTACCAAAACAGCTGAAGGGATGGCATGTCGGGATCCTTGTGTTGACTTAAGGTATATTCAGGAGTTAGGGTTTAGGGTTTGGGGTCTTAGGAGCTCAGTCCTGAATTACAAGAGACCCTACACCCCAAACCTACGCCTTGAACTTCCGGAAATTACACCAAACACCCCCTAAACCCTAAACCCCAAACCCTTGATGTAGGGGTCTTGGTTTAGGGTTCAGGGGTATTTAGGGTATTTTAGGGTGTTTAGGGTCTTTAGGGTATTTGGAGCATTTAGGGTGATAAGGGCATTGAGGGCATTTAGGGTACTTTAGGGATTTCAGGGTTTTTAGGGGTATTTAGAGTATTTAGGTTACTTAGGGTTTAAGGGTTGCTCTGGAAGCCGAGATTCGGCGCATAGGCTACGGCCAGGGCCAGGCGATTTGGCAAGCGGCATTCCTGTGTTGGGAGGGTTTAGGCTTTAGGGTTTATAACCCTAATCTTCCTAAAGCCGGGGGAAATGGGGCCGCTCAACCTTCGACCCGGGATTCCCGGGTCGAGGCGTTTTGCTGGTTTGAACAACCCCGATCCCCCCCTACCCTTAAACTGTTGAACCCAAATACTCAAAAACCCAAACAGCCTCATGTCCCCCCTTCCATGTTTGGCACCAGTTTTGGGCCAAAGACCACGATTCCCCTCCAGGTAACATCTAGGGCCGAAACCCCAACAGCCCCAAAGCCCCCTCAACGAACTCGGCACTAGGGTTTCGAGAAGAGTCTAGGTTTTGGGGCCTGAAGAAAACTCATCCCGCTCCGTTTGTAGCCGAAGACAGCCCACACATCCCGGAACAAGCTCGGGGTTTGCTTTTCGCTCAGGGTTAGAGGGTGCTTTGCACAACAAACCGCATCCGACTGGCACCTTCTCACGCTTTCTCACGCTTTTCTCACGGTGGCGGATTTGGGATGCTGAAAGCTAAAAGACGACTTGCGGAAAGCACGGCCCCGGAGCACTCACGATTTCTCACGGTTTTCTCACGGTTTTTTGGTGGTCGTGTGTGTGTGTGTGTGTGTGTGTGTGTGTGTGTGTGTGTGTGTGTGTGTGTGTGTGTGTGTGTGTGTGTGTGTGTGTGTGTGTGTGTGTGTGTGTGTGTGTGTGTGTCTCTGTGTGTGTCTCTGTGTGTGTCTCTGTGTGTGTCTTTGTGTGTGTCTCCGTGTGTGTCTCTCTGTGTGTGCCTCTCTGTGTGTCTCTGTGTGTGTGGGGTACGGGCAAGGATCAGGGGCTTAATCGCCCTGAAGCAAGCCCCCATACAGGGTCGGGCATTGTCGAGGAAATTAGGTCGAGGCCAGATTTCACGATCAAAGGCTTGGTCGGGGAAATGGGGTCGAGTCGAGCGATAATGACCGAACATTTTGTCGGGGTAAATGGGGTCGATCCCATTCAGAAAACTGTTATTATTACTTTTTTGCGCGTTGGACAAAATGGTCCGCTTCAGGGGTTTTTGGGGTCGCTCAGCTCGACCCCGCCATTTGGGGTCGAAGAAGACTAGGGTAAGCTTTAGGATTTACGGGTCCTAAGCCATATGCCCCAAAACTCCAAACCCTTCATTCAGGGGTCTTGGTTTAGGGCTTAGGGCTTAGGGTTTAGGGTTTAGGGTTGAGGTTTTGATACCCTAAGCCCCAAACCCCAAACCCGAAACCCTTAACCTTTGGGCGTTACGCGGCTTAAGAATTAAGGGTCTAAAAAGGGCTTGGTGAGTTGAAGATCTTGGGCTTTAGTGCCTTTGAAAGGGTGTCTTTTGGGGCTTTAAGGCCAAACCCTAGACACTGACCTCTAAACGCAAAACCTAAATACACCTTCAGGAGGGCTAGCTGGATGTCTCTTGCTCCCATCGACTCCACCTAGAGAGACGTTTAGGGTTTCGATCGAGATCGGGACTTGTGCCTGAACCCTCTGGCAGCTTTTCTACGGTGTTGTCTTTGGTGTCTTTGGCTTTCTCCAATTGCTAACCACTAGCTAACCGACCATTAACTCGATCAACCACTTTGTTGTAGCCCTAAACCCTACACCCTTAACCCTAAACCCCTAACCCCAAACCCTAAACCCTAAACAGACGCGTTCGGGCCTTGGGTCGGGAGTCCCAGGGTTTTTCATGATCCCTGGGAGGAATCAGGGTTTAGGGTTTAGGGTTTACTGGGGGGCTTGGGGTTTCAGCAGTGTGTTTAGGGTCGCTCGAGCGGTTTGCTAACGTTTCAGGGTTCGGGATCATTCTGGTGGTCTGCTGTGCACAAGTGCTTGACGATCCTGGCGTCCTCGCCGATCTAAGCCTCAGACTTCCCAGTCCCTGCAGCCTGTAAACCCAAGCCCACTCCTCGAATTCAAGAGCAGACAGATAATGTCCCAAGGGCATTCGACAGATATGAAATTGAAAGGTTTCGTTGTTGTTTGTTTAAGATCCTTCTCCCTAAGCTGTGGCTGAAATCCCCCCCCCCCCCCAAAAAAAAAACACGCCCTGCTGGCCTTGCAGCGCTTCTGAGTACCCGGGTCGCTTGCATGTATGAGCCTGACGACGATGGGCTATTATACCCCGGATCCAAGAGTAACCTGGAAATCAAAAGGGTGCCCTTTTTTTGGTGTTAAAGGGGCTTATAAGGGAACCTTAACCCCAGACAAAGGCCCTCTCTGAGTCCTAAACGCCTTAGAACGGCTCAGGTTTAGGGTTTAGGGTTTAGGGTTTAGGGTTTAGGGTTTAGGGTTTAGGGTTCAGGGTTTAGGGTTTAGGGTTTAGGGTTTAGGGTTTAGGCCGAATAGCCGTTTTTTGTTTTTGGGGTTTAGGGTTTTGGGTTGGGGGGCTTTTATGGATAAGTTTCTGGTTCGGGACGAGGGTTTCAGGGTTCAGGGCTTTTGTGTTCCCTTAGGGTGAAAGGGTGTAGGGTTGAGTCGAGGCTTGGTAGCCCAGAAACCATATTGCCACATAAGCCATAACTGGTTCATAGTTGGGATAGTAATAAAATTTTAAAATTTTATTCCTTATTGAGTTTAAGTACCCTTAAAAATGTAAAATGTTACCCCACTATGATAAAGATAATACTGTATGAGGGGCCCTTGAACCAACAAAAGGGCAAAAAGGGCACCACTGGGCTATCTAGTAGGGCGTGGCCGACGGACACAATCGGAAACCATAATGGCAAATCGGAAACCAGGAGACAGCCTACTACTTGCTTAAAAACCCCCCCCCCCCCAAAAAAAAAAAAATGGGGGGGGGGGGTAATATACCCTATACTCGTATAATTCCTACTACGGCAGCGCAAGCTGCTTGCCGGACACGATTACACCCCGCCTACCACATTGGATGCGCAGTTTCTGATTTCGCAGGCTGGCTTCTGATTCGCAGTTGCTCATTCGTAGTGTCTGATTCGCAAGCTGGGTTTCTGATTTGTTCGGCCCCTTAACTAGTATAGGTATAATCCATCAACCTGTATGTAAAGAGAGTCCCGGGAAGGCTTTGTGATGCAACGCAGCAGTAGCTGATCAATCGAGGAGTTTCGGGTAGAGGGTTTCGGAACTCACCCTGCACCCTCAACCCTGAACCCTAAACCCTATATCCTAAACTCTATCCTGAGCACCTAAGCCGTAAAACCCCCTACAGGCCCTAAACCCTCAACCACAAGACAAGCTAGGGTTTAGGGAAAAGGCTTTGGGGCAAAGGGTTGAGGATTTCGGGTTTAGGGTGTATAGGGTTTAGGACCCTAAACACGAAGTGAACGGCAGCTGAGTAGCTTTGAGTTGAAGAGGAGGAGGCCATCAGCCGGCACATAGGGCCGGATCAGCTTGCCTGGTTTGGGGTTTGGGGTTTGGGGTTTAGGGTTTAGGGTTTAGGGTTCAGGGATTTGGGAATAGGGTTCAAGGTGTAGGGATTAGGGCTGAGGGTGGGGTTGAGGGTTTAGGGTGTTAAGGATTTAGGGTTCTAGCGTTCAGGATCTTGGGATCTTGGAGATTTTTAGCGTCTAGGGCGAATCCTGAACCCAAGGGTTCAGGGTTTAGGGGTTTAGGGGTTTGGGGGTTTAGGGGTTTAGGGGCTTAGGGGTCCAGGGTTTAAGGAGCAAGCTTCGTGGTCAAAGTGAGCAACTCAAAGGCATCAAACAAACGAACCCCGAACCCTTCCCTACAAATCCTAAACCCAAAGCCCTAAATGCTGAGCATGCGTACAGCCAGCGCAAGGAAAGGGTTAAGGGCCTACTTGGAGGTTCAGGGTACTTGTAAACCCAATTGTAACTGTACTTATAAGCCCCCTAAGTCCCCTAAGTCCTCCAAGTGTCTTGTAAGTAGACTTAGAACTGGGGTTATAAGTACCCATGTACCTCCAAGTAGGGCATCGTACGGCATCGCGGTGCGGTGGCGCGCAGATTAAAGTTTGGGGTTCAAAGAAAATCAAAGCCCAACACCTCTCTCCCCCCCGCTCATCCTTAAACCCTAAACCCTAAACCCCAAACCCCAAACCCTAAACCCTAAACCCTACACCCTAAACCCTACACCCTAAACCCCAAACCCTAAACCCTCAACCCTAAACTCCCTCAACCCTAAACCAACCCACCGCCAGGCTGCGCATGAGATCCCGCAAACGTGGGTGCACTTGCGTGCTTTCCACCTTCAGGGCGTACCAGCAGGGGGTTTAGGGTTTAGGGTTTTAGGGTTTAGGGTTCAGGGTGTACTTGGAGGTACTTACTAATAACCATATTTGGGGAATTAAGGTTACTAAGTACCACGAACCTCCAAGTACCAGCAGGGGCTACTCTACCCTGCAATCCCTCAAAAAGGCGGTTTACAGGGTTATATTGTGAGGCTAAACATTAAGGCTGAGCAGCCCTAGAGAGACCGTGTATCTTAAACTAAGACAAGGTCACTTTACCCCATAACTCAGGGAAGTGGAGGATCTTTGCTTTGAGGGCATACTGAAAAAAAAAACGGTCAGTCCAGGCAGGCGGTACACGGTTCGATGACCGATTAGAACAAATACTTGTGGGCCCAGGGCATCAGTCTTGCCTGAGACCATTACAGTTTAGGGTTTAGGGTTTAGGGTTTAGGGTTTAGGGTTTAGGGTTTAGGGTTTAGGGTTTAGGGTTTAGGGTTTCAGGGCTAGACCTGCAAATTTCGGGGCAGTGACCTCCAACACCTAGCCTTGAGCAGGAGGTGAAAAGAGTCCCAGGTAGGGACTGCAGGTTTAAGCTGTTGGCTCCTTGGGGGGGGGGGGGACTGGCCCATAATCTGGAGCTGCAGGTTTGGCTGAATTCTAAGACGAACAGAAATTGTTGCCAGAGCCTAGACCCAAGACCCTGAACTCTAAACTCCAACACCCCAGAAATCCAACGCTTAGAAGTCTCAGCAAGCGTCGGCGCCGAAGCCATTGCAAACTGCACCCCCGCCGCCCCCCCCCCCCCCTCTTGACCCCACCCCTCCCCATTCCCCATAATCCCCATAATAGCCAGCAGGTACCCCCCCCCGCCCCCCCCTGCCCCCCTTCCCGCTTTTGCGAACCCCTCCCCCCCTCCCCCCCCCCCTCCCCCCCCCCTCCCCCCCCCCCCTCCCCCCCCCCTCCCCCCCCCTCTCCCCCCCCCCTTCCCCCCCCCCCCCCCCCCCCCACCCCCTCCCCCCCCCCCCTCCCCCCTCCCCTCCCCCCCACCCTCCCCCCCCCCTCCCCCCCCCCCTCCCCCCCCCCCTCCCCCCCCCCCTCCCCCCCCCCCTCCCCCCCTTTATCGTCTATTCTATCAGCTCGCTTGGTATGTCTTCAGACAAGAGACAGCCACAAAAGAAAACCCATTACAAGCCTTGACAATAACGAAAAGAACCCCTAACCTTCGCACCCACAAACCCCAACACCCCTCAACAGGCACCACCCTAAACCCTTAACCTCCCAAAACGGCCCAACCCCACCCCCCCCCCCCCGCCCCCGCGGCAAAAACCCAAAACCACACTAAATCCCAACACGCCCTTACACTCCCCCAAAACCCCAAAACACACCAAAACAAACCCTAAACTCTACCAGCAGAAATCCCCAAACACCCCAAAAAACCCTAAACTCTACCAGCAGCAAAGCCACATCGTAGTTCTCATCCACTCGGAGGCTCTGCTCCTCCATCGGCAGCTCTGTGCCTTGGCTGCACTTCGCAGGGTAGGGTTTAGGGTTTAGGGTTTAGGGTTTAGGGTTTAGGGTTTAGGGTTTAGGGTTTAGGGTTTAGGGTTTAGGGTTTAGGGTTTAGGGTTTAGGGTTTAGGGTTTATGGTTTAGGTTTAGGGTTTAGGGTTTAGGGTTTAGGGTTTAGGGTTTAGGGTTTAGGGTTTAGGGTTTAGGGTTTAGGGTTTAGGGTTTAGGGCTTAGGGCTTAGGGCTTAGGGCTTAGGGCTTAGGGTTTAGGGCTTAGGGCTTAGGGTTTAGGGTTTAGGGTTTAGGGTTTAGCTTTTACCTGCCTTCTTAAGAAGCCCAAAAAACCCAAAAAGGCTAAGGATCTAAAGTTAGAGCACCACCGGAGTGCGATGGGATCCCGGAACCAGGACCGTGCCCGCCATGTTGTGGGTGACCTGCGGAAGTAGATTTTTGGGTGGGGGCCTCGGGCCCTAAACCCTAAACCCTAAACCCTAAACCCTAAACCCTAAACCCTAAACCCTAAACCCTAAACCCTAAACCCTAAACCCTAAACCCTAAACCCTAAACCCTAAACCTTAGACCCTAAACCCTAAACCCTAAACCTTGAGAAGTTGCTACATGGAGACTTTGGGGCCTAATTGCCTGTGGACCCTTAGGGCAAGATTTTGGGTTTCGGCCTTCGGGGGGAACAGAGGGGGTTTAGGTTTTACGGTTTGGGGTTTAGGGCTAAGTTTTACGGACCTCGGGCTTAAGGTTTCCTGGATGCTAAACACTAGTCTTGTCTTCATTTTATATGCTTTTGGTCGGGGGGGGGAGGGGGTAGCTTCTGCTAAGGAAGCCACCCAAAAACTCAGCCTCTGGCTTGTGCTTGGGTCTAAAGTCCCGCGTTAGCACACATGGGCCCACAAAACGTTAGCACACATGGGCCCACAAAAATGTGCGTCGACCAACTTCGCCCCCTTGAAATTCTCAACCCCAAAAGCTAAACCTTATAAACTCTAATCCTTAAACCTTATAAACCTCATCCTTAAACCTTATAAACCCTAAACCTCTGAACGCTAAACCTTAAAAACCCTAAACCAACCCTAAACCCGAAACCCTAGACCAGCTTTCAAAAAAGACCCTAAACCCTAAACCCTAAACCCTAAACCCTAAACCCTAAACCCTCCGGGTTGTAGGTATCCCAAGGAACCCCCCCATGTCGGCCTCCACCGCGGAATAGAGTCCCTGGATGCTCAGGAGCTTATCCTCGCCGCCGGGGGGGGGGGGGGAGCTCAAGGCTTCTTTTTTTGTAGGGGTTTAGGGTTTAGGGTTTGGGGTTTCTAGGGTCTCGGGTCTAGGGTTTAGGGTTTAGGGTTTAGGAGGGTTTAGGGTTTAGGGTTTAGGGTTTAGGGTTTAGGGTTTAGGGTTTAGGGTTTAGGGTTTAGGGTCCGCCGACCCTGCGGCGTGTTGGATAGGTTTCTGGAAGTGAAAACCTCCCTTTTTCCCTCCTTACCCCCAAAAAATTTGAAAAACCCCGCAACAAACCCCTCTCCCCCCCCCCCCCTACCCCCTACCCCCCCCCCCCCACCCCCCCCACCCCCCCCCCCCCCCCCCCCCCCACCCCCCCCCACCCCCCCCCCCACCCCCCCCCCACCCCCCCCCACCCCCCCCCCACCCCCCCCACCCCCCCGCCCCCCCCCCCCGCACTTCAAAATCGTAATCAGGCATCAAAAAGGGCCAGGCCACCCACACCTGTTACCCCCCCCCCCACCCAAACACGGGTGTGCCAAGCTGCTTCAGCTCCTAAACTGTTTGGGTCCTGGTGCTACCCCCTACCCCCCCCCCCCCACGTTTCACAGAGGCGCGAGCGTTTCACAACTTTTGGGATTCTGCCGAGCAGGCTGCGATGCTCTTCGAACCATGCGATGAGGAAAGCATCCTTTGAGCCGACGAGCGGGTTTAGACCTTTCAACTATGCTCTGGCGGGGTCGGCGGCTTGAGCCGGAGGCTCTTAAATCGGGCCCCCGCGCCGCCCGTGGTCCAGGGCGGAGCCCGCGTCGCACTAAAGCGCTAGCTTTAAGGGGCGAGCGCCCGAGCCGCCGACCCCGCCCAAAATTGCTTCAAATTCGCGCGGGGCCCTTCGGGAGGATTCGAAACGGCATCCAAGGGGACGCAACACGCGGTGGTGCGAAAAGCACGAAAACCTCGTAAAAACCATGGGTTTTTACGAAAAACCGAGGCCACAAAACACCCGCAGCACCCCATTAAACCCTCACGTGCGCGCATCATCGACCCTAGATTTTCACATGGGGCGCGCGCCAGGCCGAAACCATGTTTTTTTTCAAGGTTTGGGGGGGGTACCGGAAGCCCAAAACCAGGCGAGCATCATGAGCATCAGCAGCCCTGGCCCGCGGACCCAAGGCAAGAAAAAACGCTGAAAAACGCTGAAGTCACCGTAAATACCGTGTTTTTATGAGGGTTTTCACGCGTGCCTCCGACCCCCACCCTTGTTGCCCTTGACCCGCCCCCAAAGTGCGCATCATCGAAACCCACGTCGGGGGGGGGGGTCTGCTGATGCTGCTGATGCGCGGGGTCCGGGTGCATCATCGAGCCATCGTTTCTCATGGGCTTCGTGGGGGGGTCCGGGCCCACGGCCCAGAGACCCAGCTGATGCTCATGATGCTCGGTTTGGGGGGGTGTTCCAACAGCAGAAAACCTCGTAAATACCGAGTGTTTTGTGGGTCCACGCAAAAACGCCCCTAAAATCGCTCATTTTACGCGCTCGAACGGCTTCGTGCCTACAAAACACCCGAACAGCAGACCCCGAATGCCCTTAAGGGCATTCGGGGTCTTGCTTTTGGGGGTTTCGTGGGCACGCAAGCGTTCAAGCACATACAATCGGTGTGTTTAAGGGGGTTTTGGATGGCCTGGGGGAGGCCGCTGATGCTCATGATGCTCCCTTTCCTGGGTCCCAAAAGGCTTCCCAAGCCCAAAAACACGTATTTACAGCGTTTTCTGAAGGTTTTTCGAAGGCAGAACGCATGAATAGAATGCTTTTAAGGCCCCCAAACCAACCCCACTGATGCTCCTGATGCGGGTGCGCGCGCGCGCGCGCGCGCGCGCGGGGGCGGGGGGGGGGGGGGGGGGGGGGGGGCGAAGGCAGGAGAAAGAGAGACAGAGAGAAGGAGACGAAGAAAGAAGAGAAAGGTGAACGAACAAGAGAAAGTGAGAAGATAGAGAGGGAGAGAGATTAAAAAAAAAAAACAAAGAAGAGAGAGAGCGAGAGAGAGAGAGAGAGACAGACAGAGGAAGACTAACAGCAACAGAAAGAAGAGAAAAAAGAGAGAGGTGAAGGAGAAACAAAGAGAGGAAAAGAAACAGAGAAAGACCAACAGCAAGAGAAAGAGAAAGAGAAAGAGAGAGAGAGAGAGAGAGAGAGACAGACAAAGAGAAGTAGAAGGAAAAAGATATTGAAGAGACAGAGAATAAAGAGAAAGAGAAACAAAAAAGATAAAGAGAAAGAGAAAATGAAAACAAGGAAGCAGAGGAGAATAAAGATAAAGAGAGACGAAAAGATAAAGAGAAAGAGGAAATAAAAACAAGGAAGCGCAGGGAAGTAAGAGGAGAAAGATAAAGACAGAGAAAAAGAAAAACAGGCAAGTAGAGAGAGGAAGAAACAAAGACAGAAAAAAACACGCGAGAGAGCGAGAGAGAGAGAGAGAGAGGAGAGCGAAAAAGAAAAAGGACAAAGAAAAATGGAAAGAGAGCGAGAGGAGAGAGACAAAGACAAAGGACAAAGAAAACGGAAAGAGAAGACAGTGCCAAGGTTCAAGGTTTCGTGCTTTGGGGGGCGGGGGCCGGCCCGTGCCGCTAGGCCTGAAATCCGGGCACGCCCGTGGTCCGACGCCGTTAGGCGCCAGCCCTAGCTTTAGCTACCACGGGGGGGGGTTAAGCCGCTGACCCGGTTGGCTCCCCAACATCCGGCTCCAAATGCGGCTCCCGAAGGGCATCAATTTTCAGGTACAATTTTTATCGCGAAAAACGCGCTATTTCCCACCGAATTTGGGCTCCTGGACGCATTTTTTGGGTGCCCCATGGGGGGTCCCAAAAACGACCCCGGAGAGCATCATCGACTCTCTTTTTCAACTTTGGCCAAATACGCGTTGCTGATGTTTTTGGGTGGCATTGGCCACCGCAAAGGACCCCCACAAGAGCGCGCATCATGAGCATCAGCGGGTTGGGTTTTGGGTTTCGGATGCGGCTGAGAGCTTGGAAAACACAGAAATCGCTGTAAATACCGTGGTTTTCGTGCTGTTACGGACATTTCCGTTTTGAGGCCGGCATATGCTCCTATAAGCCATGCATGCCTGGAGGCCGGAGCCGCTGATGCTCATGATGCGCGGCCGGGCGGAGGGCCAGGGTGCGCATCATCGAGGCTTCGTTTCTCTTTGGGGACCCGGGGGGCGAGCATCAGCAGCATCAGTGGCTCCGGAAAGGGTTTCGGGCGGCAGGATTTCGAAGGATGCTGGCATAACTCCATAACATGGCACTCGACATGCGCGCACCAGTTCACGCGCGCGCGCGCGCACGCGCGCGCGCGCGCGCGGGCGCGCGCGCCGTTGTTTGTTGTGGGGGGCCAGGGTGCGCATCATCGAGGCTTCGTTGGCGCGCCGTTTTGTTGTTGTTGTTGTTGTTGTTGTTGTTGTTGTTGTTGTTGTTGTTGTTGTTGTTGTTGTTGTTGTTGTTGTTGTTGTTGTCGTTGCTGCTGTGCTTGCTGCTGGTGGGCGTGCCCGGCTGTGGGCGACAGCCCGTTAGATTTAGGGGCCGGGCTGAGGGCTGAGGGGGCTTCCCAAACCAAAAACCCTAAACTCTGAATCCTAAACCCTAAATCCCAAACCCCATGTTATCCTAAACCCTAAACCCTAAATCCTAAGCCCTGGGCTTCGGGAGGATGCACATCCGGCGCAAGATCTCAGAGTGAAGGCAATGCTGCATGAAAGCAAGTTCTCGCGTTCTGTGGAGAAGCAACTAAGCATGCACAGCCTAAACCTACATCCTGAACCCTGAACCCTGAACCCTAAACCCTAAACCCTACAACCCTAAACCCTAAACCCATCACGTCCTCCGTGCGCTGATCCTTGTGGAGCCACGGCATGGGGGGCTTCTTGGGGATGCTGTCCTGGAAGGATGCGCTAGAAAGAGGAGTTCAGCTAGGGTTTAGGGTTTAGGGTTTAGGGTTTAGGGTTTAGGGTTTAGGGTTTAGGGGTTAGGACCCCCATCCCAGAGGCTTCAGGGCCTCTTCACGCTTTCTGGGGCATGGGGGGGAGGGTTCATTCGGGTTCCGAGATTGCCCTAAACCCTAAACCCTAAACCCTAAACCCTAAACCCTAAACCCTAAACCCTAAACCCTAAACCCTAAACCCTAAACCCTACACCCTAAACCCAGGGTTTAGAACCAAAGCGCAGATTGCCGACAAAGCGTCGCCGAGGATGAAGGCGTCGGTGGATGAGACCTCGAGGAGGTTCGTTAAAGTAGAAAAATGCGGATTCTGTCTCGCTAGGCCTTGTAACCCTCACCTCTAAACCCTAAACCCTCAACCCAAAACCCTAAACCCTAAACCCTAAATCCTAAACCCTAACCCTCAACCCTAAACCCTGAACCCTAAGTGGCATTCCACAGACTCCGTGACGGAACCCATCAAGACGCCGAGCTCATTGATCATGCTGGCCTCCAGGAAGCTGCCAGTTCTGCTGCTCTTCAACAGCCACAGGGTCTTTCAGGCACGGGCTTCGGACATGTCTCGAAAACCGCCGGGCCGTCCTCGTTCGATTGGAGCTGGGCATGGACCCTTCGTCGGAAATTATCCGACCCGTGCCGCCTGTTCAGAACGGCTTCGCTGGAATTCCTTTGCCCTTGAACATGCCTGTGTGCCTGCATCATGACAGAACTGCAGTGGCAAGTGGCGCTAAAACCAAAACCCTAAACCCTAAACCCTAAACCCTAAACCGCGCACTTGGCCTGCTTTGGCTTCGGCTGCTAGCCACAGGCTGGCCAGGTTCTTCGGGTCTCGGTGCTCAGGGCCTGAGGGTCTGACCTTTCTGGGTTGGCCTGTTTAGGCTTTAGGGTTAGCGTGTAGGGTCTAGGTTACGGCCCTTTGAAAATACTAGTATAGAGCCCGTCTTATATACCCCCCAAAAGGACCATATCTAAATATCCCAATGGCCAGGGCTTAGGGTTTAGGGTTTAGGGTTTAGGGTTTAGGGTTTAGGGTTTAGGGTTTAGGGTTTAGGGTTTAGGGTTTAGGGTTTAGGGTTTAGGGTTTAGGGTTTGCGTGTAGGGTCTAGGTTACGGCCCTTTGAAAATACTAGTATAGAGCCTCCCAAAAAGACCATATCTAAATATCCCTAAGGTTTAGGGGTTTAGGGTTTAGGGTTTAGGGTTTAGGGTTTAGGGTTTAGGGTTTAGGGTTTAGGGTTGGGATTCACATAGGGTTTTGGGTGTCGGGCTTGAGGAGAGGTAAGAGTTCAGGTTTAGGATCCAGGGGCTTATAGTGTTTGGGTGTTTGCGATAAAGTAGGGGTTCAGGTAGGGTTTAGGGTTTAGGGTTTAGGGTTTAGGGTTTAGGGTTTAGGGTTTAGGGTTTAGGGTTTAGGGTTTAGGGTTTAGGGTTTAGGGTTTAGGGTTTAGGGTTTAGGGTTTAGGGTTTAGGGGATGCAGGTGGGCAAGAGCCAAAAGCAAGCCTCAAGGAAGACTCGCCAGAATCGTAGAAGCCGGGCTTAGGCTAAACATGCATCAAGAGCCTGGACACAAAACCCTAGACCCCTGAACCCCCACACCTTGTGAGCTATCGGTTGTTAAACCCTAGTTTAGGGTTTATAGGGTTTAAGTTAAGGTCTAGGATCTAGGGTTTTGTGGGGCTTCAGGCTTGTGGGGGGGGGGGGGTGTTGTGGGCTACGGGTTTAGGGCTTTTTTGGGGGTTTTGAACCCTTAACCCTTAACCCTTAAACCTAAACCCTTAACCCTAAACCCTAAACCCGAAACCCTAAACCCTAAACCCTAAACCCGAAACCCTAAACCCTAAACCCTTCACCACCCTTCGTCAACTGCGGGCCGGGAGGCCAACTCAGAGGCGGGAACCTGCGCAGCAGGCTTTGGGTTTAGGGTTTAGGGTTTAGGGTTTAGGGTTGAGGGTTGAGGGTTGACGGTTGAGGGTTGAGCGTTGAGGGTTTAGGGCTTAGGGCTTAGGGTTTAGGGCTTAGGGTTTAGGGTTGAGGGTTTTGGGCTTACAGATGTTTTTAGGGTTTGCTTTTGGGGCTTCGGTTTCTTTCAGCTTTTTCGATTATAAGGTTTAGGGCTCTAGGCTTGGGGATCTTAGGCGCAGGTCTTCGGCTTTGGGAGTTCATGGCATAAATGGTTTCGAGGTTTGCTTTGCACAAGTTTGGCAGTTTTCAACATGATGCTCCCTTTTTGGATACCCTAAATTTAGGGGCCGCCTTATGATAGCAACCCCCAAAAAGGGACCGTCATTTAGAGACATCAGCACCATGTGTCTCGGGAAGGAACAGCACCTCGGGCACGTGCAGTTGCTGCTTACATAACACCTTCCATAGACAGCGGACGCCCTACGTACACCGCTAAAAAAACTCTACCCCTTACCCCCTAAACCCTAAGCCCTAAACCTCAAGCCCGAAACCCTAAACCCCATAAGGTTGACTGTGTCTAAGCTACGCATACCTACGCTCCACAACGCAACCCCCCATCACGACCGCAATGTAAACCCCGCCAAACCCAGAAAACAACTTGTACACCATGAAAACCCTGTGACCCTAAACCCGTATAAACCCTAAACCCTAAACCCTAAACCCCCCAACCTCGAACAGGGCCGCGAAGGCGTTCTGCACCCGTGGAGTCAGTCGGACTATCCACGCTGCATCGCTCTGGGACCTCAGTCAGTTTGGCGCTCCGAGGAGCTGAGGAGATGAGGTTTAGGGTTTAGGGTTTAGGGTTTAGGGTTTAGGGTTTAGGGTTTAGGGTTTAGGGTTTAGGGTTTAGGGTTTAGGGAGTTTACTTTAGGATTTCGGGATTCACACTCAGGGTTCGCGATGGCGCTGGCGCAGTTTGGGAGTTTCCAAAAACAAGGCTCCCTTTGGGGGGGCCATGTTTAAGGATTTAGAACATGTTGGGGTATACTAGAGTTACCGTATGGTAGTGCTCATTTGATCAGAGTGTCCTCTTCCCCAACTATGCGCACACAAGATCGACCGCGTATGCCACACGGTCTATAGCTTTCATGGAGCTACCTGAGTCTAGTCTCTAGGGGCACAGCTGAAAATGTAGAGTCCTGGATCTAAAGGGCAGTGGACAGTTGCGGCTGTCATCCCACCTGCGCGTCCAGACGCAAAGCCCGAAACCCAAAACGTAAAAATAGCAAAACTTGTTCTGTTCTGTGTTGGGGCCCCTTTAGACGTTGCCCTTAAAAGAGGCCCCCTAGATCCTCAAACCCTCTAGAAAAGAAAAACACTGACCCTAAACCCTAAACCCTAAACCCTGAACCCCAAAGAGGCATGCGGAGGGCTGTGCTGAGTCGCCCCACAAGCCATAGCCAACCTGACACGTGCGATCATAGGAACCTTAAAGGGGACCCTAGGCTTTAGGGTTTTAGGGTTTAGGGTTTAGGGTTTAGGGGAATTGTTCTGACATGCTATAAAACTAGCTTGCCCAGTAAAAAAAAAAAAAAAAGGGTGCCCCCTGTTTTAAACGGTTTATAAGGGAGCCTAAGCCCACAAAAAGAGGATAAGAACACTACTGGGCATCTTAAAAAAGGAGCGGAGTGTTTGGGGTTTAGGGCTTGGGGTTCGGGGTTTGAGGTTTAGGGTTTGGGGCTTAGGGCTTTACCCTTCTACGCCTGAACCGAACGAAGACTAGCCAACCCGGAGAAAGAACCAAGGGAACCAACATCCTGGTATGGAACCCTAGGTTCCCGAATACTGCACCACTACTCCCCAAGGCTCCCTAAGCTTCCCCCCCCCCCCCCCCCATGAACGACCCTCCCTTAAGGACCCTGTGAGGGTTTAGGCTTCAAGGTTTTAGGGTTTAGAGATTGGGGCTAAGGATCGTCCACAAGTAATAAGAGGAGCCTCGTCCGAACACTCACCTGGGTTACGGGGTTTAGGGTTTAGGGTTTAGGGATTTGCTAAGACGAATTGAATATTCCTGCAAGAAGGGGTGCCTTACAGAACATCTTCCTGCTCTGCCATTGGGGTCTCTAGGAATCCTCCCAAACAAAACACTTGAACCCCAAACCCTAAACCCTAAAACCTTAAAACCTAAACCCTAAACCCTAACCCTAAACCCTAAACCCCAAGACAGCGCGCCTGGATGCCCCGGAATCCGTGAGGCACGCGCCAAGTCTCGCGCTGGTCGCGGCGGCGGGATGGAAGGATCTTCCTCAGAGACATCAGGTTTAGGGTGTAGGGTTTAGGGTTTAGGGTGTAGGGTCTAGGGTCTAGGGTCTAGGGTTTAGGGTTTAGGGTATATGGTTTAGGATTTAGGGCGCGCCAAAACTCTAGAGCCCCTAAACCCGCATGCGGTTTGGAGCCTAAACCCGTGAACCGCGGCATCTGTCCTCGTAAGCCTGAAGCAATGACCCTGCATAAAGAGATCATTCTTGATGTAGATCATGGGATCAAAAAGATGTTTGATTCTGCCGTACTCTCGGTCCAGCAACCCTGAAGCCTACACCCTAAACCATGAGCATAATGTGCCCCATATACCCTAAACCCTATATACCCAACCCGAAACCCTCAATAAGGGAAAACATATTCTTCCTACGTATAAGGCTTCCCAAGGGCCTGCCTAGCCATTCCTCTTAAACCCTAAACCCTAAACCCTAAACCCCAAATCCCAAACCCCAAACCCTAAACCCTGGCTCCTGAACCCTAAACCCTAAACCCCAAACCTTAAACCCTAAACCCTAAACCAAGTTGCTTCATGGCTCGCCAGAAGCCGTCGATGAACTCCTTTCGCCGCTCTGGTCCGAGGGCGTTCCGCAACACGGCGTAGCCGTGGACCTCAGGTTTAGGGCTAGGGTTTATGGTTTAGGGGTTAGGGTTTAGGGTTTAGGGTTTAGGGTTTACGGTTCAGGGTTCAGGGTTCAGGGTTTAGGGTTCGGTGTTTAGGGCAGCCGACACCCTAAGCCCTAAGCCCTACTTGGAGGTTCATGGTACTTACTAACCAATTATAACTGGGCTTATAACCCTACTTATTAGTGGGATAACCCCTACAAGGCCCTTTAGGGGCATTACAAGTAGGGTTATATGTACAGTTATAATTGGTTAGTAAGTACCATGAACCTTCAAGTAAGGCTCCAACCACTCCTAGTTTAATGTTCTTGGGCCCAAAGGCCTTATCGTTAACGGTGTTTGGGCTATTTTGAGCCTAAGGGAAAGGAGGGTTTCAAGGGCTTATAAGGGATTCGGGGCATGAGAGGTTCCAGGGTTAAAGGGTTGAAAGGTTTAGGGTTCAAGGGTTCAGGGCTTCGAGCTTTTGGGTTTTATGATTTAGGTTTTTAGGGCCTAAGGTGTCGCAGCTCAGGGTTTAGGACTCGGAGATCAGGATTTGCATGCATGTGTGGGAGATTCAGTCAGGAACTGCAATGCGCCTCAAGCACACCCATACCCGAGCCAAGCATCTGGGCCAACAAACCCTACACACACCCCACACCCGTAACTTCAGGCACTAAACCCATAATAAACCTAAACCCTAAACCCTAAACCCTAAAATTTCCTAAGCCCTAAAGCCCAGCTGAACCCTTCAACTGAACCCAGGTTCTAAACCCCCCCCTTGGGCGCGGGCCTTGAAATGCTTGATGAATGCCTTCGAGGGGTGGGCTTTAGACCACCCACCTACTAGGGTTTAGGGTTGAGATTTACGGTTTGGGGTTTAGGGTTTTTGCCTGGTTAAACAGGGTGTCCCATAACCTTGAAACCCTGACACCCAGCACCCGGTAAAATTGCAGACTCTGCCTGGACAGACCCTAAACCCTAAACCCTAAACCCTAAACCCTAAACCCTAAACCCTAAACCCTAAACCCTAAACCCTAAACCCTAAACCCTAAACCCTAAACCCTAAACCACGGAGACCCCGCAGGCCTTAGGGTTGAAGGTGGCCTCTGACTTGAGATTTACGGGCAACCGACCCTGAAGCACAAAACCAAATCCAAAAGAGATGGAAAGGCTCTGCTCTAAATCTCCAATTGTAAGAACTGTTCAAGAGCACACCAGAAACCCTAAACCCTAAACCCTAAACCCTAAACCCTAAACCCTAAACCCTAAACCCTAAACCCTAAACCCTAAACCCTAAACCCTAAACCCTATAGGTCCGAAGCCCTAGACCGAGGTCCTAAGAAGTAGATGTGACATTGCTAACAACATGCGAAAATTGAAGCCCAGATCCTCAGACCTTCACCCTAAACCCTATGTGATTTAGGGCTTTAGGGTTTCAGGGCTAAGGGGGTGTATCCTAAGCCCCAAATCCTAAATACCCAAAACCCTAAACCCTAAACCAAAACCTATAAACCCTAAACCCTAAACCCTAAACCCTAAACCCTAAACCCTAAACCCTAAACCTTCCCACGCCATGGCAGTAGTGGCCTGGTCCACCTTATCGAAGACATGGTCCAGGGAAAGGGAGCTTGCGAGCCGGGCGTACCTGGGTTTAGGGTTTAGGGTTTAGGGTTTAGGTAGTACAGGGGAATGGCTTCCCCTAGAGGCCTATCCACTATCTTCTTTGAGTTCTTTAGCCACCTAGACACTAAACCCCAAACCCTAAACCCCAAGCCCTAAACCCTAAACCCTAAACCCTAAGCCCTAAACCCTAAACCCTAAACTAAACTCCAACCAGGGCACCCATGCTGCAAGTCAAAGTGGAGATCGATGCTCTTGCCGCCCCTGGCATAGAACTCCTCCGGTCGGCGTTGGGATCAAGATCCGCACGCAGGACTCACGAAGCCGTCCAAGACTGGGTTTAGGATTCAGTTTAGGGTTTAGGGTTTAGGGTTTAGGGTTTAGGGTTTAGGGTTTAGGGTTTAGGGTCTGGGACATGGAAGACGCAAATGTGCTCAGTAGGTACCGCGCCCGCCCGCAGCATCAGGTTTAGAGTAGCCCTGCAGTGTAACAAAAGGGTGCAAATACAGGTTAGGCGGGGTTTAGGGTTCAGGGTTCAGGGTGGGTTCAGGGTTCAGCATCTCAGGTCACAGCATTCACTAGTCAAGCAGCTTGTCAAGCGGCGGAGACATTCCCATCCGCCCATTGGGTCGACAACATTAGGAAACTATTTCCCTTTACATAGGAATCCTCAATCCAGCTTACATCCTTGTCAAAAAGCCACAGGCATAGCAGGCCCCAACTAAACCTAAGGTTCAAGGCCAAACGGTCCTTCGCGATCAACGATGCACAATGACCATGAAATCTTGCACACAACTCCCACGAAAAATGCACAACACCCACGATGGGTTAAGGGTTCAGGGTTTAGGGTCATGACACGTAGTTTAAGAAGGGAAAAGTGCGTCATCATTGTGGACTACGTACCGTATGACAAAAGAAGGACGCCGGACTTCTTGGGTACTTTTAATAGCACTTTTGCTCTGGTTTCTAAGCACACGCTATCTTCGGAAAAGAATCCTCCCTTGTGCTGTCAAACCCTAAACCCTAAACCCTAAACAGGTTGCTCTAGACACGGTCAAGGGTCCGAAAGCAAATCTTCCAGAATAACCTGTCGTGTCATGCTGAAGAAGAAGACGAAGAAGCCCTGTATGATTTACACAATGCTCCTGAAAATCAGAGTAAAGACATATAAAACAAACACGTTCATGCATATCATATATATATATATATACACATACATCCACATATATATATATATAGATACACATAGATACACGAAGATATACAATACACATATTTAATCTGCAAACATATGTATACATATATATGTATATATATATATATTATTATATGTATGTATGTATGTATGTATGTATGTATGTATGTATGTATGTATGTATGTATGTATGTGCCATGTTTGCAAAGGTGCAAGTCTGGCCTTAACTGTTGCGGAGCCCACGTATCGCCGCCAGCGAGCTCGCGCTTGTCCCGCCCTTTGCGCAGGCGCACGACGCGTACGTTCAACGGACGAAAAGGAGGGTTTAAGGTTTAGGGTTTGGGGTTTGGGGTTTGGGGCTTGGGGTTTGGGTTTAGGGTTTAGGATTAGGGTTCAGGGTTTAGGGTTTAGGGTTTAGGGTCTAGGGTTTAGGGTTTAGGGTTTAGGGTTGGGGTTTGGGGTTTGGGGTTTGGGGTTTAGGAGGAATGGCCAGGCAGGCCCTTGGGAAACCTTATCCGTAGGAAGAATATGTTTTCTCTTATTGAGGGTTTAGAGGTTAGGGTATATAGGGTTTAGAGTAGGTATATAGGGACAATGTAAGGTATACATAAGGGTTGTATATCTCTTTATACTTTAACTTTGACACCACTACCGAGCTACTACTTTAATCTGAAGAAGAACCCCTGTATAGTGCAAGGCAGGTACAGCCTTTTAACTATTGTTGGATTCTGGTCGCCCAGTGCCACGTTGCAAGAAAGGAACCCCTCTCTTGGTGCTGCCTGTCGTTGACACAGGAAAGCACAACCCTCAAAAGGGCAAAAGTACCAGTGGGGTACCTAAACCCCTAAACCCTAAACCCTCATGAGCAAAAAACTGACAACCCGACATTCCCTAGACCTAAAACCTAAAACCTAAAACCCTAAAACCCTAAAACCCTCAACCCTAAATTGGGCTCTCTGAGTACGCTTCTAACTCCTCGGGCCAGGCCCGGAGTCCTTGGTTCGAGATATGGGACCTGAGGCACCCTAAAAACCCTAAAAACCCTAAAAACCCTAAAATCCCTAAAAACCCTAAACCCTGAACCCTGAACCCTGAACCCTAAACCCTAAACCCTAAACCCTAAACCCTAAACCCTAAACCCTAAACCCTAGCCCTAAACCCTAAACGATTCCGAGCTGCTTGGGAACGAAGCCACCTACGGGTGCCCAAACCAGCTCGGCCTCATCATGGACGAGTCCCTGACACAGGAGATGCACCCTAAACCCTAAACCCTAAACCCTCAACCCTCAACCCTCAACCCTAAACCCTAAACCCTAAACCCTAAATCCTAGACCGCGGTCAGTTCTATAGAATGATGTCCCCAGGGTTTAGAGATTCCCCCCGTGCTACTTAGGGCATTTCTAACACTCAACACTAAACCCTAAATCCTAAATCCTAAACCCTTAGCCCGGAAAAGGAATCATGCTTTGGAGAAGGGCCAGGGTTTAGGGTTTGGGGTTTGGGGTTTGGGGTTTAGGGTGTAGGGTGTCACGCCTCCAGGGTGAATCTGGTCGGTTTAAGTTTTTTGTAGGTGACCGGGTTTAGGGCTTGGGTCTTAGGGTCTAATTAGGGTTTAGGATTTGGGGAAAGAACCCCAAACCCAGACTTTTTTTTAGGCGACCGAGTTTAGGGCTTCGGGTTACATACATACATACATACATACATACGTACGTACGTACATACATACATACGTACACATGTACATACAACATATATATATATATATAGAGAGAGAGAGAGAGTAAGAAGACCGTAGCCGTAGACATATGCATAAATACTTGGCGAGGTGCTGACGTGCACAGTCTAAGCCTAACTCTCATTTGCATCGCTGTATGCCCCTTTGCGCTTCTTCGTCACATACGCATAGAGTACCGGGTTTAGGGTTTAGGGTTTAGGGTTTAGGGTTTAGGGTGTGTTGGCAGCTGCGAAGGTCTGTCTCATGATGCTACGCATCCTGCTAAGCAACAGGGCCGCGGATGTGCCAAGACGACTCACAGGTCGCTCTTCAAGTGCTGGAATCCTAAAAGCTCCAAAGCCCTATAGATCTGAAAAGCCCCGACCCTCCTCAGGAACCCTAAACCCTAAACCCTAAACCCTAAACCCTAAACCCTAAACCCTAAACCCTAAACCCTAAACCCTAAACCCTAAACCCTAAACCCCAGCTCGCAGGCCGACCTTCTCCACGGAGGCTTTCTGGACTTTGCTGGTCATGCCAAGCTCCTCGCCCAAGGCTTTGCCTACCACCCGGAAGAGTTCAGGAAGTGTGGGGGGGGGGGGGTTTAGGGTTTAGGGTTTAGGGTTTAGGGTTTAGGGTTCAGGGTTTAGGGTTTAGGGTTTAGGGTTTAGGGTTTAGGGCTTAGGGTTTAAGCACCCCCAAGAGCCTAAGCCCTAAGCCCTCATCCCGGAGATACCCACGCTGCCAAGATCCCGAATCCCACGGAGCCTACAGTACCTTACTTCTCCAATAGCCAAGGGGAAAACAGGTTAAACTTTATTATTCCTACTAAATAAGGAAACCCAAAAAGTTTAAAGTTCAGCTGTTGGAGAAGTAAGGAGCCTACAGTACATGAAGTCTACCTGAGGACTCTTCTGCGGCCAGGGTTTAGGGTTTGGGGTTTGGGGTTTAGGGTTTAGGGTCTAGGGTTTAGAAGCAATGGTTGGTTTAGGATTAGGGCCTGGCTTTAGGGTTTTAGTGTTTAGATGGTTTAGCACTGTTTTCTTTGCTGGGTTGGGATGCGGGGGTGGGGTGGGGTTTGGCGTATACGGTTGTAGAAGTAACCCTACCAACAAAAACTGCACAACGTGCTGCAAGAGAGTCGTTGTAGAGTCATCTCGAAGTCTGAAGAACCCTAATCCCAAACATCTACACGGGACTCGCAAATCCCAAACCTAAACCCTGAAGCCTCTAGCTGAAGGCTTAGATGCAGTACCCAGACCCATACTCCCGAATCACAGCTAGCGTTTTCGGTTTTGGGTTTCGAAGGATAAGGCTGTATCAGGTTAGAAGCCCTAAACCCTTTCAGCCCAAGACCCCACACCCTAAACAAAAACTTCTAGGGTGTGGTCCTTGCACCAGATGAAGCGGCACAGCGGGTCACCATGAACGCGGGGGAGGGAGGGGGGAGGAGGGCCTCGGATCAGAACCTTAATCACTTGCAACATGTGAAGCTATTAAGCTGCGTTTGGTTTTGTAAGTGGGGCGCTAGGCAGCGTCAGGTAGAAGTCTAGGGTTCAGGGTTCAGGGTCAGGGTTTTAGGGTTCAGGTATATTTTCTTGGAGGGTGTATACAGGTTGCTCTAGGACTCTAGGTAAACCCTCTGACTGGTAGGCTATGGCTCGTGGTCGTCTGGGCTTTTGTGTATGCAGAGCACATAGTCGGCACATAGTTAAGCTTTACGGTGTGTGCGCAGCGGCCGCGGCAGGACATGCAAACAAAGGGCCCTGTCAAAGGCCTGGAGACCTTCCTTCCCTAAACCTTGCACCTTGCACCCTGAACCCCAGACCCTAACCCCTAAACCCTGAACCCCAGCCAGATAAGCTTACAACCCTCAACTCTGGAACCCTAAACCCTAAACCCTATAAAGACGAAACACAGGGTTCCATTTCGGGTCGGGTACACAGAGCATCCCAGAACGTCATCACGCCAGGCAGGGCTAGAGGACCTTCTGGGGGCTTAGAGGCTTTAGGGTTTCGGGTTTAGGATGACCGAAGAATTACCTAAACATAGAAAGGTTGCCTTTTGTGCTTACCGGGGATTGTAAGGGAACCTAAGCCCTACAAGCAAAGCAATAAGGGCCTACTCTCGGTCCCAGTACTTCCACCCCAAGCACCTTCCAACACGCGAGGAAAAGGAATGCCACCTCTGCCTGTGGCTCAGCCGCACCCTAAACCCTAAACCCTAAGCAGTGTTTCCACTGCGGATCACCACCTAAAACCAATCTGACACAAGGAGCTCTCGCAACTCCCGTCCCCACCCTCATATTAAAACTCCTGTATGAATTCATCTGTTTTAACTGGGAACCTACTCATTTAGGGTTCCTCATAACACCCTCCCTAAACGCTAAACCCTGAACCCGAAGCCCTAAACACTGAACCCGAAACCGTCGTATAAGGGTGTGCCTAGATTAGGGGGAAAGGGATGAAGGCTGACAACCCTAAACCCTAAACCCTAAACCCTAAACCCTAAACCCTAAACCCTAACCCCAAAACCAGCAACCTGAAGTCCCCACACAGCACCCCCAAGTCTCCGCACACCTAAACCCCTCTGGTTCTTAGTGAATGAGGGAGTTAGGAGGGTTTAGGGTTTAGGGTTTAGGGTTACATATACCCTTTTAGGGAGCCGGAATACGGGTTCTAGGGTTTAGGGTTTGGGGAGCTTAAGGGTTTAGAACCCTAAACCAGAAACCGTCGCCGAAACCGTCGCTTAAACCCCAAACCCTAAACCCTAAACCCTAAACCCTAAACCCTAAACCCTAAACCCTGAACCCTGAACCCTGAACCCTAAGCCCTAAACCCTCAACCCTAAAGTCCGAAACCCCTGTCCAGAATTCTGGTGCAGGCCAAGCAACTCCTGGAGTCCATGGCTGCAGGGAGGCTTTGCCCTAAACCCTAAACCCTAAACCCTAAACCCTAAACCCTAAACCCTAAACCCTAAACCCTAAACCCTAAACCCTAAACCCTAAACCCTCCATTGCAACGAGAATGCAAGTTGCTGCGAAGGCTCGCGGGTTTGAGATGTACGTCTTTTGATTTACTTGTTCGTACATTATTATTCTCCGTCTACAAGCGCATACGCACATACATGCATCATACGCTTGGATCTTCAGCGTTGCTCTGCTTGCCCCTACGAACTGGCCCATGCTATGACACACCCGGGAGGACAGCTTCTGGTCCTTTCCCGAGGACGATAGCTGCGGGTATATTGGCTGGCAGCGCGGGAGCTATATAAGTGGTGTGATCTAGAACCCTTCTGAACATCGGACGATTTCTTCAGCGGCTTAGGGAAGTTGAGGGTTTAGGGCTTAGGGTTTAGGGCTTAGGGTCCCCAGGGGTTTAGGGCCGACCACAGTACAGGATGAAACTACCAGTGGGGTTTACGGACTTGTGTTCGTCTTCCGTCAAAGGGCCTGATTTGAAAAGGTTCAGAGGCTTCAAGGCGCACAATTCCATGGGTGTAGAATAACCCATTTGGGGAGAAATGCACGCAGAGTGGTCGGTGAGCCCCCCCCCCCCATTTCTTGTACTAGTTCGGGTCCCATACAGCTCTACTTCCTGCCCCCTTACAGCTCTACTTATAGCCTGGGTGGTGCCTGCTGGTACTTCTTTTGGTGAAAAGAGGACAGAGGGATGACAAGGGCGCGCTGGCAAATCGCTGACCTCGCCTTTTCTGATCGCGCGAACACTCATCAAACGTGGCGGGTCGCCTACTGTTTGACCAGCCGGTTCGTGCTCCCGTGATTCTAGCGGCCAATGTCCTGCCTTCAACTTGAGCGATCATCCCTCAACTACACATTCGGTTTAAGTTCAAGCTTTGACTTACAATCCTAAACCCTAAACCCTAAACCCTAATTAAGCCCTGAACCCCCAGCTAAAGCAGGTCAAGCGGTTCTTCCGGAGTCGTCGCCCGAGCGTCCTTCGGGGGTGACACAGCCGTGGCGCAGGCTGCGGTGCCCCGACCGGCTTAAGGCCCCCAATGTAGGCGATGGTTGGTTTAGGGTTTAGGGTTTAGGGTTTAGGATGTAGGGTTTAGGGATGAGGGATGAGGGTTAGGGCTTAGGGTTTAGGGTTTAGGGTTTAGCGTTTAGCGTTTAGGGTTTAGGGTTCATGGTTTAAAGTTGAGGGTTCGTGACAGAACCATTCGAACTTGTAGCAGATGATTCGAAGAAGTTCGTCGAGCGGTTTGGGGTTGGATAGGGTCTGACAGGAGCGGGTAAGACACGATGAATGGCGAATCGGTGATCCCCCCAAGACAGACTTGGTAGGAGTAAACGGCTCCACACACACACACATACACACATGCATACATACATACATGCATGTATATATATATATATTTTTTGAAATATGTCTGTAATTATTTCTGTATACATATATATATATGTATATGTATATGTAGGTCCTCTAAACTAGGGTCCATTTGGGTGGGTGGGAGGGGGGTTCTTCTTACAAGTGTGAGGTATTATATAGGGGATCCAACGCAAAATACACTTTCACCAAATTGGGGTACCCTTAATATACCCCCAAAGAGTATAATCCTTAGTATAGGAACCCCCCAAAAAAAATAGTACCCACGTTTTCGGAAAACCCCATATACATAAAGGTCCAAAGGTCCTGAGCAGGATCTGAAGCCACCGCTGCAGCTGCTGCTTGCGCCTTGCACCATACAAGCAGCACGGTTGCCTCCCTCAACCCTAAGGCCTAAGCCCTAAACCCCAAACCCTAAACCCTGTTTTATGGCGAGAAGAAAGAAGCCCCACAAGGTCCAAGCCTGTGCTGCTTCGGCAGCTTTTGCTGCATCGGCAGCTTTTGCTTCTTCGGCAGCCTTTGCTTCTTCGGCAGCTCTTGCTTCTTCGGCCGCTTTTTGTGCCATGGCCTGCTGCAGCTCGCACAGCTCACTACTCTAGTACATATAACAAAAAATGCATAAAGAGCGAGAAACTACCCCACGGGGTCGAAGCCTTGGCTTCTTCGGCAGCTTTTGCTTCTTCGGCAGCTCTTGCTTCTTTGGCAGCTTTTGCTTCTTCGGCAGCTCTTGCTTCTTCGGCAGCTTGCGCTTCTTCAGCTGCTTTCTGGGCCATGGCCTGCAGCTCTCACAGCAACTCTGGCGCATATATATATATATACACATATATATATATAGATGTAGTAGTAACCTGCTCTTTGTACGGAGTATCTGGCTAGCAGTACAATAGAAAATACAAAAATAGCACTCACATGAAGTAACAGTAAGAATAATCATAACATACATACATACATACATACATATATATATATATTCATAGTGCATTGGAACATCATGCAACGCAAGCTCCCAATATATGCTATAGTGTAATACAATGGAATGTTGGTTCTGAGAACCCCCAGGTCTAGAGCCAACAGGCCTCGGAACTTGATGATCAGCGTCTGCCATGTAATCTTCTCTGTATCGTTCCAATGAATGAAACCACGGTCGAAACTATGGCGGCAGAAGGACTTGTTTTCTCGCACAAACGAAGTTGCTCATGTACCTCATACACCCTTAGGGTTGGGATCAAGCTACCTTCGTGCCATGTCTGCTGCCTCTGATGCTTGTGCAAAGTCTGCAAGACACGGCTGCAGCGGTCGCGTTGGGCGCACCTGGGACAGGGGACATCAACACTCCTCCTTGGTTTGAAACATTGTGTCCAAACCATCCAGCATAGCCCAACGATCCAAAACGTAGACATCACATGTCGGTTGTGCTTCCCGCTCCACAGGAATCATGCATCACGCTATTGCTTCTTGCACCCTCACCCCAAAGCCAAAGCATCAATGGAACGTCGGTACAAAGGTCTTGCACCGTTGCAAAACTGGCAATACTCTGCTCGCCTGGGTTGCACCCCATTCAGGCCATGACAATGCGGGCTCGTGTGAATCTTTGAAGAAGCTGACCCAGTTTTCCAAAACTGGTTTGTCGGGTATTGCACATAGGACACCTCTGGTGCCCTGAGCTCCCAAGGACTGGAGCTTGAGGTTGCTCCCCGTGGAACTTCTGGGATAGGAGGAACCGGTGGATACGCCGGCTCAACAACTGGAGGTGGTGGAATGGGAGTTCTGGACGCAGTCTCCAACACACGTGCTCGAACTTCACGCGGAGAGCTTGATTGACGTAGGGAATCATCAGTCTCCAACGTCCTGTCCAGCTCCACTTCGGCTGCTGCTCGGGCCGCTTCACGTAGCTTTCGTAGTCGTCGGTTCTTCGGGCTCTCCCGACACAGTCCCCAAAACCACTTGGCGCCATGTTTCAAGCCTTCCCAAAAACCAACTGTAGCAACACACACCACGATTGTCAACAGGAACAGTTCATCCGCTCCAGTCACCTTGATACTTCTTCCAGTTGTCGTAGCTTCCATCGGTTCAGCAGTACTGTCATCACGCCCACTCGAAGGACTCGACGCACCCGCAGGGATGATGAGCATGGCCAGAACGACACATGCTACTGCCAGCTTTCGGAGTCCCACCAACTGCACAGCTTCAGCAGGTAGGTTGACGAAGCACCATTGTTGTAGCAAGTCCCAAAGCCTTGCCTTGCTATGCATCTTGGTGGCCAAATCCGCAAGTTGACGACAACCGTCAACGTGTTCCACTTCCAGAAGCCCAAGTTCAACTTGTTGACGAACATGTGCACTTCGGACCTTCAAATGTCTGGTCCTCCAGGAACCCTGTCCGCCGGCCAGCATGGCCAGGGCAGAGGTATTGTCTACCCGTAGGATCCGCCTCAACCTTGTTCCAGATAGCTCATCAAGGAGACACCCGATGCTTTCAAGTAACACTGTGGCTTGTGTGGCTTCGTACAACTCTGCCTCCATCACGGATAGTACGATGAAAGCCTGTTTGCTGGCTTTCCAAGCAACTGGTGCCCCATTGACTGTAACTACGCAGGCCCCAAACGATCTGGATCCATACGGGGCGAAGCTGGCGTCAGAAAAGGCAGTTAGGCAGGGAATACTTGCACACGCACGCTTGCTTGTGGTGTCTGCTGGCTCTGCTGCTGCTGTACTGCTGGTGCTGGTACTTGGCTCATGTCTTCCAATGACCAGTTCCATCTTCTCAGTAGCCTTCAAGTAGCTCATGATTCTTCCGCCGATCTGCTTCACCTTGTTCGGCTGTTTGCTCACTCTTGACGCCATGTAGTTCACCGGGAAAAGGAGATCCGGACGCGTTCTCATACACAACCACAGCTGTTCTCTGACGATTTTTTGAGCCATCTTCAACTCCAGTTCCGAAAAGTTCTCCTGTTCGTCCAGCTCTTCATCTGCTAGCCACTCCTTCGGACATGGGAGCTTGCTTTCAACGGCATCATCCATGGAGTGGGAACGAAGGAGATCTCGGATATAAGCCGACTGTGCGAGGTGGAAAACGCAGTTTTCATCTTGCTTGATTTCCATTCCAAGGTACCGAACTCCTTCACCCTGATTTGCAATCTGTAAGCCACTGGTTGGCCACTCTTCTTCCAGCCAGACGTGGATTGCACGAATAATCTCCTCCTCCGAGAGATACAGCAGATCATCCACATACGTGATGATCAGTCCCAGCAGGTCCAGGTCATTGTCGTTGGCGAAGATGAGCCAAAGCTCAGGGTCGGCCTTGGAAGGTTTTAGCTTCAAGGTCCTTTTTCCACATGGTATGCTCGCCATAGACATCCTCAAGGCCCTGCATCTCGCCCATATACTTGGAGATTCGCGAAGACCATACAATGGCCTGAGGACCAACCAAGCCTGTGGCTCCTCCTCAGGGTTGACAAGGTACTTGGGTGGCAAGATGGCATACTTCGGCATATCGTCCGGCCAGAGGGCCAACAGAAAAGCCGACACAATATCGGTGCTGGCCGCCAGCCAACGGCGAAGAGCCGCAAAAGCCAGCGAGGTTCGAAGTGTCTCGGCCGATGCTCCTCCAGCGTATAGCTCAGCATCATCTTCCCCTCTAGCCACGAAGTTCCCGCACAGTACAAGCCGAAATTTCCTTCTCACCCTCTCATTTTTTGTTCCAGAGCCCGGAGGTTTCAGCGTAAACACACCTTTTGATGGCACTATCCTCAGGCCTTCAGAGCGTTCAAGTTCCCGTGCTCGGGACAACGGAATTTTCTGCAAGGTACCAGCGAAAAGGGTGTCCAGCTCCTTTTGGATTGCTTGCCACCATCGATGTATCACTGGCTTCACCTGTTCCAGAGGGACAGTATGGACCACCTTTAAATCTTCTTGCAGGTTCGCAACAAGGGCCTCATAATCTTGTTCATTTGTCGTTTGCATCATGCACAATCTCCGGGCTTGCAAGCACTTCGCCAACGTATTCGCAGTGTCCTTTGCCTCGTTCCTGCCAACGGACTCCATCATCTCGTAAATCATTTGCTGAACATGTTGGATCTCTTCAGAAATTTGCTTGCCAGCTCGTTGACATTCTTCCGCTAGCACTTCTTCTTGTTCCAGTAGTTCCCGGAGTCGCCCTTGACGTTCTTCCAAATCGTCAAGGAGGAGCTCTTGCTCATCCCCAATTCTCTCCAACGCCTCGCCCAGTTTCTCGTCCACCTCTCATCTAGGAAAGGGCCAAGCCACATTTCGCAAGATTGGGACTGGTCAGCATTCTTCGGGATGTCACCTGAGGCATACTGGAACTGGTCGGCATTCTTCGGGATGTCACCTGAGGCATACTGGAACTGGTCGGCATTCTTCGGGATGTCACCTGAGGCATACTGGAACTGGTCGGCATTCTTCGGGATGTCACCTGAGGCATACTGGAACTGGTCGGCATTCTTCGGGATGTCACCTGAGGCATACTGGAACTGGTCGGCATTCTTCGGGATGTCACCTGAGGCATACTGGAACTGGTCGGCATTCTTCGGGATGTCACCTGAGGCATACTGGAACTGGTTGGCATTCACCTTCCGAAGCTCTCTTCTTTTCGGTAAAGTGAACCCCAGCTCCTTTATACGCCTTCGATCTTCTTCATAAAGCTTGGTCGCTCTCGGTGTGAAAGCAATCAAAACCACACGATCACCCTCCCATTCTTGTACTTCATGCCATTTTCGTCCAGAAAAAACAATCGGCTTCCCCTTTTCCAGCTCCTGCACCTTGCCTCGTTTAGGAGATTTCGCTCCAGGTGGTGTTCTGAAAACCGCCCCTTCTTCAGGAACATCTTCATCTTCTATCCAAAGACCACCACCGTTCTCAGGGACAAGCAGAGGTAGGAGAACATTCCGGGAGTCCGCTTCGTTGTGAACATCACGATGACATCCAAACGACGTATTTCGAATAAGTCCCAAAGCAGTGAACTCTCTTTGACCAGTGATCTCCTTTGTCGCCTTGACCAAATACTTTGTTGTCCACTTCATTCTCTTCGTTGTGTTGCGAATCCCGGCCACTCCACCATGCACGAAAACACCAGTCAACCACGACAACTGATTCTCTTGTTGGACAGCTCTACTGCCGTGGGCCTCAAGCTTTGTGGTTCCCAGTAACTTGCTCAGCTCCAACAGAACTTCCACAGTCCATTTCTTTTCACGAAACATTTTCCTGGCAAACGCTTCCGCTTCCACCTCCGACGCGCTCAAGGGCCTCGAAAGCGACGCCAACAGCAACGACAACGAGGTCTTCCCTCTCACTCGTCTCTCCGGCATGGGCAGGTCCATCTCATGAGAAGGTATCTCGACCAGATCATCGGCGGGAACTAAGCTTGCTCTTAAGTGCATGCTTGTGACATAGGAACCGTCCTCGAACCTAACCAAATGACCACCACGAACATCGGGAGAAGGGCCAACATAGAGTCCTTGACGCCAACGTGGGTCGAGATCATATTTTCCTCCAGTTCCATAAACCTTGGTCCTCACATGCACTGGAGTTCCAAAAGGAATAGGCCCCTTCCGGCCCAGAGCTTCCTCTCGCTGCTTGTAAACGGCGTATGCCATTGCAAGTGGCCACCCTGAAGGCGGCAATCTGCTCGAACGCAGGAGGGTCTTGGCATGGGACTTAACCATCTTAACGGTCGCCTCGGCTCTACCGTTCTGTTGTGGGCTTTGAGGCTCACCAGTCGTTGGAAGAATTCCTCTCTCAACGAACCAAGCTCGAAGACTTCCATTGCACAGCTCGCGTGCCCGATCTGAGTGACATCGAAAAACCGGTAATCCTTCGGCTTCGACTTGGAGGAGCATCTTTCGCACGCAAGCATTCACCTCTGCTGTTCTTCGAGATCTCATCGGCACAGCAAAGCGAATCACATGATAACGGATGTTGTCGCCCACCTCCTTCACGACCTCCTTATATTTTTCATTGATCTCAGCCATCTTATCCTTGTCTTCTTGAGATACGGGCTCCTCCTCAACTTCCTGCTCATCTAAGAGAGCCTCGTACTCGTCATCAGCTTCACCACCATCTTGTTCACCCTGGGGTTCTTCTTCTGGGACTTCTGCTGGGGAAAGAGGAGGCTGAAAAGGTTGAGGTTCTTCAAGCGCACCAACGCCCGCACCCTCATCATTGTCGATGACATCCTCCGGAGGCTGCCTTGACCCCTCGAGAATAGGGCCAACGTAAGCACCGGTAAGCATGTACTTGTAGTCACGGTATTCACTAGACTCTCCAAGCGCCCTGAACGGCCCAGCAACATCGATAGAAAGGGTATAGCAGGAGGGGGTGACGACTCTTAAATGTCGCCGCCCTGTTCCTCTCGTAGCTACACATGTTTGGCACCTTTTGTTGTAGGGAATGTGGTTGTTCCTGACGTGTCGAGCCCACCCTTCAAGCTCAGCCCTGGTCATCCCTTCCAGCGGACCATCCAGCCTTCTGACACATGCTCCCTTTTTCCAGAACAACATTCCCTTCACCAGGGCATTCTTGAACTTCATGGTCCAAGTTGTGTGTCCATCGCTTCGAACCTTCCACTCAGACGGAGGATCTATTGACAACGTGGTAGCACATCGGCAACCATCATCGCTTTCCACCACAAACATCCGGTTTTTTGCCTGAAAGGTCTCCCAAACCGTGGATGTCCAGAAACCTCCATCGATGTTGCCCTCAAGGACGAAGAAGGGGATATTGGCCTCCGACATGACCGAAGCTTGGCGGGCGACTGTCCACAGAAAAAGCTGCTTCATTGCCAGCTGTCCATCAGCTGCACGAGGCGGCTCGCCAAAGATTCCCTTAATTTTTCCTTTCATGGCCGCCCAGAGAAGTGCACGATACGCGGGGCTCCAGTCTTTCAAATCCCAGGCCTTGCTTTTGCCGATGTCCACTTCAAGGATCACATTGCCGGCTTCCTCCAAGACCTTGAACTCATTGTGCACCGTCCTTCCGGAAAACAAATGCACTATCCATGGGTTCTGAAGAAGTTTCCTTCGCATGGCTCTCTTGACCGGCAACGATTTCACATAGGTCTGCCCAGCCTTATCACTCAAATCCAAATCCTGGATCAACATGCAGCGCTGGGCTTCTGTGAGAACTCCAAAAGGCGAAGACTCGTCCATCAAGGCCTGCAAACCCACTCTTCGATCTCCCGAAAGAACATACTCATTCAGGTAGTCGCCAAACTCCTTGTTCAAGATATGCTCCAGGGCTCTAAGGTGACCTTCTTGCACGTTGTCATGAAGCCTCTGCAGCTTTTGCTCTTCCAACTCCTGAATGATGTTCAAGGCTTGCGCTTCTCCCAACATCGGACAGCTGCCTGCTACATGCGTTCTCAACACCCCATGCTCCGGGTGTTCCACGACCAAGCCCCTTTTTCGAGTCCAATGCAAGGTACATCCCAGGGATTCTACGAGCTCGCCCAACGGGATGATCGAGGTAGGCCTGATAGCGCCTTCCTGCGGGGTTGCAGGCATCAGAGTACCAGCACGATTCTGTTTGAGGGCTACAATCCTTCCGTCGGCCAACTGTACGTGTACTTCTTCAGCAGTGGCTCTCTCAAGCTCCGTTCCTTCCCTGAAGATATGAGTGGCGCCGGAATCAAGCAGAGCGAGGTTCTCGTTGGGGTCTAAAATTGCCCTCAAAGCCGTCATCATTTCTGCACTCTCCTCAACTGTCCTCAGGGCCTGCAAATTCCCAAGCTTTTTCAACATGGCATTCGCTTCCTGCAGCAATGCCTTGATTTCAGGGTCCCTTGCTGTCCCATCAGACGAAGTGCTAGCTGCATCCTGCTGAGAGTCCAAAGACGAAGACATAGAGGACGAAGCGGGCACAGATGCTTGAGGCTGCGACCCTGATGCTTGAGATTCAGACTGCAAGGAGGGAGCAGGCTGCATAGCTGCCGCCTTCGGAGTAGGAGCCCGCTGGGACTTGCCACCATTTTTTGTAGCCTCCTTCACCGGACATTCTCCTTGTCGATGGGCTCGGGAACCGCAATGCCAACAACGAGATTTTTTCTCATCCTTTGTGGGAAACTCATGTTGAAATTGGCAGGCAGGACCTCGTCGGCAGCCGGCTTCCGAAAGAAAGAATTTGCAGGGAGCCTTTCCACCATTCTTACCAGTCTTAGAGGAAGGCGAAGAAGAAGATGGAGTTGGTTCCCCGGTTCCAGTCTGTTGATTTCCCACTGCCCTCAACTTTGGCTGATCCGCGTTGGACTGTGTCGCCTTTCTGGCCGGAGATGCATGTTGAAGCTCAGCCATAACGTGGTCAACGTACTTCATCACCGTGGCCTGGCTTGGTCTTGACTGAATTTGTAACTCATTTTTCACCAAGGAGATCCTGAACTTCACCTCCGGAAACTTTTCAATGGCCTTCTGCGAGATGGTGTCTACAGCACGAGCCAACACGCTGGAGTCTGGCGCCCGAATGTTGCACTCTTCAGCTCTTTCCAGGTACCTCCTCCACTTGCGAAGCTGCATCACCGCCTCATTCGGATCCTCGCCAGCACTTGAGCCCTCAAGTTGTCGAAGAATGGCAGCCCGTTCTGAAGAGCCACCTGGCTGATACAGTATGTGTAGTCTGTAGAGGGCCTCGGCAGGATTCGTGACACGATGAGTCACACAGTCCTCCTTCGCTGTCGCATTCATGGCGTTGAGAAGCAATGTCAGGACACGACGCTCCAAGCGCTTCCATCTTGCTTCACTCAGCTCACTCGGCAGATTCGGCTTGATGGTGAGCCTTTCCAACGGACTTGCAATCTGGTACTTGTCGTAGGCCTCACGAGCACATTTCAAAGTCGCTCCAAACCACGTAGACGCCAAGTCTGTCAAGCCCCCAACCGTCTGCTCAGTCATATACAACCAATCTGCAAATTCCACTGCCGAGTCACCCGTCACGGGTGGCATAGGTTGAAGATCGACCCCACCCTTGATGGCTTCCTGCTCCGGGGCCTCCTTCTTCTGCATGTACACTTGTTGCAGCTGTCTCATACCCTGCACCAAGAGCTTGGCGTCTGTGGACTCAGTAAGGTCTGGGTCCTGTCCCACTCCATCAGCCGAAGGCCCACCACCAGTTCCTGCCGGTCCGTTGTTCTGGCCCGACCCGATAGGGTTGCCTCCACCTCCAGAATGAGCTTCATGCTCTTGCCCCTCAGTCAGTCGCACCTCTCGTGGCAAGGACCGATCACCGGGCACTGCATCAGGAACACCAGAACTTCCCAAGGCCGACGAACGATTCTCTCGAGATTGTTCATCACCAGGACCTCTGCCGCCAGGAATTCCCCGAGGTTCCTTATCATGGCCTCGAAGTCCTGAAGGAGCCTGTTGAGGTACCTCATCCTGATCTCGTCGTCCGCCACCGCCTTTGTCCGTCTCCAGCATGATTCGTAGTGCTTCTCTCAAGTCCTGATTTTCGCCGCGCAAAAGCCTCATCTCCTCATCACGAGTTTGCAAGGCCATTTGTACTTGCCGTCGAACTTCATCCATGATGACCTCCTGGGGAATACTTCCACTTGAGCTGTCGTCACGAGAAGCTCCCTGTTGAAACATTCTCGGCCCGGGAGTCAGAAGGGTTCTCCTCTCTGTCCAGGTTTGCATCGCTTGACCAACCTCAGGGCTCATGAGAGGGGTGCCCTCCGATGGACTTCCATGGATGCTCTGCCACTCAGGCGGCGAAGCTTGTTCCATTTGTAACCTCGTAGCAGCCACACCAACATGCTCTAGGACTGGCGTCACCACTCGACGATGAAACACATTGCTGATACGAGTAAGCGACCACGCCCCACCAGGCTCCATTTGAGCCTCTGTCCCACCCTCAGAACTCATCGAAACTTGCTGAAGGCCTTGAGGTACTGGAGGAGGAGCGGTGAGTGGGCGAAAGGGATTCCGACCTGAGGACTCTGTTCCACCTGGGACATTGTTCACAGCCATATTTGCACGATGTTGCACTGCTTGGACCATAGCTGCTCTCTGTTCATGAAACTGTCTAACAGCTTGCTGAAGAGGCGTAGGAAGGATTCCAGGTCCAGCACTTCCCTGCGAAGGCTGCGAAGGCAATGCTTCTGAAGAGGCAGGCTGTTCTGCTGCTGAAAGTGTTGTAGATGTAAGTGGTTGGGTGTGTTGTGCACGATCGTGACCTGCCATCGTCGCGCCCGGTCCGGTTTCGTTCGCAGCTCCGGTTATCGTTGCACCACCAGCCTCACACTGACCAGCGTTGTCTGCGTTCGAAGATCTCGGGGGCTCAAGGACAGGGACCGAACTCGAGGTTCTGGCACCCTGCCCCGGAGGACCGGAGATCACGCCATTTGGCAAAGCATGCGAAGCACCACCACCAATACCACCAGCTGGCTGACCCAAATTTGGAATCGATCCATATGGTGGTCCACTGTGTTCACCTTCCAGCCGAGCCCGCCCATTTGGGCTCATAACCTGTTGGTTCTGAGAACCCCCAGGTCTAGAGCCAACAGGCCTCGGAACTTGATGATCAGCGTCTGCCATGTAATCTTCTCTGTATCGTTCCAATGAATGAAACCACGGTCGAAACTATGGCGGCAGAAGGACTTGTTTTCTCGCACAAACGAAGTTGCTCATGTACCTCATACACCCTTAGGGTTGGGATCAAGCTACCTTCGTGCCATGTCTGCTGCCTCTGATGCTTGTGCAAAGTCTGCAAGACACGGCTGCAGCGGTCGCGTTGGGCGCACCTGGGACAGGGGACATCAACATGGAAGTTGGTATAAGATGTAAATGAGTAATAATTAATCAAAAAGACATAAACATTATGTAGCATCACAAAACAGAATATAATCACATATAATATGACACTCCGAAGAAACTCGCGCTATCGTTGACATGATTGGGCGCTACGCTAGTAGACACTGAAACCGCGCCAGCCGCGAACCTGCCTCCGCAGCTTGCTTCTCGGCCAGGGCCTTCAGTTAGGGTTTAGGGTTTAGGGTTCAGGGTTTAGGCTGGAAGGCACATGAGCATAGTAGGGCTTATGGTCGAGGATTCTTGGCCCTGGACCCTAAACCCTACACCGTTCACCCAACGTGCCTTCGCTTGCGCAGCTTTCGCGGTTTCGTCTGCTTCCTGCTTTGACTGTTCCTGTCAATCTGATCTAGGGGTAGTTATATGGTCCCTGAATATGGTCCTGTGAATTCTTCAAAGGGTTCTGAAGTATGGCCCTTGAGGTTTGCGGGGAACATTAGGGGTGTATAAGGCTTTCCAGTTCAAGGCCCCATATTACGGGACCGTGTTACTGTAAGTAATGCAACGACCCTAAGAGTTTAGGGCAACGGTAGACGATATATCAGGGTTTATGGTAAGGGTGTTCAGGCAAAGTTAGGGTATTACGGTTTTTTGTTGTGGAATTCGGGTGTTCGGTGTTCAGGCGGCTTCCCCCCATGCTTAGAATTAAGATTGTTTAAGGTTCGGCGGTTGAGGGTCAGGGCTTTAGGGTTGTTCCGGGCATGGGGTTCAAGTGATGTTTTGGTTCTTGTGTCGGATAGTATCGGATTGCGTCTTCTTGTTGTGGTCTTTCATTCCCGTCTGCCTTTCCTGTTACATAGTTCAAGGTCTGGGTAGTCCAGGGTTTGTGGCTGAGTTTTTAGGAGCTTCGCGGAGATTTGTTGAGGGTTTTGCGAGGATTTTCAAGTCTAAAATTGGAGCTTCAGAGTAGAAGCCATGTAAAAAGCTCAGGGTTTAGGGTCTACTGGCGCTTGGGGGACGAACACATGCTCGCATCCCGCGAGTTCTGGTTTGTGGGCCCTACTACACACCTTCACACGTCGATCCCTCTCACTATATACATACATGGACATGTAAGTAGAAACATAATCAGAAATATATATATATATACATATATACATATACATAATTTATTTATTTATACACACACATATATTTGTTCGCTTCTTGACCCTTATGTGTTTTTTGGGGTTCGGGGGTCCTTGTTTCTTTGATCGTGCCCAAATGGCTCTAGTAGGCAAGCCCAGCGCCGATTCTCCAGCATGCAACCTGCTGTCAGCCCCCAACCACCTTCAAGAGGAAACCCTGTAAGCCAGGAAAGGGAAAGGGGTGTTCTTGTTTCGTTCAAAGAAGTTCACAAACGGAACCCTACCCTAAGTAGAGTCAGGGTATCTCTGGCCATGCTGGAATCCATGGAGGTCCTCAGGGGTCATCGCTCCCCCAGCACTTGGGGGTGCTCCGCTTGCGGTTGGCCCGGTTGCGGCGGGTGCGGCTGCTCCGCTCGTGGCGCCGCCCACCTTCGAACAGGAGACAGCAAAGCGGCTTTTCGAACTAGCCCAAAGCCCCCCGACCCCTACAAAACCTCTGGACCCCTCAGCCTCTTATCTCTAAACCCTGAAAATACCACCGAATTTTTGTCTATGCAGTGTCCCGAAATCTTAAGACCTAGACCCCAAACCCCCACCCAAACCCTAAACCCTAAACCCTAAGCCCAAAGACCTAAACCCTAAGCCCTAAACCCTAAACCCTAAATCATAAACCCTAAACCCGAACTATACAATCCAAAATCTTGTCCTGCCCAGCCCTTATCGCGGTGCTCTCTGGGGCTGGAAACAAAAGTGCAAGAATTGGCCGATAAGACAAGGCAGCCGTAATTAGTCACTAGCAACCAGAGTTTAAAAGCTAAACCCTAAACCCTAAACCCTACAGAGAATCTCGCATGTCCTGTATCCACGTCTCGAAAACCAAAGATCCAAAGTTTCGACGAACCTCTCCGAACCTTTTTAGGTACTTTTCAGCCCCCCCGGAACCCTCTGCGAAACCCTAAACCCCCACCCAACCCCAAACCCTACAACCCTAAACCCCTAAACCCGAAACCCTAAAACCCTAAACCCTGAAACCCTAAAACCCTGAAACCCTAACACCCTAAAACCCTAAAACCCTAAATCCCTAAAGCCTAAATGATCAAGATCTGCATGGTGAACCCTCGGCCCACATATTGTTCGACGTACCCACAAAGATTGGGCACCCCCCCCCCCCCCCCCTTCCACAGACACTATGTAAACACAAAGTCTGCAAAGACACAGAGCTTCTGCACCCGACATGGGTAAAAAACAGCAACGAACCAATAGAATCATCGTTGAATTTGCTGCCCATGGCAAGTTCTACGGAAAGTTTGTTAACTTTTGCGTGGCCATTCTTGGGCTAATTCGATGACAAGCCCAGGACAAATCTATGTATGTTAGGTCATTTGTACAGACGCAATATGAAGTCGAGCCCCCTATACACATTGGGTAATCGGTTCTAAGACTAAAATAACATGTCGGGTTCGCTGCAATTCGGCGAAGCCCCCCCAGCCCCTAAGCCCTAATCGCTAATATCAAACCCAGAAATCTAAACCCCAAACTCCCTATATCCTAAACCTCAAACATTTAAACTCTAAACCCTAAACCCTTAACCCAAAACCCTAAACCCCAACCTCTGAAATTCCTGAGAACCTTTAAGGTGGGCTTGGGTTCCACGACTGTCCAAGGGGCCGTCGGCAGTGAGCCATAGTATGGATGTCATGAAACATGATGCTTTAGCTTACTTCTCCAATAGCCAAGGGGAAAAAAGGTTAAACTCTATTATTCTTACTAAATAAGGAAACCCAAAAAGTTTAAAGTTCAGCTGTTGGAGAAGTAAGTTAGGCTTTAGGGCTCAGGGTTTAGGGATTAGGGCTTAGGGTTTAGAGCTTCGGGGCTTGAAGTTTTGGGCTTGGAGCGAAGGCTTAGCGCCTTAGCGTTGAGGCCCCCGTGAACATGTGGGGGTTTTCGAAAAAATAAGGAACCGCTAACCCTAAACCCTAAACCCTAAACCCTAAACCCTAAACCCCAGATAGTCGGATTCCCATTAAATAAGGACCCCAATGAGGTACCCCCCCCGCCCCTAATTTCGGAAGCCCCATGTGAAGCCTTAGGGGCTGAATACCCTAGCCCAAACAAGGGAAAACCTTTTATAGATAGAAGGGTTCTGTACAACCAAAAAGGTCAAAGGTTCCCCTAAACCCTAAAGCCTAAACCCTAAACCCTAAAATCAAAACCCAAAACCCTAAAACCCCTACCCCTAAACCCTAAACCCTAAACCCTAAACCCTAAACCCTAAACCCTAAACCCTAAACCCTAAACCCTAAACCCTCAACCCTAAGAAGCCCTCTTCCACGAAGTCCCAGGAGCTGGCTCAGCAGGCTTTGGCGGAGCTGCCTGCTGGCAGTACTTCCAGTCGTCGTCATCGTCATCCTCAGCCTGGCAGCTGATTGCGGCCCTAAACCCTAAACCCTAAACGCTAAACCCTAAACCCTAAACCCTAAACCCTAAACCCTAAACCCTAAACCTTATCAACCCCCCGTTCCTCCATACCCCGACCCCTCTTTGCTTAACTCTATGGATCTCCAGCTGACTCGAGCGGGTGCATGTGATGTCCGTTCAAGCTCCGCAGCTTTGGATGTTCGCAGTGGAATTGTTTGGGAAGAAGACACATGCTAAATTGAGATCAGGGTTTAGGGTCTAGGGTTTAGGGTTTAGGGTAAGCTCAACTGGGCATCGCTTACATACTCACATGCGCACGCAAATTAACAAAGGTCAGTGCATAGGAACCAGTTGAGCCGTTCTAGGTGTCCAACAGTTCTGTCCTAGGCGCTATATGTATGTACGCAAACAAGTGTACCTGAAGCCTGAAGCCTGAAGCCTGAAGCCTGAAGCCTGAAGCCTGAAGCCTGAAGCCTGAAGCCTGAAGCCTGAACCTTAAACCCTAAACCCTAAAAAACCCAGACCCTAAACCCGAAACCCTACCCCCTAAACCGCCGGCCTCCTCGTCGGACTCGTCGTCCTCGCCGAAGACGGCGGTGCCGACGGGACCGGCCGGCGCTGTGGGCGCCCCGAGCCGCACCTTCGGTTAGGGTTTAGGGTTTAGGTTCAGGGTGTAGGGTTTAGGGTGTAGGGTTTAGGGAGACCCCGTAAAAAGTAGGACAAGAATAAACAAAACCTTAAGTTTCCGGCAGGAACACAAAGGGTAGGAACATAACATTTCTTTCGAGGGTGTTGGGTATGAATAACATATAATGTAGACTTTAAAGAGTTTAGGGTTTCTAGGGTAATGTAGGGTTTTGGCTTTGGTGTTTCGGTCTCCGCGCGTGCGCCAGGAAGCAGCGGCGCAGTCCAAGTGTATGGCCCGTGCCGTGGTCTGCAGCCCACGCTTGAGCAGGCGCCAAAAGCTGCGCAGGGTTTAGGGTCCTGCTCATTCCAGGCCTGTTCGATGCGAGCGCGCATCGTGGACCAAAACAAGTGAGAAGCGAGTTCGTTGCCAGGAACATGCTCTCGCAGAAGAAGACCAAGAACACTTGGATCTGAGTAGGCTCATTGTCATTGGCTGGCTCGAATGAGGGCAGTTGAGTAGTTTCGAATGGATGCAGCACACTCCTATAGACAACGGGACAACCCTAAACCCTAAACCCCAAGTGGACATTTGGAAAGGCCTCCTCTCATGTGCAGAAGCGGGGCGCGGCTCTCCACGGCCCCGTACTTTAAGCAATATCTTTGGGTAGTTACATAGGGTTTAGGGTTTAGGGTTTAATTATGGGCGCTGAAAAGGGGACCCCTTATGCACCCCTTATAGACTCTATATCAATTAAGGGGAGTTTAGGAACCATATTCAGAGCACATGAAACTGCCCTTAGACTTTAAGCAACTAGGCATGCTGCTAAACTAAGTGGGCTCTCTTGGTGCACAAAGGATGTGGAAGGAATAGGGTTTTAAACCCCTAAACCCTAAACCGTTTAGGGTTCAGGGTTTAGGGTTCAGAGTTTGGGGTTTAGGGTTTAGGGTATAGCAATCCTGACCTCAAGTGCTGCAAAGTCAGATGGTGAGCTCCAAAAAACTATGGAGCTTAGTAGTTTCCTGTCAGAAACGGTGAGCCATAAGGAAACCCTACATCAGAGAACTGCCCATATCCGTAACCACAAACCGAGGCCTCCACCCTTGAATCGGACTATTGAACCATAAGCTCTGGCTCAAGCCCGCTTCCCCCTCAGTACCTACCGTAGCAATGGCCTCAATACCCTTCAAGAGGCTACACAGGTCATGATTCTGGGTACTAAGGGTTTAGGGTTTAGGGTTTGGGGTTTGGGGTTTGGGGTTTAGGGTTTAGGGTTTAGGAGGGACGGTTTAGGAGTCCGCTCGGGGCTTTGCCTGCTCCAAGCTGGCCGATGCTGGCGCTGGAGGCCTTCAGCTGAAAGACTTGGGTTTAGGGTTTAGGGTTTAGGGTTTAGGGTTTAGGGTTTAGGGTTTAGGGTTTAGGGTTTAGGGTTTAGGGGGGCTGATGGTATGAGTTGGGATGTTCCCCCACATACTTAGAGGTTCATGGTACTCAGTAACTAATTGGAATTGTGCTTATAACCCAGTTGTAAGCCCTTTAAGCGCCCTAATATGGTTATATGTACACTTATAAGTGCAGTTATAATTGGTTAATAAGTAACCTCCAAGTACTAACAGTCCTTAATAGGGATGATGGTATCCCCTGTTATAGTCCCGATCAAGGACTGTTCGGAAAAAAGGGGGAGAATAACAAGGTTTGAGGGAGATGTTTGGGGGTTGCGAGTTTGAAAAGGATGTTTAAGATTCGCAGCCGTAAGCCCAAAGCCCTACATCCTCTGTCTGTGCGTGTGTGTGTGTCTGTGTGTGTGTGTGTGTGTGTGTGGGAGGTTGGGGTTTGCTTCTCTACCAAGTATCAAGTTCAAGGAAAAGATTGTGGTGAGGTTTGTTTTTTGCAAGTCTCCGGCTTAATTTTGCTCGTGTTAGGCTTAGGGTTTACTTAGGCTGTAGAGGTTCAGGCACGGACAATACAACGAAACAAGGCACTGAAAGCACTGAAGATAAAGGTTTGGAGCTTGGAGTTATCAGACTCAGGCATGGGTCGCCCTGAGCCCTAAAACCTCAAAACTAGAAGGTTGAGGGTTTAGGGTTTGGGGTTAACTTCGGCTTACCCGCCAGACCCACACTCAAAACCCTGTAAACCCTCAACAATATGTCCAGACACAAGAGTAGCCTAGGAATAACAAGGGTGCCCGTTGGTTTTGAGGAATTTATGAGGGAACCCGACCCCTAGAAAAAAAGAAAAAATAAGGGCCTACTCTGGGTCCTAGCCCTAAACCCTAAACCCTAAACCCTAAACCCTAAACCCTAAACCCTAAACCCTAAACCCTAAACCCTAAACCCTAAACCCTAAACCCTAAACCCTACGAATAAGGGCCCTACTCTGGGTCCTAGATGTTTAAAGCATCGCCTGTAGCATGGGTTCAGCCGAGGTTTCGCAGTCTTGCGACTCCTGCAGGGGCTCCCGAGGGCTAAAAGTCGAATGACACCCTGAAACCCTTAAACCCTTGGTGTAGGGTTTAGGGTTTAGGGTTCAGGGTTTAGGGTTTCGGGTTTAGGTGTCGGGACTCACATTTTGAGGTTTTGGGGCCCAAAGGCCTTCCCATGGGTCATTTTGAGCCTAAGGGGAAGCCCCAACAAAACCACTAGCCCTAAACCCTAAACCCTAAACCCTAAAACCCTAAATCCTAAACCCTAAACCCTGAACCCTAAACCCTGAACCCTCATGACTTCGGAAGCTGGGCGCCCGAGCGCGGCGGGCTGTGCCCGAGCCGGCGCGGCCGGCGCCGGAGCCTGTCCCCCAAAAGCAAGTAGTGGTTGGGGTTTAGGGTTTAGGGTTTAGGGTTTAGGGATTAGGGTTTAGGGTTAAGGGTTAAGGGTTAAGGGTTTAGGGTTTAGGGTTTAGGGTTTAGGGTTTAGGGTTTAGGGCCTAGGGCTTAGGGCTTAGGGTTTAGGGTTCGGGTTTAGGGTTTAGGGTTTAGGGTTTAGGGTTTAGGGTTTAGGGTTTAGGGTTTAGGGTTTAGGGTTTAGGGTTTAGGGTTTAGGGTTTAGGGTTTAGGGTTTAGGGTTTAGGGTTTAGGGTTTAGGTTAGGGTTTAGGGTTTAGGGTTTAGGGTTTAGGGTTTAGGGTTTAGGGTTTAGGGTTTAGGGTTTAGGGTTTAGGGTTTAGGGTTTAGGGTTTAGGGTTTAGGGTTTAGGGTTTAGGGTTTAGGGTTTAGGGTTTCGGGAATTTAGGCCTCAGGGTTCAGGGTTTAGGGTCGAGGGTTCAGGGTTCAGGGTTTAGGGTTTAGGGTTGCGGGTTTGGAGTTCAGATCATGGTTTCGAGTGATCTTGTTCTAGTGAAGGAACGAATACATAAACATAACAGAAAACCGAACAAGAAATGTACCTTGTTATGTGGGAACCCAGACCCCTAGAAAAGACAAAAGGCACCACCGGGCTATCAAGTGGGTCCTTTCGGGCTTTGGGGTTCAGGGTTTCGGGTTTAGGATTTAGGGCGTTTAGGGCTTCGGGCTTCGGGCTTATGGCTTAGGGCTTGGGGCTTAGGGCTTGGGGCTCAGGGCCTACGGCCCAGGGTTTAGGGCTTAGGTTTGGCAGCAACAGGAGGGCGACGCAAACACTGCCAAGCGCACAATCCCGGTGTGGTTCTCTGAGGTCGCAGAATGCCTCCTGGTGGCCGCAGTCTACGGGATCGGGGTTTATGACGGTCTTTGGAAAACTGGTGGATGAACTGGGCGACAACGGTCAGCTGCTGTGTGCTCAGGGACCTCAGGAACGACGCAGCGAGGGAAGTGCACCTCGACCCATCTCCACCAGCCGCCAATCGTACCACCACTGGTGCACTGGGTGCTTTCAAGCTACTGTATCCTGCCCTAAACCCTAAACCCTAAACCCTAAACCCTAAACCCTAAACCCCAAACCCTAAACCCCAAACCCTAAACCCTAAACGGCTACAGGGCGGAGGCACCTTGATCCGTAACCCCTGGTAGAGGTCGGCTTAGTGGCTTAGGGGGTTGGATCCAGGTTTAGGGCTTGGAGGAGGCATCTAGTGACCCCTTTGGGGTAAAGCGCTCCCTTGATGATTCTCAGCCAGATTTCGGGATGTTGAGGGTTTAGGGTGAACCTGAACCCCAACCCCTAAACCCTAAACCTTAAACCCTAAACCTTAAACCCTAAACCCTGAACCCTGAACCTTCAACCCGAAGCCCCCATCTCAAAGCCCTCATCTCAAAGCCCTCCTTACGGACCATTGGTACGAAACTTTGGGGAATGAGGAATAAACAATTGCTCGTATAATGGCTTCTCGGTCAGGTGAGAAGCATGTTCGAAACCCTCAACTCCCTAAAACCCCAAACCCCAAACCCTAAACTAACCCCCAAACCCTAAACCCTAAACCCTAAACCCCAAACCCTCAACCCTAACCCGCGTGTCCGCGTCCACGGCTGGGAGGGGCCTCGCTGTAGAAGAGGTCGAGATCCTGCGTGACGGGCGCATGCGGGGGGTTTAGGGTGTAGGGTTTAGGGTTTAGGGTTTAGGGTTTAGGGTTCTGAAATTGGGATTACCGTATTGGGGTCCTGAATATGAGGGGATTCTACTGTTTGGTTTAGGGTTTAGGGTTTAGGGTTTAGGGTTTAGGGTTTAGGGCTTAGGGCTTAGGGCTTAGGGCTTAGGGCTTAGGGCTTAGGGCTTAGGGCTTAGGGCTTAGGGTTTAGGGTTTAGGGTTTAGGGTTTAGGGTTTAGGGTTTAGGGTTTAGGGTTTAGGGTTTAGGGTTTAGGGTTTAGGGTTCATTCGTGCCGGCTCCTCAAGGGTTCCCATTTTCGGGTTTTAACTCGGGTTTGTGGTTAGGGATTGTACAATCTTCTGGGGGTAATCACGCCATAAGACTCTAAGCTCTAACAAAGAATCGGGCCCAAAATCTGAACAAATTAAGAGAATCAGGGCCCTCCTTCGGTTTGTTGATACTACCCCCTGCTTCAGGTAAGCCAAGGGGCCCCGCTTTCTAGCGGGTGGTGGCCAGGGGAGGAGCGGCTGAGGCCGTTCGGTTCTCAGGGTAGTTTCTACATGGTCCCCTACTATGAGGCCTCAGTTGGCCATGGGGAACTCTTGTAATTGGGGAACCCTTACATTTAATGCCCTGTACTTCACAAGGGCCCCAGGTTAAAAGCCCCGAAAAAGTCTCTGAACTGAAATCCCTGTACCTTAAACCCTATACACGCCCCATATAACACCTTAGTTGTCCAGTAACCTGGGGGGATTCATGGCTAAGGGGGTTATACTACCCCAAAAAGGTTAAAGGTTACCGGCTCTACTATTAGGACACCCTGTATACACAGTAGTCTGCAAACCCTGATCCCGGAGCCCGAAATCCGAGAGGCTGGTATGTTAGAGCTTTGGGAGACGCCTCAACCTAAAGGCCCTTAGGCCCTGAACCCCTTCAGGCTGAGCGCCGGGGGGGGGGGGGGGGAGAGAGATTCTGAACCAGAAGGGCCCATGTACCTCTATAGTATAGGGTTTAAGGTTGAGGGTTTAGGGTTTAGGGTTTAGGGTTTAGGGCTATGCGATATACTTGGGCCTCAACGGCGCTTGTGGTAGCTTTCGGGCCCCAATATAGGTACATGGACCCTTTACGTGTTTTGGAGTAGTCCCTGGAAAGATATATACTTTTTAGGTCCAAGAGAACCAACAAAAAGCATTGAAGTATAGTACTCCAAAACCCAAAACCCAAAACCCAAAACCCCAAACCCTAAACCCTAAGGAGAAGGCGCCGCTGCGTCTCGTCGCCTCCAGGCTTTGTGTCACCGGCATGTTCGTGATGTTGGAGGGCAGCTGTACCCTCTTCTCCTGGCATTCTGAGGGTTGAGGGTCTAGGGTTTAGGGTTTTAGGGTTTAGGGTTTAGGGTTAGGGTTTAGGGTTTAGGGTTTAGGGTTTAGGGTTTAGGGTTTAGGGTTTAGGGTTTAGGGTTTAGGGTTTAGGGTTTAGGGTTTAGGGTTTAGGGTTTAGGGTTTAGGGTTTAGGGTTTAGGGTTTAGGGTTTAGGGTTTAGGTTGTAGGGTTTAGGGTTTAGGGTTTAGGGTTTAGGGTTTAGGGTTTAGGGTTTAGGGTTTAGGGTTTAGGGTTTAGGGTTTAGGGTTTAGGGTTTAGGGTTTAGGGTTTAGGGTTTAGGGTTTAGGGTTCAGGGTTTAGGGTTTAGGGTTTAGGGTTTAGGGTCTCGAAATTAGTTTTCCTGCCTTCCTAGGGCCCTTCCTTTGAAGGTGCCGCACTATATCGGGGGACTCAGAAGGGACCTCATACAGAGAACTACCTATTGGACGTCTTGAAGAGCGAAGAGCTTCTTGGGCTTAGTGGCCTCCAGGGTTCTCGGGGGTTACTGGGCTGCCCACGCCCCCCTTGCGTCATCGGGTTTAGGGTTTAGGGTTTAGGGTTTAGGGTTTAGGGTTTAGGGTTTAGGGTTTAGGACTGTCCTCAAAACTCCTCCCTAGACTCTACACCCGAAGGACAGCCTAAACCCCCGAGACCCCAAATCGCAAAACAACTTAAAGGCCCAAAGAACCGAAACAAGCCCACCCCAAATCCCAACCCCGTGAACCTCCATCCGCTACAAAAACGTCCTCGAACCTTTTATGTATATTGTTAACGAAGATGTCTTCTTGCTATGGAAGAGGGGGTACCCCTACAAACTCTAAACACCATATCCCTAAGCCCCAAACGAAAACCAAAACCTCTACACCCCAACCCCCCGGCCCCCCCCCCCAGCCCGCCATGTGCGTGATGTTGCCCACTGTTGCGGAGGAGATGCTTTTCCTGATGATGCGCTTGTAGATCGGAGTCGAAGGAATAGTTTAGGGTTTAGGGTTTAGGGTTTAGGGTTTAGGGTTTAGGGTTTCGGGTTTCGCGTATAGGGTATGATCAACAAGGCTTTTCCACATAATGGGGGAGCCCCGTGTTCCTTTCCATTAGGCCATGAGACCTTGAGAACAACTCCCGTGTCCAAAAGCTTCGGATTAGAGCTGTGAGTGCTCGCACTAACGACACCAAGTCGCTGAACAACTTGCGCCTAAACCCTGAACCCTAAGAACTCCTACAGCCTACGCCCCTTCACCCTCAACCCTAAACCCTAAACCCTAAACCCTAATCCCTGCAAGGTTGAGAGCAGCGGGGCTTGACGCTCTGTACAATGCTGCAACATATCTGATACTGGCTCTCTTCAGGAACTGCATTCAACAATCAGGGAGTACAAATGGACGATTTTGGGGCCCTAAACCCTAAACCCTAAACCCTAAAGCCTAAACCCTAAACCCTAAACCCTAAGATTTTGGGGCTGCTCTTTTTTTTCATGAGATTGTTGTATAGGCTTTCTACACTAAGCCATATTGGGTTTAGGACAAAGGGGTTTCCTTCTTTGCTTAACAGGTGCATAAGTGACTATCTCTAAGAACAATAGGAACATGCATGTGTTGAGCAAATATAGGGGCCCGATTTTTTTGGGGGGACCAGAAAGGAATACTGTTAGAAAAATTATTCCGACCCCTAGATGCGGCGCCCCGGCCCATGTACTAGTAAACACAGAGGATGCCATTTGCAAGACATGCCTGGGGATTTTATAACCCTAAACCCTAAACCCTAAACCCTAAACCCTAAACCCTAAACCACTCCGCGCAATGCAACCGTGGCACGGAGCATTCTCCCGCGCTTTCTCTGCTGCGATGACCTCTGCCTTCATTTGTCTCACATACATCTCCAGAACTTGGGGATGAGCTACTAAACCCAAGAGTAACCTAGGTATAAAAAGGGGTGCCCTTTTGTGTTTAAAGGGCTTCTTAAAACAAACAAAAAAACCAAGCCCTAAAGACGGGGAAGGGAATAAGCCGACTCTGGAAGCTAGGCTATAGCAGATAAACCCTGCAAAAGACTTAGCGAAATTCGTTCAGGGTGCTACACGAACCTCACCCTCCCTACCCACAATGCCGCCTTCAAAATGTCCCAGCTGCGTCTGCAGATGGCTCAAGAATTAATTGGGCCTTGTTCTGGTTGGCGTGGTTTGGGCCCTAAACCCTAAACCCTAAACCCTAAACCCTAAACCCTAAACCCTAAACCCTAAACCCTAAACCCTAAACCCTAAACCCTAAAACCCTAAACCCTAACCCAAATTAAGCCCAAAGCGGCTCCGACCGCATGGGCCGCAGGCAGTAGCCGCATTGCAGTTGCAAAAAAAACACTCTTCATCGCTTTCAAGCTCCAACTCTACACCTGCTAGAACCCACAGGGTTTAGGGTTTAGTGTTTAGGGTTTTGGCTTACCATCTTGGAATCTTTAGTGAGGGGGAGGGGGGGGGGAGGGGCGGGGGAGGGAGGGGGGGGGGAGGGGGGGGGAGGGTACAAACAGCAACATCTGGAAGCCCCCTGTCAACCCAAGCATCTACTTGCTAGCCCAGTAACCATACTCTGTTAATTAAGGGCACCCGTTTTTGGGGTTGAACCCATAACGTAAAGCCAACAAAAGGGTAAAGGGTACCACTGGGCTACCAAGTCCATCAACATCGATACGCCATATGGGAGTTTACGAACATAGGGGGCCTTTTAAAAAGGACCCGGTTTAGGGTTTAGGGTTTAGGGTTTAGGGTTTAGGGTTTAGGGTTTAGGGTTTAGGGTTTAGGGTTTAGGGGTACCCTACCTTCAAAAACCAACACAGAACGCGCTTCACAAGCCCTGAGCACGGCCCCGAATGAATTCGGGCCTTGACCTGTCTCAGCTCGTCGGGGCTGTTCTCCTGACACGGCTTCACTCTCAGCGGTTTAGGGTTTAGGGTTTAGGGTTTCGGGTTTAGGGTTAGAGAGAGGGGTGGGAGCGTGAACATATGTACTGCTAGACCTTGGCCGCTCCTAAACCCAAATCGGGTCCCTAATCCCTAAACTTAACCCCCTAAAGCCCAAACCCTTTGGCTCGCAGCAAACAAGGGTGTAATGGGGCTTGTACAATCTGTACCCTATACCCTGCACCGTAACTTGGTAACCCAGTGGCCACAAAACAGCAGGATTGGTGACTCTTGAAACCCTAAACCCTAAACCCTAAACCCTAAACCCTAAACCCTAAACCCTAAACCCTAAATATTGCATCTGGTCGGTCACTTTGGGGAGGGGGGAGGGGGGTACTGCGTACTGACACCGCCAACAGACGCCGGCAGAGGAAGGTGGAGTTCTGCTTCCCTCTGGGGGTCGTTGCATGGTCCCTTCATATGGGCCCTTCAAAGGGGACCCCCTGATAATTAGACCTTGTATACCTTATGTAAACGAAAGGCCAATACATCAGAAGCCTTTAAAGGAGGTGAGGGACCATACTAGGGGCCCATGAAACTATCCTTAGATTCCCAGGCAGACGTATCGACTATCAAACGCTCCTCCGCCCACAGATACTCCCAAAAGCTTTTGAGCAAATCGCCTCGGGCCCAAAACAGGCGCTACCTTATCCCCTAAGTGTGCCAGCATAGGCGCAATCCCCCCCCCCCTGTGGTTGGGTTTAGGGTTTAGGGTTTAGGGTTCAGGGTTCAGGGTTCAGGGTTTAGGGTTAGGGGGGGGGGGGGGTCGATTACGCATAACGCGGGCGCATAAGCACTTAGTCTTGGTGAAAACTGACATCCACAGCATAGCCAAGGGTACCGCTCAGCTACCAGAAACATATAGGCACTGCTCAGAGGCCCCCAAAACCCCAAATCCTATATACCCCTAAAACGCTATATCCTAAACCCGAAACCCGAAACCCGAAACCCTAAACCCCAAACCTAAACCCTCGACCCATTGGGAAAAGCACCCCGCCAGCCTCAGCCCAGGCAGGAATCGGCCGGTATGTCTCCAGGGGGAACTGGAGGGCCTCTCGTGGCGGGTTTAGGGTTTAGGGTTTAGGGTTTAGGGTTTAGGGTTTAGGGTTTAGGGTTTAGGGTTTAGGGTTTAGGGTGTCGGGTTTAGGGTTCAGGGAACCCTCTGCAACATCTAGAGTTTCAAGTAGGGGCGCCCCTGAGGGGCTTGGGCTTAGGATGTTGGAGTCGTAGCATGTTAAGGACTTGCAATGGAGCCTGGATTTGAGGTCATTACCCAGTTTTTCCTACCGCTCTATAGCCCTAGTAAGGGTCCTATCCCCAAAAGAAAGGCTGAGGGGCTGAGGGCACATATTAGGGGCCCATACCCTACACCTCTGCAAACAGATTCTAGACAAGAGCCCGAAACCTAAACCCTGAACCCTGAACCCAAAACCCCAAACCGTAAACCCTAAACCCTGAACCCTAAACCCTAAAAGTTAAACTCTACAGGGTCTAGGGCTCTTAATTAGGGTCTCTAGGGCTTCAAGGGTTTCTAGGTTTAACGGTTGAAGGGTTTAGGGTTGAGGCTTCAAGGCTAAGGGGTTGAGTTCCCTAAGGTCTAAGGAAAGACCAGGCTGGTCCCCGCCAATCGGAAGGTCCTCCCTGTGGGGGCTTAGGGTTCGGGTCCGGCCTTCACGGGTTTAGGGTTTAGGGTTTAGGGTTTAGGGTTTTTGTTTGGGGGGGTGGGGGGTGGGAGGGGGTAGGGATGTCAAGGGCTGGAGATTGTTCAGGGTTACCTAAAAAAAACACAGGGGCACTACAAACCATACTGGGAATCCCTGGATGACCCCGAGAAAACCTGACGATGGTCCTTGAAGCACCTCATCAACGTGGGCAATCTTCAACTCGCGGGCAATGTCTGCTGTCTGCAGCACATCATCCACAGAAACCACATGGCATGGCCATCCTCGCGCACAGCGAATCACGGCGCTGGCCAGTGTGCAGGGCCCAGGTCTTCCGTGGCTTCCAGCATGGCACGTGTCTTCTGCTCAGGTGATCGCAAGTGCCACCCTCTCTCCAGGCCATCAGGCGCAAGCATTCTGGCTTCGTGCTGAGAGGACCTAAACCCTAAACCCTAAACCCTAAACCCTAAACCCTAAACCCTAAACCCTAAACCCTAAACCCTAAACCCTAAACCCTAAACCCTAAACCTAAAACACTACCTAGTTTCGGCGGTGCCTGGGCCAGGGACCCGAGGATCCACGTAGAGTTGATTGCCTGACGAGACAGGGTTGAAGGTGTACTTGGAGGTTCATGGTACTTACTAACCAATTATAACTGTACTTATAACCCTACTTATAATACACCTAAAGGGCCGGAAAGGGGTTCTCCCACTTAGAAGTAGGGTTATAAGCCCAGTTATCATTGGTTGGTAAGTACCATGAACCTCCAAGTAGGGTCTAGGGTTGAGGGTTTGGGGTTCAGGGTTCAGCCGAGGTGCAGACCCTAAACTATCCCTGAGGACCCTGATGATGAGCACAGATCCAAAACCTCAAACCCTACTGTAAATCTAGGGTTTAGGGCTTATAAGGTTTATAGGTAACCATACGAAAATGAGGGGGTGCCCTGTTTTTGGGGTGGTTACCTTATAAGGGAACCTAGAACCTAAAAAAAGGGTGCAAAAGGGCATCACTGGGCTGCCAGGGGTGTAGAGTTGCACAGCCCCTCCTGGCTGCACTCAGGAGGGTAGCTATAAATTAAACTTTTAGCTGCCTTAATAAGAAACCCAATACACCCAAAAAAGGTAAGGATCTAAAGTTACAGTAAAGTACCACAAAGCCCTGAGGCCATTATCAGGTTTGGAGCCCGGGACCATCTTCGGTTTCAAGGGCTTGCTGCTCTGCTAGACCCAGAAGTAACCCGGGGTACTCTTTTGGTTTCAAAGGGGGCTTCGAAGGGATCCTAAGCCTCAAAAAACGGAATAAAGGCCTACTTCTGGGGTGAGAGGTGATTCTGGTGCTTCAGGTTTAGGGTTTAGGGTTTCGGGTTTAGGGTTCAGGATGTAGGTTCTCGGGTTCTCTAGGGGCCCTACGCAATGCGAAAAACCGTCAGCACCAAACGATAAGACATCGATATTCACAAGTGCTTCAAGCGGAAACACTGCCAATCTTAGGACCCTCACACCCTGAAGTAGCCCGGCTCCTAGATCCCTAAACCCTCAACCCTAAACATTAAACTCTAAACCCTAAACCCTAAGCCCTAAACCCTAAACTCTAAACCCTAAACCCTAAACCCTAAACCCTAAACCCTAGCCCTAAACCCTAAACCCTAAACCCTAAACCCTAAACCCTAAACCCTAAACCCTAAACCCTAAGCCCCACATGTCGGACCTTCTCGCCAGTGCTCTTCTCTATGGTGGCGGAGGCGTCCACGCCGTCGGCTGGCAAACAAAGAAGCAGGGGCGCATAGCCTTAAACCATTACTAAGTGCAAGAGTTTAGGGTTTAGGGTTTAGGGTTTAGGGTTTAGGGTTTAGGGTTTAGGGCTAGACCCAGGACTAACCTGGGAATAAAAAGGATGCCCTTGTTGATTTTAAGTGGCTTATAAGAAACCTAAACCCAAAAAAGGGAATAAGGGTCCTAGAGTACTGAACACAACTGCTCATCATCCGAATGGCATATAAGCATTCTGCTTAGTAAAGAACTAGCACCCACAAACAATAGCACCATGGTACTGGCGATGGAGAACGACAGGAATGCGAATGATAGCAGGCAGAAGCAGACATTTGTTAGTCTTCTGAGGAAACCCTCTAAACCCTGAACCCTGAACCCGAAACCCTCAACCCCAAACCCTAAACCCTAAACCCCAAACCCTAAACCCTAAACCCTGTGACAAAAAAACAGGCCAGGAGAGCCATCCAAGGCAGGAGCCCCGGTGATGCAGGCACGGCAGTACCTTGCAGGGCCCGTGCGTGTTGTTCGGGGAAGCTTCTAAAACAGGGTTTAGGTAGGGTTTATGGGGTTTGTGGGGGGTGGGGGGGGGGGTTGGGGGTAAGGTTTTGGGTATGCAAAAAAAGTCTCTCTTTTGCTAGTGTTTTGGGGGGGGGGGGGGGGGGGGGGGGGTGTGGGGGGTAAGATGGACACTTAAAGGCTATGCTGCACGTGCGTGCCTTGTAAACAAATACTTTACAAAGGAAACACCCGCAGAATAGACGCAACGCACCCGCAGAATAGACGCAATGCACCCTTAGCATCAGCACACTGTGTCCCGGGCGGGGGCGCGGAGGGCGCGGAGGGCGCGGAGGGCGCGGAGGGCGCGGAGGGCGCGGAGGGTGCGGAGGGCGCGGAGGGCGCGGAGGGCGCGGAGGGCGCGGAGGGAGCGGAGGGAGCGGAGGGAGCGGAGGGAGCGGAGGGAGCGGAGGGAGCGGAGGGAGTGGAGGGAGCGGCGGAGGGCGCGCGGGGAGGGCGCGGAGGGCGCCGAGGGCGCGGAGGGCGCGGAGGGCGCGGAGGGCGCAGAGGGCGCGGAGGGAGGGCGCGGAGGGCGCGGAGGGCGCGGAGGCATGAGGCATGGTCCACGCCTCCCCACACCACCCCTCTCCCAGCAAAATGTTCCGAACCCCCTCCCTTGACCGTGTCGTCTCCGCGGCCTCCCGTCAAAATGTTGACCGTCTCCTCTTCGTAACCTCTTTCGCCAAAAAGCGATCCGGTAGAACGCCTTCCGCGTTGAAGCGCCAAACGAGAACCCAAGAACAGAATTGGTTTTCGGGAAGAATCCAAGAAAACAAAGAGCACGCGCAGAATAGACGTTAAGCGTCCAAGGCACGGGGGGGGGGACAGGGGGGCAGGGGGAAGGCTAGGTTTCGGGTTTAGGGTTCAGGGTTCAGGGTTAAGGGTTAAGGCTTAAGGGTTAAGGGTTTAGGCTTTAGGCTTCCCCCCCCCCCCGGCCCCCCGCCACCCCCCAAAGTTAGGGCTGAAGCACCACTGCCGGCCATGTGACGCATGCGTTGTACATCTTAACGAGGGTGCTACTTGACCATCAAGGGGGGAAGAGCCAAAGCAGAAGGCCACGGTCCTAAACCCGCAACCCGCAACCCTAAACCCGAAACCCTAAACCCTGAACCCTAATCCCTAAACCCTGAAAACCCTAAACCCTAAACCCTAAACCCTAAACCCTAAACCCTAAACCCTAAACCCTAAACCCTAAACCCTAAACCCTAAACCCTATAAACCTAAACCGCTCGTAACCCTCAACCCTAACGGCTCAGAGGCTCACCAGAGACCCATCTGCTCAGGGCCGTGTTTGCCGTTTGACGACATGGCCCCGCCGAATGGCATCTGTAGGTTTAGGGTTTAGGGTAGGGTTTAGAGGGGTATAGGGTTGTAGGGGTTGTAGGGTGTTCGGGTTAGGGTTTAGGGTTTAGGGTTAGGTTTTAGGGGTTTATGGGAATTTAGGGTTTAGGGTTTAGGGTTTTAGGTTAGGGGTTTAGGGGGTGTTTAGTGTTTTGGTAGGGTGTAGGGGTTTAGGGGTTTAGGGTTTAGGGTTTAGGGTTTAGGTTAGGGTTTATGGCTAGGTCCAAGAGTAAGCCGGAACAAATAGGCCTTTTAACCCTTTTTGGCTTAGAGAGGGCGTAAGCCCTAACCTTAATGTTTGCATGGGGGTCCAGGCGAACTGGACGCAAATGCCCAAAAAACCCTGCAGGCCTAATGTCCAAACTCGACATCGTGAACGTGTAAGACTCCAGGGTCCAGGTCTAAAGTGACTGACATCCTCTGTAATAGCAGGAGCTCAACAAAAAAGCCCACACAACCCAAAAACCCTGACCTGAAACGCAGACCTTAATGGTGATACGTTGCTGGGAACAGTTGCAGAAGGCTTAAGGCTTCAGCATTTGAGCTTCTGGTTTTTGGATTTTGGTGAAGTTTGTCACACTGGGCCCCCCCCCCCGCCCTCAGAACTTACCCTATGACAACAGGTTTCCTGTTGACCCCTGCACCGCCCCATTTTACTGCCTTCCAACACCCTAGAACCCTATAATGCCTGAAACCCTACAAACGCTAGAGCCCTCAACCCTAAGCCTCAAGCCCAAAGGCCCACACCGCCCTAACCCTAAACCCAAAACCCCCGGACCCCAAAAAGAAACCTTAAACCCTAAACCCTACGTAACCCTAAAAGCCCCAAAGCCCGCACCACCCACAAGCCCTAAAGCAGTTCGCCTCGCCTTGGCGGAGCCCTGATGCTGCTCCGGCCCGCGCCTGAAAAGTGATGGAGTTTTAGGGGTTTGGTTGGTGAAACACCCCGCCCTAAACCCCTACCCTGAGCACGTTCTTTGTTGTCAGAGCCCTTCTTTTGGTCTCTGGAGAGGTCGAACAAAGTGCGACAAAAAGAAAAAAAAAAAAAAAAAAAAGGGCCGTTCTCGCCCTCCAAGAAAGAGGGAGACAGCATTTGCTTCTTTCCGGTTTTCACCATCACCCTTGCCATCAACCGCAATGAGTCAAACGCAGGTCCCCCCGCCACGCCTCTACTCCGCTCCCCCTCTGCAAGGGCACATTGCTTCTACGCCCCAAGCCCTAAACACTAATCGGGGGTCCAAAAATCACATAAACGTGCGGCTTCACAAACATGGCTTTCCAGAATCGCCCCTTGAAAAGAGCCCTTTTACCCAATATCGATCCTCATGTTTTTGTGTGGCCGTTAACACTACGCCAAAGCCTTAAACCATGAACGGGAGTCCATACTCACGACCCGTCTATTGTCCCCTGGAGGACCTTGGAAAAAGGGTCCCAAACCCAAGGATACAACCTTAGGGGGCCTAAAGTGAGGCCCAAGACCCAAAAATTTGACAATGTAGCTCGTTGGTTTGAGGGTCACCCTGCGCACAGCTGTGCCCGAAATCGGAACTCCCCACAAAAAACAAAAAACAGCCTTGTGTAGAAAGCCGGCTGGAAAGACCGCCCCTTCCCCCTTCCCCCCCCCCCCCCCACCCACCAAAAAAGGAACAGCCGTGTGGAAAGTATGGCTGTTGCTATCAATCCCGGAACAACACCTATCACTGGCCCTACAACCTTAACTCTGAACTCCTAAGCTTTTGGTTTAAGGAATTGGCTAACAGCCCTGAGCACCAAAGTCAGAGCCAAGACCGAGGTGGCCCCTCACCCCCGGAATCCGGTGCTTCACCCTCCCCAGCCCTGGACGCTAAAACCCACCCTATGGCCCAAACCCCAAAACCAAAACCCTACACCCTATACCCTATACTCCTATACCCTAAACACTGAAAGCCAAGCACACCGGCCGAATCTCGCACGTCCACGAGGGTCGTAGACGCGAGGTCGAAGATGTGGTCCACCCTCCCTGTGCATATATGCAAATCCCTGCCCCTAATATTTTAGGTTTAGGTTTTTAGGGTTTAGGTTTTGGGTTTTGGTGTTTGGGTTTAGGGTTTAGGGTGGATTGAAAGAGGCTGACAGATTTCCTAAGTTGGCTTCAAGGTCCTGGAATTTTTTTGTGAGAAAACACTTTGCTTTCTGGACAAGGCCCTCTAAATCTGGCTCTGACACTTACTGGGTTTAGTGTTTAGGCCTCGATCCTCTTGACTCCGATAGTCACCAGGGGCTGATATACGATTGCAAGACCTACGTTTATAAACGCCCTTGGAAACCTCCCTCAAACCCTAACCCTACCAAACCCTAAACCCCAACCCGAAAACCCCTAAACCCGAGAAGAATCCTGAAGCCAAGCATTCCAGCCGCCACAAACAGGGTTTCCAGGACTTCGATTGGAGGCCCTCTCAGGCTTCTGCGCAGGGTGCGACAATTCGTATTCTAACAGTCCTTTAATAGGGATACGGTGGAATAGGTGGTAAACTAGAATCCCTATAAGGGACTTTTTTGTATAAGGGTAACATCCCAACCGAGAACCCTAACCCCAAAGCCCCCTGGCCTCCAGTCTCGGTAGCAGCTTCGTCACTTGCTTTTTTTTTTTTTTTCTATCCTTCAACGCGTTTCGTTCCAAGTGTTAGGTCATGGGCCTAAATGTACCTGCCAGCATTTTTGGATTATACACATTCGTACCTTCACATAGAGCAACATAAGGCATAAAGGCTATACATGTATGTATATATGTATATCTGTGTATATATGGGCCCGTAGTTTTTAACGAAAGGGACAATTTTAGGTGCTTAGGGCTTGCCGAGGCTTACCCAAAGGCTCCGATGTCTCCTTTATGAGATAGTCTGGCTAGAATCCCCATGACTAGCCCAAAACGAACTACACTGGAGCCTTCAGGTAGCTCGGGTATACCTTAAGGTTTTCGGTTTAGGTACCTTAAGTTTCAAATCGTTTCGAGTGTTAAACCCGAAATCTACTATTTTCTTAAGAACCTTGCAAAAACACGAGAATACTAACCGCCGTATTTTCCGAAGTAAGGAAGAATATGTTAACTTCTGGGTGCTCAAAAAATAGTAGGAACCCACCAAAAACCCTAAACCCTAAGCCCTGAACCTAAACCCGAAGCCCTAAAACCCTAACCCCAAGCCCGATGGGCATTTACCACGTAAGACTCCGGCTGCGCTTTGGCTGGAGACCTTCGATTAACCGTGGCGGAAGAAGCGACGAAAGTCCTAGAAAGCACTAAATCACTGACTGGGTTTTGAAGGGTTTAGTGTTTAGGGTTTTAGGGGGTTTGGTAGGTTTAGTGGGGTTTAGTGTTTATGAGGGAGTTTAGGGTTTAGGCGTGGTACTTATAACCCACTTATACGCCCCTTAAGTGCCCTTAAGATGGTGATTACAGTTATCTAGTACAGTGTATCATTGAGAGTACTGAGGGGGAGCAACCATGAAACATCCAAATCAAGGTTTCAAGAGCTCCCATAAAACTTGTAAGAATATCCCTTAACTCTGAGAGGGATCGGAATATGATCCAGTTATACTCTTTTTGGTTCTGGGTAAGCCCTAAACCCGTGAACCCCCATGATTCTGATTTTCTGCTGACGTCTGGCATCCTCGCCACTCTGGCTGGCCCTTGCCAGGCTCCATCGGCCCCCCGACCCTCCATCATCTTGCAGGCTGCCCATGGGATCGCCCATTGTCTGGCCAGGCCCCGGTCCCGTCCTCCTCGAGATCCTCCTCCAGACCTGAGTTACGCCCTGCCAAGCCTCCTCCTCCACCTTGTCCTGTCGCCGGCCCTATGCTGTGGCCCTATATTGGGAGTCTATATTCGGGGTCCTTCTTTCCCAGTAATCCTTAAGGTACAGGCAGGGGAGGGGAGGTCCGGTTTGGCAGGTCTGCCGCCGTGTAGGCTTTAGGGGTTTAGGGTTTATGGTTTTAGTTCCCATTCCCCAGGGCCTGATAGCAAAAAAACCGATTTACTGCAGTGCCGCCCTAGCCCTAACCCCAGACCTCAGAAACCTTAAACCCTAAACCTGACAAACCCCGTTAACCTAAACCTTGTGACCTGAATCTTGTGAAACCACAATTACATAAAACTCCAAAGCCTTAACCCTAAACCCTACACTCCTAACCCTAACTCCCAATGAACCCTACAAACCGTTGGAGCCAGGATCTGGGCTCACGGGAAGGAGTCGGTTTGTCCGCGGCCTTGCGCTGCTTCAAAAATTTTTGCCATGGACTTAGTAAGGGTTTAGGTTTAGGGTTTAGGGTTTAGGGAATGAAGAATGTAGGGCCACGTACATACCGTAAAGGGATTATATACAGGGTACGCAGTCCCCTCAGCCATTGGGATGCGGTTTTTAGGGTTATAGGGGTCTTTGGGTGATGAGGGTTTAGGGTTTAAAGGGTCTAGGGGTTTAAGGGTTCAGAGTTTTTAGGTGTTAGGGGGTTATAAGTATCACAGGGGTTGTAAGGCTTTAGGGGTGTTTAAGGGTTAAGGGGTTAGATGGGTGTAGGCTAGGGTTTTTAAAGGGTTGAGGGGTTAGGGATATGCGGCTTTGGAGGTTAAGGAGATTGGGGTTACGCGTCATGGTCAAGGAGATTGGGTTTTGGGGTCCTAAGTCTAGGAGGTTTAACCCTAAGCCCCACCCTAAGCCCTAAGCCCTAAGCCTTATAACCCTAACCCTAAACGTGCGAGACCCTTTCAATCTCTCATGCCTTAGTGGTACCTGAGAACCATTTTTAATGAGTGTTGGTCAATGACACTAAGCCCGCCCGCAAAGAGAGGAGTATGAGGCTGACCCAGGACCACACTCCACATTCCCCAAAGCCCCAAGCACAACCTGTCCATCCCAGACCAACCGTAAACCCTAACCTAAAACCCTAAACTCCTCGGCCTGGCTCCAACTTGGCCTCCGGCCGGCCCTGGACTCCCAGGTTTCAGGGTTTAGGGTTTGGGAGTTTAAGGGTTTAGGTTTAGGGGTTAGGGTTTAGGGTTTAGGGTTTAGGGTTTAGCAGCTCATGTAACTAGCTTTCAGGTCCCCTGTATAGTGGGCCCTGACTTGGGACCCTTAATATATGGCCCTGGATACCCTACACACCCAAGGGCTCCATACGTGCGGAGCCCTCTAAGAGGGTAAGTGACCAGACAGGGGCACTGAATGGCCTTGCAAACTATCCTAATGGTTTAGGGGTTTAGGGTTTAGGGTTATGGTTTTAGGGTGTTTAGGGGCCTCAAAGGTTTTTGAAAGGGGCTTGTAGGGCGTTCCCGTCGCCCTCGGGTCCTTCATGAGTGTATGGCTTAGGGTTTAGGGTAAACCCCATGAACCATAAGTAAGCCAAAATCCAAAACCATCACCTGAGTAGTGCCAGGACCAATGAAAATCATTTGCGAGCAGGTTCCCTTGGCTAGGACAAAGGAACCCGGGCCCTAAACTCCCAGCCCTATAGACTTCTCATTTCTCCAACATCAAAGAGACACCCGAAGCGACGTAAACGCCGCGAAGGGGCGCAAACTACAGGTGGGGACGTTGCAGAGTCTAGGGGGTCAAGGGAGTATAATAAATCTGGAGTCCTGTCAAAGGTTTTTAGGGTTTTAGGATTTCGGGTTTAGGGTTTAGGGGAACAAGAGTAGCCCTAAACCCTGATGTTCCAGAACCCTAAACCCTAAACCCTTTTGCTTCTGAAAAGTGCCCGTGCCTGCACCTCCCCCTTGGCATTGAGGGAGTGGAAAGCCCAGACCTGCACAAAAGTGCGGTCAAGTCGCTTCGTGATTTCCCTAAAAAATTGTCCTCTTTGGGGTCCTCAATATAAGGCGGCCCCTCTTGTGCGGGGTACCCAGAAAGGGACCATAACTTGGACAACTGACCATTTGGACCCCCTTGGAACGTCGGGGAAGCACCCTGACGGCACACAGGAAGCCTTTCAATGGGTTCCCCTACTAGCCCCCTCTATACTACCGCCGGGGGACCTTAGAGGGGATAGTATACAAGGGGGAGTAGGGCTCCTAAACTCTAAATCCTAAAACCTGAACCCCAAAAAGGGTAGTAGGGAAAGCCATGACAGAAAGCCTTCAGGGCCAGCACCAGGATCTGTTGCTTGACCTGCGCGAGGGGCTTCGGGGGTCTGGGGTTTAGGGTTTCGGGTTTCGGGTTTGAGGGGTTCGGGCTTTAGGGGTCTAGGGATCTAGGGCCCAGGGTTTTAGGGAAGGGTTTGGGGGAGCTAGGGGTTGGGGCAAATGGAGAAGATGAGTCTCTCATGCTGGACGTCAAGCCAGAGACGCCCCAAACTCTCGAAGAACCATTCAAGGCCAGGGAAGCCCCGCACAGAAAGGACGTTTAGGGTTTAGGGTGTAGGGCTCCGGGTTTAGGGCTGAGGGCTTGCGGTTTAGGGTTGAGTGGAGGTTAGCAACCAGGATGGGCCAACTAGGCCATAAACCCTATAAACCCTATAAACCCTTTAAACCCTATAAACCCTATAAACCCTATAAACCCTACAAACCCTAAACGCTAAACACTAAACCCTAATTCCTTGTGTGATGTGGGAGCTCCGGTTTGGTCCTAAACCCTGAACCCAAAACCCTAAGCCCTTGGGCGGGCCTGGGTGATTTTGAAGCCCTGACGTCTTGGCATAAAGGCGTGCGCACAATTCCTCTTCATATATGTCCCTTCACAATCCCCTTTAGACGAACAATCTCCTCACTTCAAGATTCGGGGGGCAGCGGCGAGGGGATGGGGGGGGGGGGGGGTGCTAAAAATTCAACTGTTGTTTCCTTGCAGGGCGGGGGTAAGCAGGCTAGCACATCATGCCGTCAGCAAGGACACTACTGCGACTCCTGGACACGAAGCCCAAAGCCCTTAACCCGAAACCCTAAACCCTAAACCCTAAACCCTAAACCCGAATTGCGCCACATTTTTCCTGGCGCCCATATGCAAGCGATGACGCGGCACTGAAGCCACCGAGGATGCGCTGCAAGTGATGCAGGCCAGGCTAGGTTACGGCATATGATGTGCACAGGGAACAATTGGAGTATGGTTTTCCCGTCAAACGCTAAACCCTAAAACTCTATAGTTAAACCCCAAACCACAAACCCTATAAACCCCCAAAGAGAAAGGTTTCGTTCATACTCTTGGCAGCCCAGTAACGATACTATAATAAGTGCACCCTTTTTGGGGTTGGCTACTACATAAGGGAACCTTGAACCAACAACACGGAGAAGGGTACCACTGGGCTGCCAAGTATTTCATGCCGGCACGGTAGCGACGCCACTGTCTGCGGAAGATGTCTACTTCCAGGATGGGCGAAGATGCCCTGGACTCAAACGGCCTAGGGTTCAGGGTTTTTAGGGTTCAGGGTTTAGGGTGTAGGGTTTGGGGTTGCTTCTTTATGGGCCCAGAGAGCCCAGCAGCAGGCTATTCAGGAAGCCATCTCAAATTAGGCAAGGGGAACCGAGTATGAATATGTGTAAGGTACACTACTCAACTTGTTGGGCTCTCTGGCTTGGCAGGGGTTAGAACCAAAACAAACACCCTAAACCCTAAACCCTAAACCCTAAACCCTAAACCCTAAAACCCTAAACCCTAAACCCCAAACCCTAAACCCTAAACCCACTGGGCTGTCAGGCCGAAGGGGTGTTAAGTTGTAAGACCGAGGAGCCCATCCTGGTGGCTGCAGGAAGCCTTGTTTCGGCTGTGATCACTGCTAGGGTTTAGGGTTTAGGGTTTAGGGTTTAGGGTTTAGGGTTTAGGGTTTAGGGTTTAGGGTTTAGGGTTTAGGGTTTAGGGTTTAGGGTTTAGGGTTTAGGGTTTAGGGTTTAGGGTTTAGGGTGCTGGGTGCTGAACTCAAGAGAATGATTTACAAACTCGGTCTTTGACATGGGGGGGCTTTCGGGCTTGCAAGGTTGGAGGCATAAGGTACGCAGCTGCATTCAACCGCTGCGACGACTCTAACACTAAACCTGGAACCCTAAGCCTTAAACCCTGAACCCCAGTAACCTTCATGCCCCAAACAGCCGAGCCCTGGATCCTGAGCAGTGAAATCTACAGTCTCAAAGTCAGACTCCCAAACCCTAAACCCTAAACCCTAAACCCTAAACCCTAAACCCTAAACCCCCCTTAACCCTATAACCCTATAACCCTAACCCCTAAACCCTAAGCCGGGAACCCCAAAGGAGCCAATTTTAGAACCCTGAGCCTTACTAAAGCTAAACCCAAGAGTAGCGGAGGAACTTTGGTTTAAAGGGGCTGATAAGGGAACCTAAGCCCTAAAAATGGGAACAAGGGCCTACTCTGGGTGCTAGCCCTAAACCCTAAACCCTAAACCCTAAACCCTAAACCCTAAACCCTAAACCCTAAACACTAACCCTAAACCCTAAACCCAATAAGGGCTACTACGGGTCCTAGGAAGGGGTGTTCTTTCTGCTCACCTCAATCATAGCCTGGACGGAAGCGGTTCTCACCGGGCCTGCGGGCAGAACCCTCATGCTAAGGGTTTAGGGTTTAGCGCGGCCCTCATACTTGGGGCTTCATCAAGTTTAGGGTCAATACCCCGAAAGGATGTGCTTCAGGGAATGTATGCTATATAGGGGCCTTGATTGTGAATGAAGGTCCGTAGTGTATACCTTAAACCATATGGGCGTTCTCATGGTGAATTAAGTTTTCTGGAGCATTGAAAATAGAAGCTCGGAACTTTATATAGGGGTTCACACCACGAACTGAGGAGGTCAGCAAAAATAGGGAATGACTTGTTGCGTGTGTGCGTGTATACATGTGTCTGAAACTCCATAGTATATGTGTTTTTATATACACACACACACCTATTGGTACATACATACAAATATAAACATACAAACCAATAAACAAACAAATAAATAAATAACGACTACATAAAAAAACAAATAGACGTATACATAATAAAAACGAATATGTTTCGCATCTATAAACAAATATTTGTATATCTGTATGTGTACGGGCGTGCTCAATATAAATTCTGGCTGTGTTCCTGGGCTCCGATGGGGTGGCGGGCCTGGGCTTGCTGTGTAGGACTTTTGAGATGTGGGTTTAGGGTGTGCAGGGTTTAGGGTTTAGGGTTGAGGGTTTAGGGTTTAGGGTTGAGGGGCTGAGGGTTAAGGGTTGAGGGCTCAGGGTTTAGGGTTTACGCTGATCCTATGCCCGACAGCCCTATGACTCTGCAACTCTACACAATCCTGTGCCCTACGATGAGGTTGGTCCGATTCCTGCGTATACAGAAACTGACCCTACACATCTCATTGAAGTTCAACTTGCTAACACCCCATAAACCCAAAACCCTGAACCCTAAACTTCACCGCCCGCATCCCCAGCCCTCAAAGCCCCTAAACCTCGAACAGCAGAGAACCCTAAAACCTCTAAACTCCTAAAACCCGAAACCCTAAGCCTAAAACCTCTCAGCCCCCCCAAAGCCCCTAAATCCCTAAAGCCCTAAAACCCAAAGCCCTAAACCCCTGAAACCCGCTAGAGCCCTAAACCCGCCAGAGCTCCGCAACCCGAAGCCCCCCCCCCCCCCCAAAAAAAAAAAAAAAAAAACACCTAAACCCTCAAAACCCTAAACCCTCAAACCTAAAGCCCTAACATCCGAAAATGCCTCAGCCCTCGCGTTCCTTAACAGCAGCTCAGGTGGGGTTTCCGAAAATTAGGGGTACCTAAACCCTAAACCCGAAACCCTAAACCCTGAACCCTAAACCCTAAACCCTAAACCCCCAGGTGAAGCGAAGGAGTGGCCTGGCGCCCGCTGCCTCGAGCACCTGCTCTGGGTGAGTCGGTTGGGGTTTAGGGTTTAGGGTTTAGGGTTAAGGGTTTAGGGTTAAGGGTTAAGGGTTAAGGGTCAAGGGTCAAGGGTCAAGGGTCAAGGGTTTAGGGTTTAGGGTTTAGGGTTTAGGGTTTAGGGTTTAGGGCTTGGGGTTCGGGGCTTGGGGTTGGGGGTTTTGGGTTTGGGGTGTCTTCAGGGTTTACCCTAAACTGTAAACCCGAAACCCTAGTGTCTTGTTTGTTGCATGCTCCAGGGTTGAATTGTTTCGGGTGTTGTGGACTTAGGCAAAGGCTTTGGCGAATGAGGGAGTAGGAGGGTGTTAGGTTTTAGGTGTTTGGTTGTAGGGTTTCGGGTTTGGGAGTGGGGTTAGGGTTTAGGGTTTAGGCTTTCAGGTTTAGGGTCCCGAGGTTGTGCTCTTCGATTTTGGGTGGGCTTGTGGGGGGGTGGGGGGGGGGGGGGGGGAAGGGGCTTAGGGCCCGTGAGCCCAACACAACTTCACTAAATCATCATGGAGAGCCCTATGTAGCTTTAGAGTCAATACCAGAATTTCTCACGCTTGGTATGTTGACGGTTTCGGGGTTTGGGGTTTAGGGTTTCGGTTTAAGGTTTAAAGTTTCGGGTTTAAGGATTTAGGGTTCAGGGGTGAGGGTTCAGGCTCTAAAGGTTCAGAGTTTCAGGGTTTGGGCTTTAGCTGATCCAGCTATTCTCAAGTTAAGCCCCAAACCTTAAACCCCAAACCCGAAACCGCATACCCTAAACCCTCAGCCCTCGGGAACTCCTAGTATCCCTTCAGCTTATTGCTGATCAGGAACTCCCCAAACCCAACGCCCCCAACCATACCCTAAACCCTAAACCCTAAACCCTAAACCCTGAACCCTAAACCCTAAACCCTAAACCCTAAACCCTAAACCCTAAACCCTAAACCCTAAGCCTAAAGCCTAAAGCCTAAACCCTAAACCCCCCGCCCGGTCAAAGTAGGGTTGGAAAGCCGAGCAGGAGCTAATCATGGGCCAGGGATGCACCCCAACACCCTAACTTAAGGATATAAGCAGGGCTTCGGGTTTAGGGCTCATCGCTTAAGGTTTAGGGTTGTTTAAGTAAGCGCTTCTACAGTCTTGGGCCCCCCGACGCTCTTGACTTTGTAGAGCTTTTCCATCTCCTGAGCGCAGGAAGGGCTTAGGGTTTAGGGTTTAGGGTTTAGGGTTTGGGGTTTAGGGTTTAGGGTTTAGGGTTTAGGGTTTAGGGTTTGGGAGCCTTCAGTCTCCTGATCGCAGCCCCCACGCCCCAAACTCCCTCCCGCCCTCCCCCAGCCCCGGAAGAGTTGAACACTCGCGCATCGCCCGCAAACACACCAAACACCCTAAAGGCCCTAAACCCTCAACCCCAAACCCAAAGCACCCCCCAAGAACCCTAAACCCAAAACCCAAAACCCTAAACCCTAAACCCTAAACCCTAAACCCTAAACCCCAATCCCAAAACACCCCCCCCAAAACCCTCACCCTAAACCCTGGAAGTCCTCCGACTCCCAAGCCCTGGGTCAAACCATGAACTCGCCTAAGGTCAACAGCTTCGATACACCCTGGAACTTACAAGGAGCACCCCCCCCCCCCCCCCCCCCCCCCCCCCCCCCCGGCCCCCCACCCCATCTTAAGGTCATACGAACCTACCTATGCTGATAACCTGAACCCAAAACCCCATTCCGTGCCTCCGGGTAAACATTCCCTACTTGAGCTCCCCTTCTTGTCACCTTCTTTTCAAGTTCTTGAATGAGAAAGGCCCCCCCCCCCCCCCCCCCCGAGGCTATTTACCCCCCTCCCCAAGCAGCGATTTCATTTAGGATTTTGGGGTTTGGGGTTTAGGCCACGGACCGCAACCCGAGGGGGCCGGCTTGCTTAGATGTTTGTGGCCTGTTTTAGATGAGTTTAGGGTTTAGGGTTGATAGGGTTGATAGGGTTGATAGGGTTGATAGGGTTGATAGGGTTGATAGGGTTATAGGGTTATAGGGTTATAGGGTTTAGGGTTTAGGAGAAGTTAGGAAGCCTCCTTTGAGGGGGCTGTGCGGGGGGGCGGGGGGGGGGGGGGGGGCATCTCGAAGCCCTGATCAGCTTGGCAGGTCGGGGTAGGTCTTTACAAGCAACGCGTGCACGCGACCTCACAGGACACACCCTAAACCCTAAGCCCTAAACCCTAAACCCTAAATCCTAAACCCTAAACCCTAAATCCTAAACCCTAAACCCTAAACCCTAAACCCTAAACCCCAAATCCGCAAACGGACTGTGCTGGTTTGCCGTTGTTGCAAGGGATAAGGGGTTCCGGGCAACCCCGCGCAACGAAAAGGGTAAAACGGTAAAAACGAAATTTCGAAATTTACGCTTTTACGCTTCTACGCTGGACGCGCGTGGCGGAAAACTGAGAATCCAGGAAGCGCAGACGGTAAAACGGTAAACACGAAATTTCGAAATTTACGCATTTACGCTTGTACGCTTGTACGCTGGACCCGCGCGGCCGAAAACTGAGGATGCAGGAAGCGCAGGCGGTAAAACGGTAAAAACGAAATTTCGAAATTTACGCTTTTACGCTTTTACGCTTTTATGCTGGACGCGCGCGGCGGAAATCTGAGGCCGCCGCAAGCGCACACGGTAAAAGTGTAAAAACGAAATTTCGAAATTTACGCTTTTACGCTTTTACGCTGGATGCGCGCGGCCCCAGGTTTGGAAAATTTCTCTCTGCGCTTTATGTGTTTTCATGTCTGTGCGTAGGACGCGCTCAGTTGATATCGGAGGATGTAGGAACCGACCTGGTTTCGGATCTGAGGGCCCTCCGTAATCTGCTCCAACATCTTGCCGGATCCTGCAACCCTTGGCCTCCCAACTGTCAGGGTTTAGGGTTTAGGGTTTAGGGTTTAGGGTCAAGGGTTAAGGGCTAAGGGCTAAGGGCTAAGGGCTAAGGGTTAAGGGTTAGGGGCTAAGGGCTAAGGGCTAAGGGCTTAGGGTTTAGGGTTTAGGGTCTATAGGGTTCAGGGTTCAGGGTTCAGGGTTTAGAGTTTATAGGGTTTAGGGTTCAGGTTCTGGGGTTTAGGGTTTAGGGCGTGGGGTGTGGGGTGTATTGTCTAGGGTTTAGGGCCTAGGGTTTAGAGTTTAGGGGACATGGAAGACATCCCAGGGGCCGACTTAGACCGTAAGTAGCAGGTGTGAGCCGAGCAGAGCCTACCCCGTTATTCTGAGACACCTTCAAGAAGGGAAAGGGTTTAGGGTTTAGGGTTTAGGGTTTAGGGTTTAGGGCTTAGGGCTTAGGGCTTAGGGTTTAGGGTTTAGGTTTAGGGTTCAGGGTTTACGTTTGAGAGAGCATGAAGCCCTAAACCCCACACCAGGAAGCTCCACTTGCAACGACCCCAAACCCTAAACCCTAAACCCTAAACTCTAAGGCCTAAACCCTGAACCCTTAAAGGATAGGGTGTGGGGTGTAGGCTTGCCTAAACCCCGAAGACAGGAACTCGGCATCTTAGTAGCCTTAGTACTTGCTTGAGGGTTCATGGGTAGTTGGGTTGTAAGTACCCTAACCTTAAACCCCAAACCCTATACAGCCTAAATCCAAAACCTGAAACTCTAAACCGAAGATGTAAACCATATTAGAAAGTATACCAGATAAAGAATTTCCCCAGTCGAGTGCCGAGATGCGAGGCCTGAGTGGGTAAGGGGCTAGGGTTTATAGGGCTTAGGGTGTAGATTCCCGTGCGCTGCGGGCGCCAGGCGGGGACCTCCCGGTTTTGTTTGGGCTGTAGGGGTATAGGGTTCCGTGTTTAGGATTTAGGGTTGAGGGTTGAGATACGGGTCAAGGGTCTTTGGGGTGAAAGGTTCGCGGTTTAGGGTTGAAAGTTTCAGGTGTTGGAGGCTTAAGAGGTTTATGTTTAATAGGCTTTCGAAGTTTCGGGGCTGCAGGGGTTTTCGGGGCTACAGGGGTTTAGGGGATGTGGGGTTTAGTGGCTTTTGGGGCTTAAAGGCTTTGGAGGCTATAGGTCTTCGTGGCTAAAATGGCCTTGCAGGGTTTTGAAATTAAACCCTTAGACGCGAAAACCCCGAAAGCCCTAGAATCGTAATTCCTGACACGCCTAAACCCTGAACCCGTAACAGGGAGAACCCTAACTCCCTAAGACCCCGTCGAACCCATCTCAGGTGGCTCTGGGCCCTTAGCAAGCTCGCTGAGGGCCCGAATCACGCCATCATCGCACAATCGTAGTCGAGCAGAGGCCTGCGATGTTTGGAGGCTGAACGTCAGGGCTCCCGAGGGGCTTCAGCAAGTATAGCTGACGACACGCGCGAGGCATTCGGACTGCCCTTAGGGTACTCTGCAAATCCGAAACTTCAAGGTATTAACCTGAAATCCTACGTCCCACGCCCTCCACGTGTGCCCTCCACATCTGCCCTCCACCTGCGCAAGCTCCGCCAAGGCCGGTCCAGTTAGTGCTGGGCCAGCTGCGAGACTGTGTCCCGGAGCCTATGGCCAATCAAGGATTTTGGGTCTGTTGCAAATTGCGGCTGAGGATGTAGGATTCGAGATCTGAACAATTTTGGACACATTGCAAACCGATTAGCTTAGACAAGGACCCCCAGTAGGAAACCACGCAACCCGATTCCCCCTCCTCGGTTTCCCCGTGGAGAGCTTCACAACACGCGGCCGGGTGGCGTGTAAAACTTGAAGCCTTGCAGGGAAACACCGAAGTTACAACAAATACGTTTGGGTAAGCCAAACCCGTTTGTTTTGCTGAAAAAAACAGAGACGCGACCAAGTCGCAATCAACACCCTGATTGGACAGTATCTTTCAGAAGCTGACCATTCCCATCTAGAGAAACTGGAAGAAGTCATAAGAAACACATCCCTGCCCTTGGAACCGCTGCTGCAAGCATAGGTGTCATGAGGAGTGAGTTTGGCTCTGGTGGGCTGCGCGTGGGCTGCGCAAGGCCGCGGGATGTGCGCGTGAGCAGGCAGATCGCCTGCTTACACGCTGGCCTCGAGCCACTAGAGGGGGTTAGCAACAACAGCGACTTGTCCATTGTGAGCGCTCAATGCTGGGGCCCGGCTTGAATTGTAGAACATCCGGAAACCTGGGTAGTGGGTAGTCAGTAGGTAAGGCGCCGAGAGGAATGACAGGCACGGTTCCCAGGAATCTTTGCTGCAAGGCGAGCCATGGCGCTGACACGATACAGATACGTCGTGCTGCTGTCTTGCGATGTAGTGGTGAGACGAAGCCTTTTGCATCTGTGGTCAAGGACAGCGTCTTCTCCTGCAAGCTCTGCCACAAAATGACCTATCCGATGCTGGCTGCACTTGACTGCCAAAACCTCCCCCTGCTTGTAGTTGTTGTTGTCCGTAAGTATTTGTCGCAAGGGCGAGGATCCATGCGTATGTCCCACAGCGACGAGGAAGGTGCGCGCAGTGGCGTAGCGACATCCTGCATACAGCACAGCACTGTGGCAGAAGTCCACATCCAAGTCAGGCAGGTTTTGAAGCCGTTTCGCAATCAAGATGGACCATTTGCTCTTCTTGGCTGTGATGGGCTCGGTCCTGTGCTTGCCAAGCGTGGAGCCCGACATGAGACAGCGGAGCAAGCGCAGGGTCATGCAAGCAGACGCCGAGACGTCCCACCAATCCACGCGGAAACGCAAGTGCGGCTGCACCTGCTGCGCAACAGCAGTCCATGTTGGCAGGCCAGTGATGCTCAGGAAAAAGTCTGAGCTTTTGCCGTTACTTTTTGCCGTCTCCACTGGCGGCAACATGATGCCAGCCAGGTGGCAGTATTGATTGAAATGTAGGGACACAAAAGGGCCACGTAAGAGGGCGCAATTGCTGCTGTCAACAATAAACATGGTAGAACCCAGGTCGAGCATCGCATCGTAGCAGCAGGTGTCTAGTAGAAACGGAACCAAAACAGCATCAATCAGCGCCCCCAGGGTTGTTAGTTTCTGCTCAGATGTATGCGCTTGACGCTGGTGCTGGAGACCTGGATAGACAGAGCCATGCTTTCCTACGAAATAGGAGTACAGCCCGCCGACTGTATCCAGGGACAAAGCGGTTCCTCTTTCGCAAAAGTATTGCAGCATACGCTCTGACCTTGGGATGAGGATGAGAGCCGCGCAGACAAAGAGCTGACGCTTGTCATTTTGCGTGGACTTGGGGGCATTCTCTATGAACCTGCAGAAGTCACGTGCAAAGGCATCCCCCGTATGCTTTGTAGGTGCGTGGCATCTGACTGCTGCGAGCATCGTTTTGAGGCTCCACTCATCGTTGTAACATGGATGCCGGCGATTATGCAGGTGGTGCATCCAAGCGGGCGGCTGCGAGGGTGCAGGGTCATTCCGAAATGTCATCCAGACCGTGAGCAGCGCCACTGGCAGGGACATGTTTGCCGGGAACTGTATGGAAGTGTACAGGACCAAGAGAGCCAACAAGAAGCTCTGGGGCTTGTCCGGGCTGCCTCCGGCTAGGAGGGCTCGAAGTCCCAGCACCGTATCCTCTGGCGCCGTTGCGCGGATACGCGCAGAAAGCAGGTCCCGGATGTCGGCCGACATGGCTGGGACACATGGACAGCAATGCCTCAGTCAGTACTCCAAGATCTTGCGAAAGGAAGGGCACGGCGTGAAAGAAAGCAGAACCGTGTCTGTCTGCACACACACACACACACACCGTTAAGAGTCCTTCTTGCCGGAACGGCGGAGGAAAAGGATAAGGAATGTGTGGAACGAGGACGGCTTTGGCACGTACAGAAGTATAGTACTAATTTTGTTCCCTGCACGAAAACATCGCAAAACACATGAGCGTCTTGATTTGAAGACTGAGGTGTCGTCTTCAGAACTACTGGAGCTCATGTTCCGCAAGCAAGCATCAGCATCCTGAGGTCATACCGCGTCAGCTAAGGAAAGGAAGACCTAGCGCTGCACTTGCGCTACGCCAGCACCTTCATATATACGGCGAAGACATAAACGAGCAAGAGCGGAGCTTCTTTTTTTTTACATACATACACTTTTTGACCGAGCAGATTGTTACAACACCCCTGGTTCGACAACCCGGTTCAGAACCTAAACTGAAAACCCTAAGCTAAACCCTCAACCCTAAACCCTGAACCGTGGACCCTTGAGGGCCTTCTTTTGCGGTGGCCGGCTCGGCAGTAGTTGCAATCTGGACGGCAGTGCTTTCCTCCCAGGTTCAGATGCGTTGTCACGCAACACCGGAATCAAATGTGCCCCGTGTTTCTCCCGTTTTTGAGGCTTCAAGGGTTGAGCAAATGAGCCCGAAACCATCTACCCTAAATTCTAGACGTCTTGATAAAGAAGAAAAGATGACAGGTTACACTGAAGGCGCTGGACGAGGCGCATCCCAGCTGGCCCTTGAAACTCTGAAAGTGTCCCCGGATGTGATCTTCCTCATGAGGATTATAACAAACACTGCAAAATAAGGCCTAAACCCCAAACCAGGACGTGCATGGCTGACCCCGAAGTACTCCGCCCAAATCCTAAACCCTAGCCCGCCTAACCCCCTTGCTTATTGGGTTTAGAGTCCGGGCTTTGGGTTTGAATGCGGCTCTCGGGAATTAATACGCTCCAGCCCTCCCTACCATAGGCGACGTATGCATTGCTAGGGTTTAGGGCTGAGGGTCATTGAAACTCCCTTGTATACGGAGCCATAGGGCGGAGGGACCCCGCTGACAGCCACAAACGTACAGATATGTATAAATAAGTATACGGATACATTCTAAACTCTAAACCCTAGACCCTAAACCCTAATCCCTAAACCGAAAACCTAAATCCTTGACCTTAAGCCCTAAACTCTAAACAGCCAAACCGTTCCCTATCCTCCAGCGGCAAGAAACTTCGCAGGGTCGACGCGGCGATCCAGCTGCACAGTCCGTCCTGGCTGGATCCGACCGGGGTTCTCGGGAAAGTTTTGTTTAGAAGATGGCCGCACGTGATTCAGATACGAAGTAAAGTCTGAGATTGTTAACTCTGCGCAGAAGTCGCTTTTGTTTTGCCAGCATCGACTTCGTTGTCCTCCCAGCGTACTGGAACGATTCCCCACGTCTCAGCACGCTGAAACACATATCCGTCATACGTAGCAGCTGTGGATGGCTGCAGGTTTGCCTGCGGCGCATGCGCAGGCTATTCCCAAGACCTGCGTGCCCTGGTTGGTATAGGGTGAGATTAGGGTCTACATCAAGCAGGTTGAAGCAGTCGTATGGCATACGACTGGCTTTTGGTCTGGATGGGGTGCCGGTTCCAAGACCTACCTCCTTGTTGGCAGGGGTACATTTGTGGTTTCCCTAGGGTTTTGGCAGTCACTATAGGGTGTCATTTGGGGTTACATCAGGCATGTGGAAGCGGAGTCGTATGGCACATACTGGTTTCTGGTTCGGATTGCGTCCAGGGTCCTATGTCCTAAGCCCGGGACCAAAAACTACCACCGATCCTCCAAGCTTGGTGCTCCTGCGACACTGCCCTTTTCCCTCTGCTGTATGCTGAGACAAGAGAAGGCACGGGCGCCTGAGCTCTGCATGCTGGGGACCCTCTTGTCACAGGTCCTCGGGCAAGGTCAGGGCATTCTGTCTGGGCCTGGGGGCTTGTAGTTAATGTTGGCTAGGAGGGTTGGGGGGGTACAGCTGTTGCTGCCGCGCGTCATCGTCCGGAAGCTGCTTGTAAGCTTGGTGGACCTCAGCCGACAGGTGCAGCTTCCTCATGAACTCCTCGCCCTCCAATGTCCGAGAAAGTCTCATTTTGACGCCTTTGTCTCCCGCGCTGCGCGTTGCCATCTTGCCTGCCTCAAGTCGCTCCAACATTGCTCGCCAGCCACCAGCTTTTCCATGTGTGTAGAGATTCTCCAAGCCTCCATACTGGAGGTACGTGACATTGTCCTTCTTCTTACGCGAAAAGTGAAGCTGCCTGAAGTTATACCAAGGGCTGCCGTTCTTGATGGCAAAGGGAATGCCAGACTGAACCGCATCCGCCCAGCGAGGTTCATCGTCAGCCAACTTTGTCAGGAGCCGGCGGCACGCAAGCTCGACTCCGCCCAGGTTAGGCGGCGCTTCGCGAAGCTCCGCATTGAGACCGGAGGGTCCTTCGTCCGCGCCACTCTTCTTGTTGATAGCCAGGAGCTTGCGCTCGAGGAACACCTGCGCAGAAGTGGAGACTTGAAGGCAGAGAATCAGACACAGAGGCACGCAGTGCATTGTCTGGCCTGGTTGGCGGCAAAAACATCACATTTTGCCCCCGCTGCCAGGGCATCGAGCAGGCGTACTGTGGTGTCCAAGGGCGCTCCCGGCACCGCGACACGCAGAAGCCCATTGCGTACTGCCAAGTTACCATCAGCCAACGCTCCGATCTTAGAGTACGTTTTCTTCACAGCCGAGATGAAGGGACCTGGGCTAAGGAAAAGGCACGTGTACAAGAGCAGGCACATACCCAGGAGCACGGTTCATGTGTCGCAGCTGACCACACAGGTTTAATGCAAGGCATGCGTGAGAGGCAAGGCACTGCCCGCGCACTTGTTGGTGGCCTGGGCGCCGCCATCGGTGTATCCAGCCAGGATCATGATAGCGCCTGGCGACCAGGATGTCGTTGGGACCTGAAAGGCAGGCGTGAGTGAGTATGAAGGGGTTCCTTAGGCTTGATGGAGGGCAGCAGCTGATGTGGAACGGCCTCTGGGCTGAGCATGTTGACAGCAGGCTGTTTGTCTTCTTTGCCGGCTGCTGGTTCTTCTTGCCCATCGTTCTTCTGTCCTTGCTTGGCATAGGTCCGGAAAGAAAGAAAGGCAGGAGGCCTTGGGGCGTACTAGATATACAGACTTAAAAAGAAGCTTTCGACAAGGAAGTCTCGTTTGCGCTTAGGCTGTCGCAGGCGGATCGGATCTTCCTCGGCACTGCCCTTGCTGCTCTGTTCCGGGGGAGCAACGCGGTGCTGAGCTGCCAGGATCGCCTTCAGCACACTCACTGCTAGCGCCTGAGAGCACCGCCTGGGCAGCAATTTCTCTTCGAACGCTGTGTCCGCCACTGCGTGATCATCTATGAAGGAGGGCGAGAAGCGGAACCGGGCGCAGGCATCCCCTGCGAGTTGTGACACGTAAACCTTGAGCTGGCTTCCGAGAGATGCCCAAGCGTTTGCAGTGAGCACTGTGTCTTCATTCCCATTGGCCTTCCCTGTAGCCGTGCCGTCTAAGAGCTCTATCATTTGTGAATCCTGCAAGTAGACGTCGCGCTTGCGGCCCTGTAGCACTTTTTCTAATTCCGGATTGACGACTTGAAGGTTGCTGTCTGCGGCCTTCAATCGGTTGAAAATGCCGGAAATAGTTATATTTCCTTGCTCCAGTAAAGCCTCCCTGGACATGACAGGAGCCTGTCCCCGCAAGTCTTTCATCCAGGTTGCCAGAAGACTCTTGGCATTGTCCTTGCCAGAAGCACTCTCGCCTATGATCAGCTGCGCCAACTTTGCGTTGGCAATGTCCCACTCACTTTCGCTCTGAGGAATCGCCTTGGTCAGCTTGGCATGCTGCAGGGGACCATTCCAGAGGTACTTGGACAAGCCTTGGAACTGGGCATGGACCACATGGCCGTCTGGGGGAAGTCCGTGGCCTGCGCTCAGCCGGGCCAAGGCGTGCGCCACTTCGACAGCAGCGACCTGTGTCAGCGGAGTCTCTCGCTGCATCTGAAGCGGGTCGATGGAGGCCCTGTCATCGAGCAAGTCGCTATAGAACTCCTGGGAAACGCTCTTCATGTACTCCTTGAGCGTCATCGACTGCGGCTTGTGTCTAAGATCGAGGGAGCGGCCGACGGCGTCCTCGTCGTAAACTTTTCGGCTCCACTGGTCATGGAAAGCTTCGAGCAACGGCTCCGCCACGGGGCCCTGCGCAAGGATGCGTTGCAGGGCCATGGTGTCGGCCGCATCCATATCTGGCTGCATCTGCTTCACGCAGGCTGCTTGCCAAGCAGCCACAGCTGCTGCCCTGAGTCGGTCCACTGCTTCCTTACCCGGGTCCTGGCTCTGGCAGATCCGGGCCACCATCTGGTTGTACTGATCCTTGGACTCTTCCTCAAGGGCGTCCAGAACGAAGCTCAAAGGTTTGGGAGTTTTCTGGCTGGAGGAGACATCGTCTACTGCCAACTGCTCATCCTTAGCATCCTTGGCGCTTGCCCGGGCGTCTGCAAGCAGCTGATCCTCCTCGGGTCTTGTGTCTGCAGGGGCCTCGCCGGAGCTTGGTTGTGCCGCCGTTGGTTCGGTAGGATCTTGGTCATGAGAGGCTGCCGCGTGGCAGGAACTCATCTCATCCATGGGGACAGGTAGCAGAAGAAGTGTAAAAAGTCTGCGTTACCGCTTTATGAGTCATTTGGTTGTGAGGCACGCATGTCTGGAGAACTGGAAAACCCTGAAAATGTCTGCCACTGCTTTGGACTGAGGATGACAGCTTTCGAGTTCCGGCATCTCCGGGAAGACACGTGCAACGGCAGCAAGCCACAGAGGTGACACAGGAGACACGTGCAAGTGGACCCTTCACGAGCTGTCAATGATTGATGGCAGAACCCCAAAACTCTTGGCAGCAGAGGCTTGAGCTAACCTCAAGCTAAACCGCCCGGTTCCCCCAAGTCCTTCAGAAAGAGAAAGGAGGCCACGATGTCCGCCAACAGGAGGCCACGATGTCCGCCTGCGACTGTGGGGATACGACTATGCAAGGGGGCTACGCTTGAGGAGAAACCAGTCGGATGCCACACGACTAGGGATACGACTATGCAGGGTGGCTACGCTTGATGAGAAACCACTCGTATGTCATACGACTGCTTCCTGGGTGCGCTGGGAAACTCTGCCCTCGCAATGACTGGACCCTGAGCCAACCGCCCGGCTTCCCCCCAAGTCCTTGAGAAAGAGAAAGGAGGCCAGGATGTCCGCCAAAAGGAGGCCACGATGTCCGCCTGCGACGGTGAAAGCTGTGGGGATACGACTATGCCAGGAGGCTACGCTTGAGCTCGCATGCCATACGACTGCTTCCTGGGGGCGCTTGGAAACTCTGCCCTCGCAATGACTGGACCCTGAGCCAACCGCCCGGCTTCCCCCCAAGTCCTTTAGAAAGAGAAAGGAGGCCACGATGTCCGCCAAAAGGAGGCCACAATGTCCGCCTGCGATGGTGAAAGCTGTGGGGATACGACTATGCAAGGAGGCTACGCTTGAGGAGAAACCAGTCGCATGCCACACGACTGGGGATACGACTATGCAGGGGGGCTACGCTTGATGAGAAACCACTCGTATGCCATACGACTGCTTCCTGGGTGCGCTGGGAAACTCTTCCCTCGCCATGACTGGACCCTGAGCCAACCGCCCGGCTTCCCCCCAAGTCCTTTAGAAAGAGAAAGGAGGCCACGATGTCCGCCAAAAGGAGGCCACGATGTCCGCCTGCGACGGTGAAAGCTGTGGGGATACGACTATGCCAGGAGGCTACGCTTGAGCTCGCATGCCATACGACTGCTTCCTGGGGGCGCTTGGAAACTCTGCCCTCGCAATGACTGGACCCTGAGCCAACCGCCCGGCTTCCCCCCAAGTCCTTTAGAAAGAGAAAGGAGGCCACGATGTCCGCCAAAAGGAGGCCACAATGTCCGCCTGCGATGGTGAAAGCTGTGGGGATACGACTATGCAAGGAGGCTACGCTTGAGGAGAAACCAGTCGCATGCCACACGACTGGGGATACGACTATGCAGGGGGGCTACGCTTGATGAGAAACCACTCGTATGCCATACGACTGCTTCCTGGGTGCGCTGGGAAACTCTTCCCTCGCCATGACTGGACCCTGAGCCAACCGCCCGGCTTCCCCCCAAGTCCTTGAGAAAGAGAAAGGAGGCCACGATGTCCGCCAAAAGGAGGCCACGATGTCCGCCTGCGACGGTGAAAGCTGTGGGGATACGACTATGCCAGGAGGCTACGCTTGAGCTCGCATGCCATACGACTGCTTCCTGGGGGCGCTTGGAAACTCTGCCCTCGCAATGACTGGACCCTGAGCCAACCGCCCGGCTTCCCCCCAAGTCCTTTAGAAAGAGAAAGGAGGCCACGATGTCCGCCAAAAGGAGGCCACAATGTCCGCCTGCGATGGTGAAAGCTGTGGGGATACGACTATGCAAGGAGGCTACGCTTGAGGAGAAACCAGTCGCATGCCACACGACTGGGGATACGACTATGCAGGGGGGCTACGCTTGATGAGAAACCACTCGTATGCCATACGACTGCTTCCTGGGTGCGCTGGGAAACTCTTCCCTCGCCATGACTGGACCCTGAGCCAACCGCCCGGCTTCCCCCCAAGTCCTTCAGAAAGAGAAAGGAGGCCACGATGTCCGCCAAAAGGGGGCCACGATGTCCGCCTGCGATGGTGAAAGCTGTGGGGATACGACTATGCAAGGAGGCTACGCTTGAGGAGAAACCAGTCGCATGCCACACGACTGGGGATACGACTATGCAGGGGGGCTACGCTTGATGAGAAACCACTCGTATGCCATACGACTGCTTCCTGGGTGCGCTTGGAAACTCTTCCCTCGCAATGACTGGACCCTGAGCCAACCGCCCGGCTTCCCCCCAAGTCCTTCAGAAAGAGAAAGGAGGCCACGATGTCCGCCAAAAGGAGGCCACGATGTCCGCCTGCGATGGTGAAAGCTGTGGGGATACGACTATGCAAGGAGGCTACGCTTGAGGAGAAACCAGTCGCATGCCATACGACTGCTTCGGTGTGTGCTTGGAAACTCTTCTCGAGTCTGGTTTGAACCCTGAGCGCTGAGGTTTTGAAGCGGCTGTGCTTACTTCCAGTGTGTTTCTCGTTTTGAGGCAGAGCGGTCACTGTTTGCACAGCAGCCATGGGCCCGACAGTTTCAGTTGCACTTCTCCGAGAAGTGCTGTTGTGGGATAGAGGGCCGGGCGTGCCTTGATTCAACCCTGAGCTGCGTCTGCAGTACTGCGGCAGCGAGGAAGAGCAACCGGAGCAGGTGCATGTTTTGGTCACCGCGCAGCATCACTCGCGTTAGGCGGGATTGGTTGAACTAATGCTATGCAGGTGGGCATCTGTTGCACTTCCGTGGATCATACTGGCAGCGAACCTTTCAGTGTGCAGAAGCAACTGCATGTTTCCTCTGGCATCGTTGCCTAGATGCGACACCTGGGATTTTGCCATGAGCCGACCCTGAGCCTCGCGCAGCCACCGAGTCAGCGAGAGCAGCTGACGGGTCCGGGCATCCGACACAGTGCGTGTCTTGTTGCGACTGGAGCGTTGCAGGTTGCGCCACGCACGCTCGGTCCCCACCGTCCCGAGGGATACCCGACGACCCGCCTGGATTGCCCACAGCTTGCTGCGGTACGCAGCCACCACTCCACGCGCAATGAATGTGCGGGACTGCAGTCGACAAGCGTGCTGGAATGAGCTGCCTCCAGCGGGCGCGGCCAGAGATCCGGGCTTGACCGACGCCTGCTGAACGGCGCCGTCCCGACTGAAGATGGGACGCTGGCGCACATGTTTGAGGTAAGCCAGCTGCTGCTTGTACCAAAGGCCGCTACCGGACGCTCGCGCTTCCTGGAAAAGTACTTGGCTGAGGAGGTCGGACAAGAGAGACAGCTCCTTCTGGAACTCGTGGGTGCTCAAGGCATCGGGATACAGGTGCTGCGCAAGTAGGAGCCGCACGTCGCGCTTACTGCAGCGGCCCGCTAAGGCCACATCTCGGTACACGACCGCTTTGGCACAACGCGGCAGCAACCTTGGCGTGACTGGACAATGTAGGAAAGTGTTAACACACAGGAATATAGTAACACAATCAATAGGAGAAGCGAACTGTGGGTGTATGCGTGTCTGTGTGTGTGTGTGGACGTGTGTCCCTGCATGGAGCCTAAACCCCAAACCCCTCCACCAAAGACATGGACAGGCGCCGCGCAACTTCCCAGAGGTGGGATGGGCCCAGTCTTGGTCCATGCCCTGCGCAAGGACTGTGGCAGCATTGTGAGGGAAGGAAAATCCTTGGAAGTAGGAGCGCAGAATGTCTGCCACTGCCGGCGGCCTCCGCGACTCCCAAGCGTCGAAGTGAACCCACAAGTCACTACGCGGCCTGGCACGCGTGGCTCCGACGTTCTCGTCGCGCCTGTCGGCGCAATGACGGTTGGCTGGGTTAGTGGATGACAGGAGAGCCTGCAAGCATCTGGCTGCAAAAGCAGCTTCACGACTGCGGAAGTCAAGAGATTCCAGAAGCCGCTTGTAGACGTGGAGGGGGTCCTCTCCAATTTCTATTCCCCAAGCGGCGCGAGCTTTGAGGTTTATGACAATTCCGCCAGCGCGGATGTGTGTGCACGCCCACGCTGGCAGGTCTTGCTCAGCGCAGTCCGCATCAATGTGCCTCACGCATCCAGGGAAACATGTCTCCAGACAATGGGCCACGGTGTTGAAACTTTTCTCGATGTCATCTACATTGACGCCGACGGGGCGCTTGCCTGCGGCTGCCAGCATCCTGGACGGGTTTCCGTGTTGAGGGTGCTGCCTCTGGAACCGTGCATTTGTCATCAGACTTGTCGGGGGGGAGTTTTCAAAAAAACAAAGTGGAAGGGGGTTGGCCTTGCTAGTGCTACCAGGGAAAGAAAGGTTGAGAACGAGAACTTCTAGAAAGGAAGTGAGAGACGTGTGCGCAGAAACCCGACGGATCAAAAAAACCAAGGCGCTGCATGCATTCTTGCAGTAGGCGATGCTTGGTAGTTCCGTCTTCTCCACTGGTGAGAAGTGGTGGCAGGAGCAAGCAATCGTCCAAGCCAGTAACCCCCCCAAAAGTTTGTCGCGGGCGCGTCTCGCCCAAGGCTCGTCGTCGGCGCCGGGGTCGCAGCTGTCGGGCATCGCAAGCGCTGAAGTCCATGTTGAGTAAGGCTCCCTGGGTAGCGACTAGAGGCTGCGCCAGAGCATGAACACGGGGCGCCACAGCAGAAGTCATGTAGTCGCAAAGTATTTCCTTGAGCAACTGCCGCGTAGGGGTTTCAAGGAGGAACTGCGTTAAGGCTTGCACAAGCGTTGCTTGCGCCACGGCGCTCAAGCTGGGACGGAGAGAATGCCTGGCCAGAGAAACGCAGAGCCTGTCAGCAGTAGCATCTCGGAGATCTCGCTCCAGGACAAGCATGTCTTCAGTGTCCTGCCACAAGCGAAAAGCACGGGGCCAGTAGTTGCCGTCAAGAATGCAACCGTGCAGGATGTCTCCCGTGCAGGAGCGGGTGGACACGTGATTGGCGCGCAACGGCGTCCAGACAGCGCCGTGTGTTTTGCAACGCACGCGCTGCACACGCGCGCGATACACGCCGGAGGCTGTGAGCACACGAGGACCGGTGTAAGTGCCATGCGCTACCACGCAACATGGAGTAGCATCGTCACGATGTGGACAAGCTGTTGGCATGGCATCGAAGGAGACGGGCATTGTGATGAGGTCGTTCAGTAGCCGGAGGGCGTTCGGCGGCAGATCTGGGTTATTTGCATCATGGCTGTCCGTGTTAGGACCACCACCTGCACCCGGGAGCAGCATGCGTGCGGCGGCAGAATCTTCGGTTGATAGTGGAGCTGTAAAAGCAACGTCGTCCGAGACGATCCCATAGCAGCAGCTGTGGATGGGCGCAGGCTTGCCTGCGGCGCATACGTTGTTTCCCAGGCCCCCTCTTAGTAGGTAGGGCTACATGTGTGGTTTCTCTACAGCTTTGGGAACCCTAAAGCAAGCCCTGGGTTCAGGGCACTTCTACAGAGGCGTCCTAAAGGACAGTGACATCTTCCGTGTGCCCTCCCAATAGCAAAAACAACCCACCTGAGCTCTGCCGTGGCAACAGAGGAACCGCACGCTGGAGACCCTGACGTGGCAAGGTTTTCGGCTGGTCTGGCTTGGCACGCCAGCAGCGCCCTGACTTGGCGTGGCCGGGGCAAGTACAAGGACCGGACGTGGGATACGGGGCAAACCGCATCGCCTGGACGGAGTCCTCCGTCAGAGCAGTGACGCAGGCGTACACAGAAGGCGCACCAGGCCAGATACAGAAGTCTCCAACCTGGACTGCGCGGCAGTTGCAAGCACGTCGTTGCTAGTAGTAAGAAAGCGTTTGTTTGCAATGCGAAAGTATAGAAAGGTTTTGTGCGTAATATGCACGAAGCCACACGCAGCGGCTTGTCGTCCGGCGCCAGGCCAGCGCTTGGCACAGGCAAGGGAGGCGCCAGCATGCAGGTCACATTCATGGCACGCAAGAAGCTTGTGACGCTGCCGGCATCTTGGCGTTGAAACTGGTCAGTAAGCTCCGCGTAAGGACCTTGGGTCAAATCTTCGGGGAAGGCTCCGCCAGGGACAGCAGCCCTGGGAGATGTCACGGCCAAGACCTGCACGCATCGCCGCCTACGCTTAGCAGGCTTACTAGAGACGGCGGGCGACTCTCCACGTGCTCTCTTCAAAAGGCGGCCGCCAGCTCCCCTGGCTGTCGAGCAAACATGATGGCACATGACGCCAATGCTTCCTTCTCGACCACACCGGCAGCGAAAACCGTTTTCTAAACGAGTTGTTCGCTCGGCTACGGCTGACAGCTGATCTCGCTGACTGGCATGCTTCTCATGCAGCGCAAGATGTTTTCGAAGTAACTTGCCAGCATTGGCTCCAGAAGTGGAGAAGGTCCAATCGCGCGGGCGTGCAAAGCAAGTCTTGACCGGCAGAAAGTAACATCCCCCATGTTCACATGAGCGGGACTCCATGAAGGCAAGAAGCGTCAAAGAAGTACTCACATTTAGTAGCTGTTTGTTGTCAGCTCGGTCTCGAATCAATTTATGAGAATATGTGGATTATGCGAGAGAGACACTGGCGGCGACAGTGACGGCTGCCCGTTCGCTGCCCGAAGCATCTTGAGAATCCCGATGGAAGAGCTTACCCTAAACCCTAAACCCTGGACCTCGCTGGTGTACGTAGTCCACTGGCCCATAGCAGCCAAGGCGTAGTCACCTGAAGGCTTGGTTTAGAGTTTAGGTTCCTACCCTCTTACAGAGCGGGGTTTAGGGTGCACTTGGATGTTCATGGTACTTACCAAGCCAATTATAACAGTACCGAGAACCCAATGTTAACCATGTTAGGGCCAGGGTTTCGAGGTGGGTTATGAGTACAGCTGTAACTGGGCGAAAAGAATCGTGAATCTCAAAGAAGGGCTATTTGCAGAGCTTAGGGCTTCGGGATTTCGAGTGTAGGGTTTGGGGGCTAGGGCTTCGTGCCGCAAAAAACCCCGCTCCCCAAACTGTAGCCCCCAAAGAACCTTCGAGAGGGGAGGCCGAGAGCCCTTAACCAGAGAACGTTCCCTGAAGTCATACTAAGGATCCCGGTAATACTTTAAAGTCTATGGCTTAATTGAGGGGTCTTGGGCTCTATGGGCAATTCCAGCAGCACAGGAAGATCCACGGCTCCGACCCGCGCATCGTCTATGCCCAGCTGCTCCACAGAGGAACCACTGATCTTGCAAGCAACTTTTGTTTCAGAACTTAGGGGCCAGGATTTAAGGAGGATATTTAGGGTTTAGGGTTTGGGGCTTAGGGTTTAGGGTTACAGGGGATCAAGGTCTCGGGTTTCTCTAGGCGTCGAGAACCGGCCGGCAGGGTGGAACGTCTATGACTTCAAATCAATAAGTATATCAAATCAATCGTATGTTTGTTGCTATATCCTGGTTATGTAATCTGTATATATATATATATGTATTTATACAGATTTTCTATATGTTTTTTTCTCCCCCGTGGCCTCCCCTGCGAAACACAGGAAGCACCCAAAAAGCTTACAACCCCAAGCTCTTTCCTCTTCAGCCTCTCAACTCATTTGTCTCTGAAAAGTTGAGGGTTCCCTCTCTAGGGTAGTTGCTGACTTTAGGTAGATAGCGGTAGGTAGTTATAGGCAGGCGGGATAGAGTTGATATGCTGTTCTTGGTTGGCTTGGCTGCAAAACAGAATCAAACAGAAGCGCCTGCTCTATCAGCCAGGCACATTCTGGTGTAGACCAGCCGCAGCGCACTCGCCAGCCAGCTCTTTGCAGCACGTTGGAAGTCTATTTCTGCAGTGCAGATCTCCCAAACACTTAGCACCACATCGGCAGCTGGCGCATGATGGAGGGAATATCGCATGGTACGCTTTAACCCGCGCAACGGAAAGTGTAAAAAAGCAAAAACGAAATTTCCAAGTTTACGCTTGCACGTTTTATGCGTTGACGCTTTGACGCTGGACGCGCGCGGCCGAAAACCGAGGATGCAGAAAGCGCAGGTGGTAAAATGGTAAAAACGAAATTTCGAAATTTACGCTTTTACGCTTTTACGCGCGCGGCGGAAAACTGAGGATGGAGGAAGCGCAGGCGGTAAAACGGTAAAAACGAAATTTCGAAATTTACGCTTTTACGCTTTTACGCTGTTACGCTGGACTCGCGCGGCGGAAAACTTAGGATGCAGGAAGCGCAGACGGTAAAACGGTAAAAACGAAATTTCGAAATTTACGCTTTTACACTTTTACGCCGTTACGCTTTTACACGTTCATGTAGATCAAAACTGAGGATGCAGGAAGCGCGGACGGTAAAACGGTAAAAACGAAATTTCGAAATTTACGCTTTTACGCTTTTACGCGCCGAGCACGCACGGGAACCCACTATTGAAACCAACGCGGGCAAGGCAGCTTAGCGCAAACCCCAAGTCGAGAGGCGGAGAAGGGCTCCAGCTCCTCCACATTCGGCCTGCGATGTGGGCCGCGGGCTTTGTCCCCAACACGCGTCAGATTGAAGGTTTTCTACCCCAACTACTGTAGGATCTAGGGTTCAGGGTTCAGGGTTTCGGGTTTAGGGTTTAGTGTTCAGGGTTCAGGGTATTGAGTGCGAAAGCAGATTGAAATCTTTGAGCCGCTATGCTGCGTAACATAAAACTCTTCGAGCGATCACCGGCATCAAGGAGAATACTCCGTTTCACACCTACATGTAGACCCATACCTACGAGTAAATAGTGTGATATGATGATGGCGATGACGATGAGTAATATTCAAAGTTCTTTCAGTAATTAAATTAGTCTTCATATTTACACTAGACCCCTTCACCAGCTAAACCCCAGCTAAAAGCACCCCACAGCCCGTGCGCCTGTCAAACAAGATCTGACCGGAAACCTCCATGGCCAGCCGCCGCCTTTGCCAGGTTGAGGGTTTAGGGTAAGTTTAGGGTTTCAGGATATAGGGTGTAGGGATTAGGGTTTTAGGGTTTAGGGTAGTTACATGGTCCCTTCACATGGTCCCTTGCCTCCTTTACAGGGGTTCTGAAGTATGGGCCCTTGGGTTAGGGGTATGTAAGTATCTAAGGGGGTCCCCTTTTAAGGGGCCATGACCCTAAGATGTACGGTTTAAAAACAAATTGATAGGGTTTAGGGTTTTGCAACCTTCGGCTCGAAAGGTTGGAGCTGAGGGTTGAGGGCACTCTTAGGGCAGGAACATACCCGTAGTGGCCACGACAAGGTCCATAATTTCCATCCACCTTTATCCCTAAACCCTAAACCCTAAACCCTAAACCTCTATGGGTAGCCAGGCCGGGGTTCAGGGGTTTTGGGGACTGAGGACTGGTCAGGTCTGGTACCCGATTGAAATCTTTTGGGTCTAGGGTTTAGTTTAGGGTTTAGGGTTTAGGGTTTAGGGTCAACCCTTTCCCCGGGACCTTCGCTGCGGTAGCTCTGGTCTCTTGCAGGGAAGTGTGGGAAATCGGGTTTGGCGCTTGCGGTGTATGCTTTCTGGGAACCCGAGCCGGGATTCAATTAACGCCCCAAGGCCCAAACAGGCTTCGGGCTTAAGGTTTGGGACCTTGAAACCTGTAAAACCATGCACAAACCGCCAATAGGAACACCCCTCTATATTCATTAACCTACATATAATCATCAATTATCAACAAATAAAGTAAGTACAAAAACAATACATGTACATGTACATACTGCAAACGACCGCCACCCCAAAACCCAGTCGCTGCAGGCGTTCCTTCTGCAATCCGCTTGCTCGAAGCGCTTCTGGTCCTGCGCCATATTCAGAGACGACGGATTCATGTTTAGGGGCCACCCCGAACCCCAAACCCTGATCCCGAACCCTCAACCCCCGACCCTAAACCCCCAAAATCCTGAACCCTAAGCCCCAAACCCTAAACCCCGAATCCTAAACCTCAGGGTGCGCGGGCATAAGTCCTTGTCTGGTTCTGGATCTCCCCGGCTCCCACACAAGCTTATCACGCTTGAGCCCTTATCATGTATTTATCAACCCTAGGCCTTCTGAACCCTCAATGCGGGGCTTAGGGTCTAGGGTCTAGGGTTTAGGGTTTAGGGTTTGTCGAGTTTAGGGTTTAGGGCTTGGCAGCTTTGGGCCACTCGCCCTGGCCCCTCCTCGAATACTCGCACGTCATCGTTGACCATGTCTAGCGCAGTGGCGCCATAGCGGTCCTACAGGGCTCGGAATCGCAGAAGCAGGGCTGACATGGTAGGAAAGGGCTCAGAACCTGGGGCTTAAGTTTAGGATTCCCAAAGGGGTTTGGCTTCACTTGCTATTCTGCTAGGGCGCACTGACAGGCATCGGAGGTCAGGGTTAAGGTTGAGGGGTTCAGGGCCAAGTGTCTGAGCATCGCAGTCATGAAGACCATAGGATGTGCTTACTTCCATCCCATCATCGAGGGCGACAAGCACTTCAACTTCATATATGCTTACTTCCATCCATTGCCAAACGAGGTCCCCTTGAGAAAAGGCTAGTAACGTTCGATAAACCTGACTTGAAAAGCGAAGATGTCTAAACCATGCAACCCCAAACCCTTGAACTGAGCCCTTGAATCCACTTGAGCTCTCAGCCCTAAATCAAAGTCCGCAAGACCCTGAGCACTAGACCCTAAACTCCAAACCCTAAATCCTTGAACCCTCAACTTGAGCCCGAAACCGTAATCCCTCAATAAACCCTAAACCCTAAACCCTAAACCCTAAACCCTAAACCCTAAACCCTAAACCCTAAACCCTAAACCCTAAACCCTAAACCCTCACGAGGGCCCTGTTTGCCTCGGCATTCACATCGGCCTTCGCTTCGATAAGCCGCTCCACGAAAGAGGGGGACCTCGGAGGGGGCACTCATGGGGTAGGGGGTAGGGTTTAGGGTTTAGGGTTTAGGGTTTAGGGTTTAGGGTTTAGGGTTTAGGGTTTAGGGTTTAGGGTTTGGGGTTTGGGGTTTGGGGTTTAGGGTGCACAGGGTTTGGGGGGCGCATGCGGAGGTTGGGGTTTAGGGCTTGTAGAGCGCTGGGGCTTGGAGTTTTGGGCTTTCAAGGCAGCCCCTACAGTACACCGCAAATTCAGGCCTACTAGACCCCGGAGTAGGCTAAGAATAAAAAGGGTGCCCTTTTTGGTTTAAGCCGGCTTATAAGGGAATTTAAACCCTAAAAAAGGGAATGGAGCCTCTCTGGGTCCTAGCCCTAAACCCTAAACCCTAAACCCTAAACCCTAAACCCTAAACCCTAAACCCTAAACCCTAAACCCTAAACCTTAAACCCCAAACCCTAAACCCTACTCTTGGTCCTAGACTATGGGTTCTCTCGGCAAAGTCTTGGCTCCCTGCCACGCACGCGCGGCGAACATCACGGCTGTGGCACCCATCTGGCACAGGGAGGGTTCACAAACCCCATAAACCCTACGAACCCTACAAAACCTATAAAGGCTGCAAACCCTAAAATGCCTATAAAGCCTGCAAACCATAATATAAGCCCTACAAACCCCATAAGCCCCAAAAAACCCATAAACTCCAGTAAACCCATAAACCCGATACCTCCTACACACCCTATACCTGGGACTCTCTTTACCTACAGTCTAGTGGGCTATACCTACAAATTCAGGGGTCGTTACTACTAACCTGTAGGTAAATAGGGACCCAGGTAACCCATAAAATCTACAAAGCCTGTAAACCCCATAAACCTTACAAACCCTCTAACCCTAAAACTCGATAAACCCTGTAAACCCCATAAACCTAAACCCTACAAACCCTAAAAACCCTACAAACCCTAAACCTCGATCTGTAAGCAAGGCTTTGGGCTGAGTTCTGCATCTGCTCATAGTGGCGGGCTTAGAGCTCCAGAAACTAATCCAACGGGGGTTTAGGGTTTAGGGTTTAGGGTTTAGAGTGTTAATTAGGGTTTAGAGCAGTTACATGGTCCTTGAGTATGGGACCCCTGATACACCACAACGCAGAGTCCGCGGGCGCAACAGGCTCCAATCCAACTCTTCCATTTTAACATCATCGGGGTCAAGCTCAATAAAGATTCGGGACTTCGGCACCTTGTAAAGATCATTTGCTGGGTTCTGTTTCGGGTTTAGGTTTTGGGGTTTAGGGTTTGGGGTTTAGGGTTCAGGGTTTAGGGTTTAGGGTTTAGGGAAGCTCTTGAAGGCCTCATTGGGCTTGTTGACGTCAACCTGGCTCTTCAAGCACTTCTCTAACCTGGAGTGACCTAGGCGACAGGATCCCTACATTTCGGGGGGGGGGGGGGGGGGGGGGGTGTTTGGGTTAGGGTTTGGGATTTAGGGTTTCGGGTTTAGGGTTTCAGGAATGACTTAAGGCATATTTCTTTAGTAAAGGGGTTTAGGGTTTAGGGTGTAGGGGCAAGGTTTGGGGGCGTTGAAAACCCTGAGGCCCTATGCCCTCATGCCCTCAACCCGAAACCCTAAAACCTTCTAGTAAGCTATGTAACTTCAGTGCGTACCTTGGGTAGTTTATACTACATTCAAATTACAAGGGGATAGCATTGGCAATTATTTATAGGCTCCTGTACTGGCCCTAGAGGGTTGTTGACCTGAGCTGAGGGGCTTTAGGATTAATGACCCCAACACGAAAACCCTAAATCCTAACCTTAGTTGTCCAGTACCTAGGGGTTTTAAAGGTTAACCTTTGGGATTCTAATAGGATTCTATTACCCCAAAAAGGTTAAAGGTTACCTACTCTACTACTGAGTAACCTGGAGCCCCTTCAAGGAGGTCGAATGCTGGAGTGGTCTTCCTGAGTTGCGGCTTCGGGTTTAGGGTTCGGGGTTTCGGGACTTCACCAGAGGATTTTCTAGTCACTCAGGAAGTAGGGACCAAGGGTGCCATGGGGCCTGCTACTCCATACTAGTCCCACGAACGACATGGACCAGACACCATCTAAGGTCTAAAACCCTAAACCCAAAAAGCGTAGAACCCTGGCGTCTAGGGTTTAAAAAGTTGTCTGGGGGGACGAGTACTAGACCCAAGAGAAACCCGTGAAACGGGTACCCTGTTTGGTTTAAAGGGGCTACCCTAAACGCTAGGGCTTTTAAACGGTTGTGTTGGATAGAGGGGGATAGTAGGGGAACCCATGAGGGTAGGCATAGAACAGTGGAAACCTTTAGGGTTTAGGGTTGGAACAATGCAAGCCTCATGCTTGGGTGAACCCCCAGCCGCCCAATAAGACACCGGCTCTTGCCGATGCTGCAAAGGTAGTACAGGTCCTGCACCAAACCCTACGTTGTGGGTGCAGGGCTATGGGGCGGTATTGGTAGGTTTGGGAGGGCACGCCGCCATGATTGGCGCCCTGAACCGCTGAATACATGAAACGTTTTGGCTTTGGGTTTTTTTGAGCCCTCGGGGGTCCTCAAGGCCCGGCCACCCTAAAAACCCATCCTGAGACCCTGCATCCCCTAAATCGAGTCTTCATGAAGGAGGAAGTTTCTGGAAGCACGCATGTAGATAGTGCCAAGTTTAGTAGGAAGAATGGATACATTTTGAGCCGAAGGGTAAGGAGGGCTTTGAGGACGAAAATCCACACGATCTTTGCTAGGCACCCGATAACCCAAACATACCCCGACACCCTCCTTCCAGCAGTCCTTTGTGCCCATGTCTGTTGGGTTCAGGTTCAGAAACCCAAAGCCCCAAACCCCAGATCCGAAACTCTAAGAGGGATTCAGGAGGATGTCTGAGGGCTTAGGGAGCAGGGCTCTAGGCTGCAGGGCATAACCCCTGGAGACAAACAACTGCCGAAACAATCACCAGACATTTGGAGGGGGCCACGGACAAAACCCTAAACCCTAAACCCTAAACCCTAAACCCTAACCCTAAACCCTAATCCCTAAACCCTAAACCCTAAACCCTAAACCCTAAACCCTAAACCCTAAACCGCTAGCAAGAAACCCGGCACGGGTCCATCTCCGGTCTTTCGCGCAGCACTTCCGCGAACTTCTTGTTGGTTGGGAAGTACCCCTGCGCTGCTGCCCAAAACAGCACTTGCTCGAGGTGTTGGGGTTTTGGGGTTGCAGGGTTTAGGGTCTCAGGGTTTCAAGTTTCAGGGTTTCAGGGTTCGGGGTTAGGGCTTCAGGGTTTCAGGATTTGAAGGTCTAAGGGTTCACAATGTATGAAGACTATGCTTACGATAATGAGTGTGAAGGTTCATGATGAATATCACCACCACGACAAACAGGACGGGCAATTATACCTTATAACCCCTTAAAAAGGCCCTTTATAGGGTTGATTCTGGGGATTATAGGGCCCAATAGCCCGTCCTGGAATTCTCACAACACCCACACCAAGGGCAGGTGCTTTGGAATTAGGGTGTTTGGGGTCTCAGGCCATGTTGTAGAAGTCTTGGGTGTGTATCTAAACCCAAGAGTACTAGAAGCACAAACGGTGCCCTTTTATTTGGGTTTACAAGAGGCTGAAAAGGGAACCCAAAACCCCAAAAATGGAACAACTGCCTGCTCTGGGTCCTACGCCCTAAACCCCGAGCCCCAAACCCTAAACCGTTAAACCCAATAAGGTGTATTTTGTGTCGTAGGTATGGAGCCGAGTGGCTCATAGTTTAGGGAGCAAGAACGTAGCTCTGCACCCAGTCGCAGCCTCAACGGATCTTTGATCTAGCACGCGAAGAGGCCTCGGATGCTTCCGCTGACGGCATTCATAAACACTAAACCCTAAACCCTAAACCCTAAACCCTAAGCCCTAAACCCTAGATGGGTACGTAGTCTTATCTGGGAGGGGGGAGGGGCATAAGTGATGAATTGATTGGCTGCAACAAAGGAGTGGGGGAAGGGCCTTAAACCCTAAACCCATGAACCTTACCATGCATGAAGTTTCCAGCAGGGTTTGGGGTTTAGGTTTAGCGGTTCAGCGGCGGAGTTGCGGCGGAGTTCAGACGCGTTGCGACTTTGCGGGGGGGGGGGGGGGGGGGGGGGGGGGGGGGTTGCCGGTTTTGGATGAGTAAAGCCTCTGGGTTTAGGGTTTAGGGTTGGGGTTAGGGTTTAGGGTTTTGGTGACAACGGGCTCTCGGTTGAGCATGGAGACTCTTGGGCATCGCCGCAAACATCAAGACGATGACCTTTATATTCTTGATTTTTGTTTTGGGGGGGGGGGGGGGGGGGGGGGGGGCATAAAAGGGATCCGAACCTTGGTCACCCAGTAGCCATCTTGTTATAAAGGGAAGGGTGCCGAACCCGAAAAGACCACTGGGCTACCAAGCGGACCCCAACAAAAGTGGAAAAAGGATTTAGGGTTTCGGGTTTCGGGCTTGGTTTTGGGTTTTGGTGGCCTGGTAGATCGTTGGGTCGGTTTCCGGGTCCAAGTATTTTGAGGTGGGAGACCTAAACAAGTGGAGAACCTGCATTCAACTCAACACCCTACAACCCTAAACCCTAAACCCCCTGCCACAACCCTAAAATCCTACAGTCCTGGACCCTTGTTCAGGTTTCCGGTTTAGGGGACTAGGCGATCGAAAGGGTGTAGCTAGGTGTTTTGGGCCTAAACCCTAAACCCTGAACCCTAAACCCCCCAAACCCTGAACCCTAAACCCTGAACCATAACCCCTAGACCCTAAACCCTAAACCCTAAAGCGTGGGGCGGGTGGCTAGGATTGGTTAGGGCCAATAGGGTTTTGAGCTGCTGCAAGGTTATGTGGGGAGGTTTAAGCATGTAGGCTCATAAGCCTCTAGGGCCCTGAGCCCCCATCCGGGTCCTAAGCAGCCCAGAGTGTCCGAACGCAAGAACCTTTCAAAACCCCCTCTGACAGTAAGAAAAACAACGAAAACCGAGAGCCCCCAAGCCTAAAACAAACAACGCAAACCGACAAACCCTAAAACCCAAACCCCAAACCCCAAAACCCTACATCCTGCTGACAGTGAGTACGCGCGCGAGTCGGCACATGCTCGAGAAGACACGCCAACCGACTTATGAGGAAGACGTGACACGAGACCGACCGTCTGCCACGCCGACCCACCTATACGGTAGCTAGCGCACGAAATAGGAGCACCAGATCCCGGGCAAGGCGAAGCGAGGGCGTTGGCGACCTTCAAAAGACAAATCTCAAACGCTATACCCTAAAACCTGAACCCCAAAGAACCCCGAAAAGAAAACAAAAAATAAGATCCCTTTGCAGTGTTCCTGCGGTCTTCTAAGTCCCCGGCATGGCCCGGTCGCGACGGCCGCAAGGAGCGGGCCGGTCCCAGGGCCCCAGGGACTTCGGTCTACTCACAGCTCTGGGCCATGAGCTGCAGAGGTTTAGGGTTTAGGGTTTAGGGTTTAGGGTTTAGGGTTTAGGGTTTAGGGTTTAGGGTTTAGGGTTTAGGGTTTAGGGTTTAGGGTTTAGGGTTTAGGGTTTAGGTTTTCGCTTTTGCGGGTCTGATTTTTGTGGGTTTGGGGCTGAAGGGTTTAAGGCTTTTGGGGTTTTAGGGTCCTAAACCCTAAACCCTAAACCCTAGCCCTAAACCCTAAACCCTAAACCCGAGCCCCCAAACCCTAAACCCTTACGGTTCCAGGGTTTAGGGGCTATGCTTTTGTTGGCACAAAGCGCAGAAAGCCATGAGGTGCAGGTCTGGGCTTGGGGCTTCGGGCTTGGGGGTTCTGGGTTTAGGGTTTACGTTTTGGACGTGGATTGGTCTGGGTTTTAGGTGCAGAGATTTGTGCCATGGCTTTGGGCCTCTGGGTGATCTGGGCAGCTTCGTCAGCTTCAAAAATGATGCAATATAGGGGTCGGAAAAACTACTAATATTCTTCCCTGATGGTCCCCCCAAAGAAAGTTATATTAGAAGAACCCCAAAAACCCCCTATTCGGGGTGTTAAAGCCCTAGATTGCAGGGTCTTTTCAGGGTTGACTAGGGTTGTTTTTTATTTGACTCGGGGGATGTGTAAGAGGGGCGGGAGGACCAAGGGGTACGACCCTAAACCCTAAACCCTAAACCCTAAACCCTAAACCCTAAACCCTAAACCCTAAACGATAGCACAACTCTGTGTCAACCTTAAGCACCCGAGCCCAACGATCTCAGCAGCCGCAATCCTGAAACCTAACCCTACGGGTCCATGTACCTCATGATTATATACTTGGAGATCAAAGTCCATTTAAAAAGAAAGCAAGTACTTTAAGGCCCAAGTATACCTTATTTAGGTACATGGACCCGAACCCCTAAAATAGGACAGCCTTTAACGCCCTTTGAAAAATATTCGTAGATATGATCGTCTTAGAGCAAACTTTGGGAACTATAGCATATTCCACCGAGTACACCCCCTAAACCCCCTGAGCCCTAAAGCCTACCCTAGACCCTAAACCCTGAACCCTAAACCCTAAACCCCAAACCCGCACCCCTAAAGCCCCGTGAGAGGGCAAGGGGGCGGACCTCGGCGCGCTCAGTGTTGAAAGTCTTGGCCAACCGCCGAACGACATCCGGAGCCAGCCGCGAGACCTGGCTGCAGTTTAGGGCTGAGGGTTTAGGGTTTAGGGGTTTAGGGTGTGGGGTCCAGGGGTTCAGGGTCCGCCGACCCTGGCGGTGTGTTGGATGGGAAACCTCCCTACCCCCCCCCCCCTACGGCCCACCCCACCCCCCCCCACCCCCCCCACTACCCCCACCCCCCCCCCCCCCACCCCCCTACCACCCCCCCCCCCCACCAACTTTGGCATCCTTTGACCTAACCAACGCGTTTAAACCTTTCAACTATGCTCCTGCGGGGTCGGCGGCTTGAGCCGGAGGCTCTTAAATCCGGGCACGCCCGTGGTCCGACGCCGTTAGGCGCCAGCCCTATAGCTTTAGCTATGAGGGGGGGGGGGGTTAAGCCGCTGACCCGGTTGGCTCCCCAACATCCGGTTCCAAATGCGGCTCCCGAAGGGCATCAATTTTCAGGTACAATTTTTATCGCGAAAAACGCGCTATTTCCCACCGAATTTGGGCCTGGACGCATTTTTTGGGTGCCCCATGGGGGTCCCAAAAACGACCCCGGAGAGCATCATCGACTCTCTTTTTCAACTTTGGCCAAATACGCGTTGCTGATGTTTTTTGGGTGGCATTGGCCACTGAAAGGACCCCCACAAGAGCGCGCATGAGCATCAGCGGGTTGGGTTTTGGGTTTCGGATGCGGCTGAGAGCTTGGAAAACACAGAAATCGCTGTAAATACCGTGGTTTTCGTGCTGTTACGGACATTTCCGTTTTGAGGCCGGCATATGCCCCTATAAGCCATGCATGCCTGGAGGCCGGAGCCGCTGATGCTCATGATGCGCGGCCGGGCGGGGGGCCAGGGTGCGCATCATCGAGGCTTCGTTTCTCTTTGCAAGCGAGCATCAGCAGCATCAGCGGCTCCGGAAAGGGTTTTGGGCGGCAGGATTTCGAAGGATGCTGGCATAACTCCATAACATGGCACTCGACATGCGCACGCACACACGC
>CAJNDS010002141.1:370877-378377 GCA_905221605.1 Symbiodinium natans | reverse complement strand
GGCCAACACCATTGCCCCCGAACCCATCCTCCAGGCATCAGAAGTTTCATGAACAGCTCATCGAGTGGGACAATACAGGTCGTCACGCCCTAAAACCTTATAAAGCCGGAACCCCTAAACCCTGAATCCTGAACCCGAAACCTCAAACCTTACACCCTACCTGCAATCTGCACATGAGGCGCAGAAACAAGAGCAACTCACGCGGTCAAGCGGCCTAGTGATTTAGAATGGCAATGCTGGGTAGTTTCTGATCTTGCATATTTTATGGACAATTATGCCGGCGTAGACCCCAAACAATGAGGAGGGCCAGAAAAGGCCAAAGAAGGCCAGAAGAGCACCGACACTCCCGGCAACAAAAAGTACAAGTTCGTGGGGGGCCGAATCAAAAAGACGCCAACCACTGGGGGATTCGGCTTTGCACGCGTGTGGAACTTGGGGGCCAAAAGGCCCAGCTGATGCTCATGATGCTCAACCCCCAAAATCGCTACCCCATAATGCTAACCCTTGGCGCCCAGCCGCAGGGCTGACCCTAAACCCCCCCCGCAGTGGTCTCACCGCGCGCACCGTTGCGGTCGGCAACCTAAGTGCCCCCCCCCAGAGGCCTGAAGAGGCCATGAGAGGCCGGAATTCGCGCGAAACCACAGCGGCAGCATCGAAACGCAACGGAGTTCGCGCGAAACCACAGCGGGAGCGTCGAAACCCAGGACCCGTCCCACCCCGTTGCGGTCGGCAACCAAAGTGGCCCCCGTCAACCTAAGTGGCCCCCCCAGAAGAGGCCTGAAGAGGCCACGAGAAGCCGGAATTCGCACGAAACCACGGCGGGAGCATCGAAATGCAACGGAATTCGCGCGAAACCACAGCGGCAGCATCGAAACGCAACGGAATTCGTGCGAAACCACAGCGGGAGCGTCGAAACCAAGGCCCCGTCCCACCGTGCGCGCCGTTGTGGTCGGCAACCTAAGTGGCCCCCCCAGAAGAGGCCTGAAGAGGCCACGACAGCCGGAATTCGTGCGAAACCACAGCGGGAGCATCGAAATGCAACGGAATTCGCGCGAAACCACAGCAGCAGCATCGAAACGCAACGGAATTCGCGCGAAACGGGAGCGTCGAAACCAAGGACCCGTCCAACCGCACGCGCCGTTGCGGTCGGCAACCTAAGTAGAGGCCCCCCCAGAAGAGGCCTGAAGAGGCCACGAGAGGCCGGAATTCGTGCGAAACCAAAGGGAGAGCATCGAAATGCAACGGAATTCGCGCGAAACCACAGCGGCAGCATCGAAACGCAACGGAATTCGCGCGAAACCACAGCGGGAGCGTCGAAACCAAGGCCCGTCCCACCGCCGCGCGCGCCGTTGCGGTCAGCAACCAATTCCTTTACCCTGAACGTAAGAACCCCATTGTGCAAGCACTGTTTGGGGAATTATATATATATGTATATATATATATATGTACCTTATATCCATATTCGAGTATCATACATATAGACATATCTTGGAGATGGGCTTAGGATGGGCATAGGCATAATTACAATTGGAAGGGTTTCGGGTTTAGGGGTTTAGGGGATTTTGGGTCCGGGGGCTTGGGTGTTTACTATAGGGACCAAGGCCCTATAAAAGGAGATTCCTAAACAAGCTCACCCTCCCTCGGGCTCTTGACCCTCAAAACCCTCAAAAAATTGGTCACTTGTCAGGGAATTACTATGTGGCTCAGTGGGTACATTGTTAATGGGTTGCCTAGCATACCGAACATAATATTACGCCTTGCTTCTGCTGAAAACACTTCGAGCCCGAAAATATAAATCAAGGAAGGAGGGTGCTACAGCGTGCGCCAGGTTTTGATGGCGCCACGCCACAGGTGCTTCTGTCCACGCCCCGGGTCCCCCTCCAGCGTGTGAGGTATGTGGGTGACCAGGTCGTGGTGGTCAGGTCCACAACCCCACCATCCATTGAGGAGTCGTAGGTGCCCATGGTCCGCGTTTTGAGAAGGGGATACCGATCATGCTCTCGGGGCCCAGATGTCGATCCTGTCCATCGTTGCCCAGATGTTCGGGTGCACATCGTGGACGCGGGCACCGGCGGTGTTGCCCTGCGGTATCGCAACCGCCGGAACTTATTTCTTTTTAGGGTTTAGCCTCCAGAGTTAGCAATCAGTGTTCTTTTGGGGATTTAGGGTTTGTAGGCTTCAGAGGTTAGCCTTGTTGAGGTTTTTTTTGGGGATTTAGGGGTAGGCCTCAGAGGTGCTTCTGAGAGTCTTTGGGATTTGGGTAGGGTGCAGAGGCTGCTTTTGAGGTTCAGGTTTAGGGGTTTTCGGGCTGCACCGGCAAAGCAAAAACCATCCTTCCTGATGGAGTGGGCCGATGATCCAAATTGAACGGACGACCGTGCGGTTGGCGCAGTCCAAAATTCATGGTTCCAGACCCCCCCAACGAGCAAACCTAGGTTAAAAGTCGTGACCCCTTTTTGGGTTTAAAAGGGGTGGTTATATAAGGGACCCTAAACCTAAACAAAAAGGGAATAAGGGCCATACTCGGGTACGAGCTGTTTTCTTCAACGTGCGAACCTGCATAGGAAGGTCGTCTCGGGCTTGCTGCACTCCAGACAAAACATACCACTTTATGACAACTTAGCATGCCCCGGCGGTTCAAAATAATATACAAATCTCTACCGTTGATTTTCACGCCACAACAACGGCCTCCACAGGGCGCCCTAAGCCCCTAAACCCTAACCGAACCCAAAACCCAAAAACCCAAAACCCTAAACCCCCAACCTAAACCCTAATACCCAAACACCAACCCTAACCCAAACATGCCCTCCAAGTAGGTCACCAAGGTTTTTTTGTGGCAGCACAGCACCCAGCCTTCGGCTGGCAGCGCAGCTGTGGGCTCTTCAGGCAATGAGGTGTTCGGGTTTCGGGTTAGGGTTTCGGGTTTAGGGGTTTGGGGTTTTGGGTTCGGGTTTGGGGTTTGGTGGGTTTAGGGTTGAGGGTTTAGGGTTTGGGGGGCTGGGGCTAGGCTTTTCGGGGCCCCCAAAATTACCCCGAATTAAGCGCATTCTCAAAAAACCACGGATACATGAAGACCCCCCCCTCCACCCGACCAAAAAACACCAGCCGGAAATTTGCACTGGCGTACCCCAAACGCTAAACCCTAAACCCTAACCCTGAAGGCAGTAATTTCTAATTGTTGCTAGGGGTGGTTTGGGTGGGGCGGCGGGTACAGGTTTGAGCCTCGACCCCTGAACCCGAAACCCCCCCCCCCCCCCTCCCCGGAAACCTAAACCCTAAACCCTAAAACCCTAAACCTCCTAAGGCCTCCAAAAACATCCCAAACCCCAAACCCCTCCACCTGGAGCTGTAGGGGATCAAAGGGTGTGACAGGAAGGTCTGACAAAAGGGTTGGTTCATAAAGAAACCGAGGGTGGAGGGTTCAGGGCGGTTTCGGGTTTAGGCTTTGGGGTTGGTGCTTGGTTACCCAAGACCATGAGATAAGAACCAAAAGTTCTACTCGTAAAGGTTGAGGACCATACAGTTATGAAGTTTTGGGGGAATGTAGGCTGGGGGGGGGACGAGGGGGGTCACCAAAAATAAACACATATCACAACAAGTTCTGGGCCTTCGTTCAGGACATTATCATTTTCTATTACGCATTAGGGTTCCCTTATACTTAAACAAGTATAAAAAAAACAAGGGCCCATACTTCAGAACCCTAATTACGAAGGTAAGGCATGCACCAGTGACTGAGGGACCTGGGAAAGTTACGAACACTAACGCCCACTGTCGAGCCCAGCGCTCTAATAGTAGTGGGCAGTAGCAGTATTCGCCAAATAGTTAATAGATGTAGCAGCAGTACGATTAGTCGCAGTTTTGGGTTTTTGGGATTGGGGGCTTACCCTAAACCAGAAACCCTAAAACTATAAAACACCTAAACATAAACAAATAAAACCCTAAAAAACCTACAACACTAACCCAAAGAGTAAATGTTGAGAGTCGGCTTGGTTCGGTCTTTCCAGTGAAAGTTTTCCGGGAGTCAAGCGGCGGAGTGCTTCGCACCCGCATGTTGACAGTTAGGGCAACAACATCCAATGCACATGGATCGGGTGGCCATGTACGAAACCGAAAGCTGCAAAAACAACGACCAAAATCAGGGGTTAGGTTTAGGGTTTAGGGCTGCAAAGGTTTAGGGTTGCAAAAGGTTATTACCTGCTTCTTTCGGTCCGTTCTGCAGCCCACGGAGTTCTGCAAACCCAGTTGCATGTGTCCGCGAGGGGCTGCGAAGCGTTTTGCTTTCCGAAGATGCGCGCACGCGGCCTGTTGCGTGGATCCTCTGCTTTGGCCCTCACCTACCGAACAAACGACCGTCTCATATTCCGGAAAACTGTCTATCGCAACCCCCAGCTAAAACCTAAACCCCAAAGCCCTAGACCCCAACTCCTAAGCCCCATAAACCCAACACCAAGAATCCCGTAGAAACGGCTCTTGGGGTTTAAATTACCAAGGTCCTCAGCATGGGCCCTTGAAACCGGGACCACCTTGTCTACCTTATATCCCCTACAAAACCCAAGGGCTGTACTTCGGAAAGCCATTTCAAGGAAGAAGTAAGCGCACATATTCCCGGCCCATATAGCAAACCTTACAAAGAGATGGGGGAACAAGCATACACCTTCACACCCTCCGAACCCAAGACCCTTAAACCTTCAAACCCTACCCCAAACACTAAGGCCCAAAAGCCCGTCGAATACCACCCCCCAAAAAAAAATCATTGCTAACAGAGGCTCTTACGAACCCCGAACCCTAACCCCAAACCCTAAACCCTAAACCCCAAACCATAAACTCCCAAAACCTAAACACTAAACCCTAAAACCCCCAGAATTCCCGTTACAAGGGAGGGGGAGGTGGCCGCTATCATCACTGTGGTGCCTGCGCTGGAGCAGCGGCCCGGAGGGAGAAAACTTGCCCCCGGATTGCTATGTTTTTTTTCGGATTGTGGGGTTTTTTTGGGTTTTTTGGGTTTCGGGGTGTAGGGGTTCAGGTTGAGGGGGCTAGGGGCGTGCGAGTTTGGGGTTTAGGGTTTGGGGGCTTGGGGTTTAGGGAAAATCAAGGTTTGGGTGGTAGGGGTTTTTAGGGGGATCACGGGTTGGGGAGTAGACGTTTAGGGTATGACAGGTTTAGGGTTTGGGGGTGGAGGGTTTGGGGTTGAGTTTAGGTGGGGCATCAGGATTTAGGCGTTTGGGGTTTTGGGGTGTAGGGTTTTGGTTTAGGGTTGGGTTAGGGGTTAGAAAGGGGAATCAGGGTTGAGGGTTGGGGCCTTAGGGCGTCAGGCGTTTAAGGATTTTGGTGGGTTTTGGGTTTGGGGTTTACGGTTCAGGGTGTGGGTTTAAGGTTTTTGGGGTTTAGGCTTTCGGGGTTTGGGTTTTTTGGGGTTTTCAGGGTTTGTGTTTCGGGTTTGGGGTTTTGGTGTTTGGGTTGGTTCACACTAGGTGTTTGGGGGTTAGGGTTCAGGGTTTGGGGCTAGGGGTTTTGGGCGGCTTCGGTCTTTTGGGTTTAGGGCTTGGGGGTTTGAGGTTTGGGTTTGGGGGTCCGACACCTAACCTGCCACGAAACGGAGCACAGCTTTGACTCAGGAAACCCGAAGGACCTTAGCGTCAAAAACCCACGGGGGAGCCTCTGGCGGCCCTGAGCCGACCCTGAACCAAACCCCTAAAATCCACCCTTCCTTCGAAACTCTAAAAGCCCTAAACCATGAACCCTGGAACCCTGAACCCTAAACCTAAATAAACTCTAACTAGGATAAACCCCTTCAACCTTGTTACGGCATTCGGGCATAGGGCCTACAGGCACGATTCACACGTTGGAGTCCTACCTGGCTAACCAGGGGTTTAGGTTTAGGGTTTAGGGTTAGGGTGTAGGGTTTATTGGCAGCAACACAATCATATTATAATTGGATACACTTTGTGGGGTGGCGACTTTTAAATGGAGACCTAGAAAACCAAAAACCGGGCCCCAAACGGGTGACCAAGGGGCTACAAAGATGTTATTACGGGCTGCTAACACTAGATTGGTTCCCCCGCATCGCCCGGGAAAAAAGCCGAGCACCCTTTTGATTCCAATTTCACCGTCGATAAGGACTAGGCGTTATCACGAAACCCTCAACCCTCAAAAGAATGGGCATTAAGCGCATTATCCGGGCACCCAGTTGGGGTTGGCCTTCAATGGGTGCTTTGGAGCACCGGTTAGGGCTTTGTAGGGTTTATAGGTTTATAGGAGTTTATAGGGTGTATGGCCCGATAATATACGGAGAGGGTTCTGTTACAGGGTTTGCGGGGTTTGAAAGGGTTTATAGGGGACTGGTCTACAAGGTTTTAGAGTTTTGAAGTTAGGGTTTGTAGGTTGGGTTTTAGGTTTGTGGTTTGGGCTTAGTGGGTTTAGGGTTCCACCCATTCGGTTTTAGCGGTGTAGGGCTTAGGGTTTAGGTCTCACCAAGAAGGACAGTCTCGGGCCCTGGGCGGAACAAGGCCAGAACCAGCGATACTGTTGCCGGAGGCAGCCTACGAACATTACCCATCAAACCACCAAAGCCCGCAAAAAACTGTGAAGCACTTACAACCTCCCATGGAAACCCTAAACCCTTATACCCTATAAACCCTAAACCCAACCCCCGACACTGGCCCATACACCCCCACCAATCAGAAGCGTGCCCCCCGGGGGGCCCCACGCCTAAAACCTTACTGCAAACACAAGCCCTTTAGACTCTTTACTAAAGAGCGCTTGGGGTGGGGGTTTGGACTGTAAAATCGACCTACCCATAAATCCATCCAACCTAAAACCTCTCCACCTATTGTACATTTAACATTCATGGGGGTCCGTTCGTTCGGATTATGATTTTTTGAGGGTTTTTAGGAGTTAAGGATGTAGGGTTTAGGAATTTAGGATTTAGGGTAGGGTTCAGGGGGCCTCTCTGGTGCCTATTAGCACCTTTAGGATTTAGGGGTTAGGGCTTATGGGTTCTAGGAGTAGGATTTTTAAACGGGGTCACAGCTGAGCGCGTCCCGGGCCCCAATGCTGATGGAAGGGCCACACTGCGAACTTTTGTCACAGCATAATTTGGTCAAGTGGGGGCCCCCACTTGGTCAAAACTATGACCACCCATTGAAGGGTCGGACAGGTTGCCTTCCAAAAATGTATTGGTGTTTCGGGCCAGTTTAATGAGCTTATTTTGGTAGGTACAAACAGCATTATTTCCGTACCAAAAAGCTAGCATTTTTTCCCTGTCGGACCAGGCAAATACGGATTACCACCTTTCGGGGGAGTTTTTAGGGCTTGAAAGCTATCTGTCGGTCTGCAATACTAAAAATAACAGATTTTTCAGGGCGGGGGGAGAAAGGAAATCCTGGGTTTCCCCACTGTCTGGGGGTTTTGTTGAAGATTTTGGGGGTTTTTAAGCCTATTTGGGGCTGGTGTGGGGCTTTGAGTTTGTAAAATGGAGGGCACCGAAAAACAGTCGATTTC
>CAJNDS010002141.1:265877-363377 GCA_905221605.1 Symbiodinium natans | reverse complement strand
GGGCTTAGGGTTTAGGGGTTTAGGGTAGTTTAGGGTTTAGGGTTTAGGGTTCAGGGTTTGGGGTTGAGGGCCCTAATTAAGCTCCAAACCCCTCAACCCTGAGGCCCTAGAAGCCTGAAACCCCTACACTCTAAGTCCTATAATGCTGGAAAAGACGTAGTGTGGCTTAGGCCGTAGGGACGAGACTGGCTGAACTGAATCCCTAAACCCTAAACCCTAGACCCTAAACCCTATAGACCCTAGACCCTAGACCCTAAACCCTAGACCCTAGACCCTAAACCCTTGACCCTAGACCCTAGACCCTAAACCCTAGACCCTAGACCCTAAGCCCTAAACTTAAATTGTAAACCCTGGGGGGTAAGACAAAATATGTCAGGGCCAGCTCAGGAGCTTCTCAGAAAAAGAACCCTAAACCCTAAACCCTAGAGGTTAAGAAGGATTCAGGGTTTAGGGTTAAAAAAGGGTTCAGAGTTTGGGGTTTAAAGGGTTCAGGGTTTTGGGGTGTTGGGGTTTAGGGGTTGAGAGGGTCTGGGGTTTGAGGGTTTGTGGTTTTCCGGGTTCAGAACTTAGGGTTTAAGGTGCATGGACACCGAACCTGGCAAGTCCAATGCTCAGAGCGCTGCGTCATGCGCACTCTTCGTCCCTCCAGATCATGCTCCCAGAGATTCGGGAATGTATCCAGCCCTCCGTCTCACAACGGCGTCCGAAGAGGGCCAATTGCTTTTATGAAGGGTTTTTGTTAGTAGCATAATTTTGTATTAATATTCAGTAGTATAATTTAGTATTAATATTTAATATTTAGTAGTATTATTTAGTACTAATATTTAGTAATATAATTTAGTACTAATATTCGTTCTATAAATGAACTAACTGGGAACATATTGGTAATTACTAGGCTCTTCGCCATGGATGGCAAAGATGCAACTCGATGCCCAAATCGACGTAGCCAACAAATCCGGAAAAAAAAAAAAGAAAAACGCAGAAGAAACACCATCATTTACGGGTGTTTAGCCCTATAAACCCTTAGCCCTAAAACTCTAAACCCTGAACCCCAAACCCTAAACCCTAAACCCTAGTCGGTCTAGGGGCCTTTCGGGCTTAGGGTCACCTCCAAGTACAGGAAATCTTTTGGATTATTCATCTCTGGTATACCTTCATGTCTTACATCTCTTAACTTTTGGAAAACAATTCCAAATCTGAGATCTTACTATCTGACATTAAAGACTATCCCATTATTTCCTTGGGCTTTCTTGATTACAGCTTTCATGCTTTTATTAACATTACCAATCTTATCTGGTACACTTCTTTTAATATTGGGTGATCTTCATTGAAATACACTTTTCTTTGATCCTATATTTGGAGGAGGTCCTATATTCTATCAACATTTTTTTGGTTTTTTGGACATCCAGAAGTTTACATCTTAATAATTCCTGCATTTGGGATCATTTCCATAATCATTTCTGGGATTTTACAATTAATAATCTTTGGTAACCAATCAATGATCTTTGCCATGTCATCTATTTCTCTTCTTGGAAGTCTTGTTTGGGGGCATCACAGGTATACTCAGCGTTTCGAATCCCAGTCCGCAGCAAGGTAACGGGCTGGACACATGGTGATCGTGGGCGTCGGTCGCTCCGAGCCCACAGCAAACTTAAGCCTGCTGGCGCAAAGTCACCGCGCAGACGCGGTTTTTTTGGGGGATCCCTAAACCCTAAACCCTAAACCCTAAACGCTAAAATCATGTTTTTTGGGTAGTACGGCCGTTTAAACGCCGCGATTTTGCTGGCCTACGTTTAGTCGAAACCAGGGGAGCCGGAAGATGCCAGGAGAGCCGGGTTTAGGGTTTAGGGTTTAGGGTTTAGGGTTTAGGGTTTAGGGTTTAGGGTTTAGGGTTTAGGGTTTAGGGTCTACACTGATCATACTCAAAGGCGGTCATCCTCCGCTGGGTGTAAGTCTTGAAAACTACCCTACACCCTAAGCCCGAAACCCTAACCCCTAAGCCCTAAGCCCTAACCCCTAAACCCCAAAACCTAAACCCTAAACCCTAATTATACCCTAAACCCTAAACCCTATACCCTATACCCTAAACCCTAAACCGTAAACCCTAAACCCTAAACCCAAAACCCTAAACCCTAAACCCTAAACCCTACTAAAACTAGGAAACTCTAAACCCTTAACCCTGGAACCCTAAAGCCCTTACTGTAGTAAGAGTTTAGGCTTTTGGGTCCGCCCGCAAACACTATACACCCCAAAAGCCTGACCGAAAAACCCACTGACATATTTTTCTGGATCATCTGCTAACACCCCAAACGGGAAAGTACAATCATATCCCAAAGCCTAGCTGGCTAGGGCTTTTGGGCCACCCTATCCTAAACCCCCCCCCCCCCACCCCCCCCCCCCCCCCCCCCCCCCCCCCCCCCCCCTCCCCGCCCGCCCCCACGCCCACCCCCCCGATTTCCTACTCCACTGACATCCAAATTAGAAAACCTAAACTGACCTTGGGGACGAAATGAACCCTAAAATTGGGGGTCATGTACCCTGACTACTATAACTCCTATTAGGGTATATGAACCACAAACCCTTTTAGGGTTCTGAAGGGAGGTAGGAAGCCCAAGGCGGCATGTTAGCTCGGTCAGGGTTGCTTCCAGGCTTTTTGGCACTGCCGATAGGGAGTTCAGCCGCATCTGCGCGCCCTTCGCAGTGTGCGCGTTCTGTACAAGCGCGGACTCGGACCTTCTCACGACTACGCAAAAAGCAACTGGTTCAGGGTTTAGGGTTTGGTTAGGGTTGTTTGGGGTTTAGGGTTTAGGGTTTAGGGTTTAGGGTTTAGGGCTCGAGGGCCTTCGGTGAGGCGCGGCTGTAAACCGACCCGGCGGAAAGCCAGCTGCATGCAGTCTGAGCTCTGCACTCAGTAGGTCTAAACCCTAAACCCTAAGTCTTTAGGGTTTGGGGAAGAGGGTCCCACAAATCTTGAGCAGGACTGCTAGCAAAGGGGGGAACATCCCTAAACTCTAAACCTTTCTTTCCGATGTTTCTTTAAACCTTAATGGTTCGTGGGCAAGGTCCATTTTTTCGTGAGCAAGGTCCATTTAAGGTCCATTTCTTCGTGGGCAAGGTCCATTTAAGGTCCCCCCCCACCCCACCACCCCCCACCCTCCCCCCCACCCCTCCACACACCCCCACCGCCCCACCCCTCTCACCCCCCCCCCCCCCCCCCCCCCACCTCCCCCCCCCCCAATTCTGGACTCGAAACCCGAGGCTTCGACGCCCCACCCCACCCTTATGACCGAGGGTGGGGTGGGAAAACAAAAAGCATGAGGAAACACAATTAGGTTTTTTGTTGGTTGTCTAGTTGGTTCTAGGGTGGGTTGGGGATTGGAGTAGCGAAAAGAGGGTGCCGATTGAGTGGTTCGAAGGTGGGATGGACCGCTGAAACTTTTTTGCCTTATATCTCTCTAAATGTTTTGGGATTCTCTGGGTGGGTGGGTATTTTCCTGTCGCTTGAAAAGCTGCTTGACTAGTGAAAGCTAGGTTTAGGGTTTAGGGTTTAGGGTTTAAGGTTTGATGTTTAGGGTTTAGGGACCGGTATGGGCGATGGATCCCAGTGCTGTGTCATATGATAATATGGCGGGATTGTCTAAGTTAGGGTCCCGTTTCGGGTTACGATTATAAGGCGGCCCCGAATTCTTTTTTTTGGGTGGGGGTGTAACTGTCTATGCGTCCAGGGCTTTCGGGTTCAGACACTGTGGCTTAAAATAAATAGGGGGACCCCGAAAAGAGTCCCCAAATAGTAGGATTTCCATCTAAGGACCCCGAGTTAGGTGGCCCTAACTTCGGAAACCGTCAATTGGGTTGAGATTGTTGGGCCTGCAGCCGGCGTAGCCCATGGAAAACAAAATGCATTGAAAACAAATTGGCACCGATCGCGGCTTGCGGCTTGCGGGGGAGATTGAGGCCCTGCTGGGGCGCGGCAGTTGAACCCTCACCCTGCACCCTATTTTCTATTTACCCTGAACCCTCCTCAAGGTGGAGGGTTTCGCGGTGTAGGGGTTTGGAGTTTACCCTAAACCCTAAACCCCAAATCCCAAACCCCAAACCCTAAACCCTAAACCCTAAACCCTGGGGTGCCAGGGGCTATGGAACAACTGCGCCAGCGAGGTTCACCAGCTGGCACACCAGATTCGCCTGACAGCCGATGCTAAGGTTTAGGGTTTAGGGTTTAGGGTTTAGGGTTTAGAGTTTAGGGTTTAGGGTTTAGGGTTTAGGGTTTAGGGTTTAGGGTTTAGGGTTTAGGGTTTAGGGTTTAGGGTTTCGGGTTTGGGGTTTGGGGTTTGGGGTTGGGGTTGGGGTTTAGGGTTTTCGCGGTGTAGTGTTTCAGCGGTTTAGGGTTTAGCGGTGCAGCGGTTTAGTGTTTAGAGATAAGGGTTTAGGGGCAAGGGTAAGCTTTAGGGATACGGGTTTAAGGTTCAGGGAGAAGGGTTTAAGGTTTCGGATAGTCAGTCGGGAAATAGGAACACTGGGCATCCTGTCTTCTTTCTAGGGATCATGCAACCTGCCTTAGAGTTAGGGCCCACAGCCTAAACCCTCAGCCAGCCTATAGACCCCAAAGCTTTACGAAAAATTCACCATACCCCAAACCCATACCCCCGTAACCTATCAGAGGAGAATATAAGGGAGTCTAAGGGAGGATTTTAGCATACTCCACCCCCCCCCCCCCCCCCCCCAAATTTCTTTTGAGGGTATGCCCAGGGGGTATGTTGAATATTTCTCAGAAAGCCCTAAACCCTAAACCCCAAACCCCAAACCCTAAACCCTAAACCCTAACTGCCAGTAGCTGCGGGCGGCCTTCAGCTGGACCCCGGCACCAGGAGGTTGTCCAGCAGTCGGCACGTGCGAGCTCCCTCCTCCTCACGAAACAGCTGCTGTGGACCTTCAAGGTTTAGGACCTACACCCTAAACCCTCAACCCTAAACCCTACACCCCAAACTCTAAATCCTAAACCATAAGCCCTACACCCTAAACCTTCAACCCTCAACCCTAAACCTCCAGCCCTAAACCCCAAGCACTAAGCCCTTGCCTGAAACCCCCGAGCTGGCCCAAGGCAAATGCAAACATCTGCGCAAGCGCTGGTTAAGGGTCTAGGGTTTAGGGCAACCCTAAACCCTAAACCCTAAACCCTAAACCTTAAACCCTAAACCCTAAACCCTAAACCCTAAACCTAAACCCTAAACCCTAAACCCTAAACCCTCTGCTGACCTAAACTTGCCGGTCCATTGCCGGTTCTTCGTAAATTGGGTAACGAATACAATGATGTAAAGGTACATATCGGGGGATATAAGGTGCCTAATTCTTGGAGAAGTGTATGTGGGGCTATAGGGGGATGCACGGTACCTGATTCCCACATTCCCCACTAAGAAGAACCAGTACATAAAGCACCCGACACCTCAAAAACCCTGAACCCTACACCCTACACCCTAAACCCTAAACCCTAAACCCTAAAACCTAAACCCTAAATCCTAAACCCTAAACCCTAAACCCTACACCCCAAGCAAATCATCATCGGACGAGTCCTTCATCACGCAGCAGATGCTGACCACCGAGTTGCTGAGATCTGCCTGCAGTGTCGGGTTGTGGGTGTTTGGGGTTTGGGGTTTGGGGCTTGGGGTTTAGGGTTTAGGGTTTAGGGTTTAGGGTTTAGGGTTTAGGACGAAGGCGCAGGGTGTGGGCCTGCATGGGTTGAGGATGGATGGTGCAAGGATCGGGGTGTCTTCAGTCCTGACCCTGAGCCCAATACCCCTTGATTAAGGACTACCTTAAATCATAAGAGGGTTTAGGGTTTAGTTTTCAGGGTTTAGGGTTACTGATATGATTTAAAGGTACAGGGGTATTGGGCTCTTTGGGCTTCAGTCCTGACCCAGAGCCCAATAATCTTTCTAACCCTAAGGGTCCATGTGCTTCAATGGTATATACTTGGACTTGGGCCTTAAAAGGGGTTGCTGTAGAGTAGCTTTAGGACCCAAGCCTAGACTGTATGGGTACATGGACCCTTAGGGCAAGTCCCTGCTCCAAACCCTACAATTCAGGAACCTGCAAGCAGGCACTTGTGAGGGCGGAGGGCCAGGCTGACTCTTAGTAGGGAATGAATGAAGTACCTAAACCCTAAACCCTAAACCCTAAACCCCAAACCCCAAACCCCAAACCCTAAACCCTAAACCCTATCCCTTAAAGGGTATGGTACTTGGAGGGCCCTCATGCACTCAATTCCTACCAAGAACCAGGGGGAGGAGGGAGGATTCCCTAAACCCTTAACCCTCCTAAACCCTAAACCCTAAACCCTAATATAAGGAACGTGCGGTGACCCAACCCCCCTTGCAGACCTCTGCTTTAGGCCTGAAAGCCATGAAATTGAATTCAGAGTCAAGGGGATCGGACTCTAGAACAGACCCTGAACCCTATAAACCCCATAAACCCCATAAACCCTATAAACCCTATAAACCCTATAAACCCTATAAACCCTATAAACCCTATAAACCCTATAAACCCTATAAACCCTATAAACCCTATAAACCCTATAAACCCTATAAACCCTAAACCCTAATCCCTAAGCCCTAAACCCTAAACCGGTCACAGACTGCCTCGTCAGCTTTCTCGTCCATGAAGCGAGTGTCTGCCACGGAGATGTAGCCTCAAGGCATGCAGAAGAGATGCGACGCACCTAAACCCTAAACCCTGAACCCTAAACCCTAAACCCTGAACCCTAGACCCTAAACCCTAAACCAAAGACCCCAAGGGCCCATGTACCCATGTACCCATACAGTATATACTTGGGCCCTAAAGCTACTGTTTAGGAACCCCTTCAAGGCCCAAGTATATACGATATGGGTACATGGACCCTTTGGGAGAAATTCATGACGTACGCGCCCGAAGGAAAAGTAAAAGTAAGCTTATCTGCTAAAAACAGCCCGTATTGTTACTTTATTACATGAGCCTTCTGTTGCGCAGGCCGATTCAATCAGAGAATAATATTGGGGCCCGCGAGGATAGAAAGTGTACTAGTGTGAGACAGAAGTGCACGGCGTGTCAGGCATTAATTGAACATCCGTATGTATATATGTACGTACGTACGTATGTATGTAGAGATGTGAGTATAAATAAATACACATATATATATATATACATACCTACGTAGACATATTCTGTATTTGTACAGATAGTCGCACCTTCTAGCCGTCGGGCTTATGCAGAATGGGCCTCCCCAAACCCTACACCCTACACCCTACACCCTACACCCTACACCCTAAACCCTAAACCCTAACACCTAAACCCTAAACCCTAAACCCTAAACCCTAAACCCTAAACCCTACAAAAGGTCTACAGGTCTAGAGTTCCTCGGTCGAGTCTCTGGCAGACTGGAAGATGCCTGGTGACCCATCAGGGTTTGGGGTTTAGGGTTTAGGGTTGAGGGTTCATGCGTTCTACATCTAGCTACGCGTAGTGTATGTACGCGATATACAACGCAGCAAACCAAACCACGGAAACAACAAAAAAAAAACTGCCCAAACACAGCATAGTAGCTACATGGTGTCATATCGCGAAACGAGGAAGATGCCATCTGCAAAAGAATGCGCTAAACAGCTCCGTAAACTTGCGCTCCTCAACCCTGCCACTCTACACCTCCCACCCACCCCCACCCACCCCAGACCCTGAAACTCTAAACCTCTCTAACTTGGGATGCTCCCCCTTATTCTGACGTCCTTAATGGGCATTATCATAGGGGTACTATAATCCCTCTTAACTGTTTGTAGAAGGGGGAACTAAACCCTAAACCCTAAACCCTAAACCCTAAACCCTAAACCCTAAATCCTAAACTCAGACGTTAGGGCTCCTGAACTTGAACCTTGGATGCGGAGATTTCAGGGACCGAGCTCTAAACCCTCAAAACCTCAAATCCCAAAAGCCCCAAAACCCTAAATTTTACTAAAACCCGAACAAACAAACCGCAACCTAAAAAGCTTAAAACGCCCAAAGCCCCCCCCCCCCTCCAAAAAAAAAAACACACACACAACACACACACACACACAAGCACACAATAAACAAAGCCTTTTGACCCCCTGACACACAAAACGCACCAAAACACCCCCCCCCCCCCCCCCCCCCCCCCCCCAAAAAAAATAAAAAAAAAAAAACTGGAAAAAAAACAGCAAAAACTCTAAAAACCTCCTAAACCCCTGACCCCTGAACCCCAAAACCCCTACTAAGCCCCAAAAAGTCTTGGAGCCCGGGCTCACGGTCAGGCCCTGGCTCTCAAGATCCCGGCGGACCTGCGTGCGGACCTCGGATTGTGGAGAGCGTACCTTCCTAAACCCTAAACCCTAAACCCTAAACCCTGAACTCCTAAACTCCTAAACTCCTAAACCCTAAACCCTAAACCCCAGTTCGGGTCCCGTTTTGGAGTTTTAGCGGGGGGGGGGGGGGGGGGGGAAATTAGGGTTCGAGGTTTAGGGGTGTAGGGTGTTGCTTAGGGTTCGTAGGGCGTAGGGTAGGCTTTAGGGTTTAGGGCCGTAGAGTAGGGTTGAGGGCTCTAGGGGTGTAGGGTTTCATTGAAACGGCTTCCCCCTCCTCCATTGGGGAGTGCCAGAGTGTTTGTTAATATCTCTTTGCACCTTAAACCCCCGAAGCCTCATATCCTTTCTTTAAAATCGCTTTGTAGGTGCGCTTCCTACGACTTCTCCGCAGCAATGATGAATGAACAAAAACTGGGTTAGGGTCTAGGGTTTAGGGTGTCCTGTTTGTAAGATTTTTCAGTTTTGAGCCCCCCAAACCTTAACCCCCCCCCCCCCCGAAGTGCCTTTAAAAGCGTCCTCTCACCCAAGCCCTAACCCCCCTGCACCCTAACCCCCTGGACAATGAATCCTGAACTTCTAAACCCCATAATCCCAAACAACCCTGAACCCTACAAACCCTAAACCCACCAAACCCTAACACCTAAGCCCTAAACCATAAACCCAATAAACCCTGAACCGTACAAACCCCAGGAACTCAAGCTACCCTACGCACGCTAAGACCTATAAAACTCACGGACCCTACAATCCCTCGCCCTTCTAGGTCCCTAAAGAATACCCCACAAAACCTAGGCCCTAACCCTAAACCCTAAAACCTATAAACCCTAAAATCTAGGGACCCTAGACAATCTTCAGGCCTAGAAACCCTGAGAAGACGCTACGGAACCTGGGAATGCGGCCTCTGGGGCCCCTACCTAGGGAATTCTTAAGGACCCGGGCAACTCTGAACCTGACCCTAAACCCTAAACCCTAAAACCCAAAACCCGAAAAACCCGAAAACTCTAAAACCCTAAAACGCAACAACCCTAAAACCCTAAAACCCTGAAACCCTACAACCCTGAAACCCTAAACCCTAAACCCTAAACCTTCCACATCAAGTGCCTTGGGGCTCCCGCAGAGCCTGGGGAGGCATCCGCCGCCCCCGTGGCCGCGCGCAAAGCTCGGTAGATGGCCGGTGCCTGGCTTTCAGGCTGAATACCCTAAACCCTAAACCCTAAACCCTAAACCCTAAACCCTAAACCCTAAACCCTAAACCCTAAACCTAAACCCTAAACCCTAAACCCTAAACCCTAAACCCTAAACCCTAGACCCTAAACCCTAAACCCTAAACCCTATGCCTATGAACCGTGTTAGGTTATAGGGTTTAGGGCACCAGGTGTAGGGCTCTTGAGGCTTGGGGCTCAGGGTTCAGAGTTCAGGGTTGAGGATTTCGGGTCTGGGATTGCCGTTTCAGGGATTCCGGCTACCGGCTTGGGGTTTAAGACTTAGGGTGTCGGGCTTTAGGCTTTAGGGTTTGGAGCTTTAGGGCGCAGGGCTTTAGGGTTTAGTGATTATCAGGGCTTACAAGTGTTTGCAAGGGCTTGTAAGTTTTAGGGGTTTACGGTCTAGGCTTTTGGGGCTTTAGGGCTTTGGAACTCAAGTGTTTGGGAGGTTTTGAGGCTTCCGGGCTTGGAGGGCCCGTAAGGTGCCAGATGTTTGTGGGCTCTCGGGGTGCGATGTGTTGCAGGAGTTCTGGGTGTTGGGGTTGACAGGCATGCCGCATTGTCTGCTGCTTTGCTACCACATTACCACACCAAACCCTAAACCCCAAACCCTAAACCCGAAACCCTTAACCCCAAACCCTCAACCCAAAACTGCACCTAGGGCTGATGACGGACGAGGCTTAGTGTCTTTCCAACCCACTTGAGAAGGCTCCGGGATGCGGGTTTAGGGTGCAGAGTTCAGGGGGTAGGGTTTGGGGTTTCAAATTCAGGCTGTGAGTTTGAGGGCTTTCGGGTCGGGGGGAGGGGCGTAAATTGACACCACCATGATACGGAAGCCATGGTATCTATCAGAGTGGATGAGGGGTCATCGACTTAAATGAGCTACCTCGGCAAGCCTCAAGCATCGCAAAAAGTTCAGGAATAAACCCTAAACCCTATAGGAGTAACCTAGGAATGAAGAATGGTGCCCTCTTTTGTTTAAAGGGGCTTAGAAGGAAACCTAACCCTAAAAAAGTGAAATAAGGGTTTCATCTGGGTCCTAACTAGACTCTAAGCCCTGAATCGTTTTAGGGTTTGCGGGGAAGCACCCCAAACCTGACTGCCGCGCTGCCTTCTGGCGCATGCTCGGCGTGAGGTACGAATTCCGAGAAGATCGGGCCAACCTTGACGTCGGAAGCCGCGGGGCTTCACTTGCTTGGGGCGTTTGGGGCTTGGAGCTTCTTGAATGATTCCTGTATGATACTAAACCCAGAGAGCCCAGAACCCTCTTAACTAAGGACGATACCAAAAATCGTATTCGGGTCCCTATTGTGATTCAAGGTAGACTGCTTAGTTAGTCGGGAAGGAGAGACCACACCCCGACCTAAACCCTTAACCCTTAACCCCAAGCCCTAAGCCTTACTAAGCCCTAAACCAGACACTGCTTAGAAGGGAGGGGAAGCCTGAGGGAGTAGTGGGGAGCATGAGGGAACCTTGGGTGACATACCTCCCTTGAACCCCCTTCCGAACCCTGCAGACTCGGTTGCTCTTTAACCCCCCGACCCAAGAAAAGTTTAACTTTTGGCTCCCTGAATTTGAAATTAGAGGAACCCTACACTGATAAAGTGAAACCCTAAACCCTAAACCCTAAACCCTAAACCCTAAACCCTAAACCCTGTAAAGTCCCACGGACCTAGAAAACTGCATGGCAGGCCGTGGAACGCCTTCTGAGCGCGATGGGCAACAAGCCAGAGCTTGTAACTCTGCCGGAGCTTTTGCTGCAACTGCATCGAAGTCTTAACCCTAAACCCTAAACCCTAAACCCTAAACCCTAAACCCTAAACCCTAAACCCTAAACCCTTTCACAGCAGCTGCAGCCAGTGCCTGCACGGTCGCTGGGCTGATATCACCCCAAGCCCACCTCTCCTTCAGCTGTGCGGCCAAAGGGTTTATAGGGTTTCGGGTTTAGGGTTTAGGGTTTAGGGTTTAGGTGCGTTCCACAGCTGGGACCTGCTCAGCTTCGAGGGCAGCAGCTCGCTGCCTCACACCTCCTCTTCTTCCTTTCAGAGGAGGGGGTCATTAGGATCCCCATTAAGGACTGGTAGCATAAGGGGGAACGTCCCAAGTCTAGGGTCTTTAGGGCTTTGGGCCTAGGGTTTAGAGTTTAGGGTGTAGGGTTTAGGGTTTAGGGTTCAGCTTAGGAGCCTTCGGGTCTGGCACTTACTGGTAGGAAGCCTCTGAGTACCAAAAAGAGGTGAAATCGCTTCCACTCCCAAGAGGACCTGGGCTTGATCGGGCTTAGGCTTTGAGGTTTAGGGTTTAGGGTTTGGGGTTTGGGGTTTGGGGTTTGGGATTTGGGGTTTGGGGTTTGGGGTTTGGGGTTTGGGGTTTGGGGTTTGGGGTTTGGGGTTTAGGGTTTGGGGTTTGGGGTTTGGGGTTTGGGGTTTAGGGTTTAGGGACGGGGCCTTAAGGGCCCATAAGTGAAGCCGTGGCAATGCAAGGAAATACAAAGGGCAGGAATGCCATGGGGCCAAGGTTTTAGGGAACAAACCCAAGAAGCCTCAAACCCCAAACCCTAAACCTTAAACCTTAAACCCTAAAGCACACCGAACAGACAGCTGAGTCGGATACCCATCTGCTTCTCGAGAGGTGGGTACCACATGCATAGTGATGCGGTCGTGCAACATCAGATCCTGGATAGGCTTGCGGCTTGATGGGTGTAACCCTAAACCCTAAATCCTAAACCCAAAACTCAAAACCCTAAACCCTAAACCTCAACCCTAGACCCTGAACCCTATCTCCCCCCCCCCCCCCCCCCCCCGCAGTGGAATCAGAATCGGGCTGAACCTTTTACGAATTTCGGGCGCCCAGAGTCCCCTCATGACCCCACATACAACAGTGATGAAAAAAAGCTCGCAAACAAGAGTAGCCCTAAACCCTAAACTCTAAACCCTAACCCCCAAGCCTTAATTTGTGCAAACTGCTTCATCTGTCTGCTTGACTTTCCGGCTCTCGGCTCGCCTGTCCGTCTCTCGTGTATGTGTCTGATGTACCGATCTAACAACCCTGTAACAAGAAAACTCCTAAACATGATCCTCTTAAACCCAGTCATGAGGGCCTAAATATCCCAAGGGCCTACCTAGTTATGTAAACCCTGCGCCCTAAACCCTGAACCCTAAGCCCTAAACCTTGAACAATTCTGCATGCTAGTGAACCTCAACCCTTGCGTGTTTCTGTGTGCTGGTCGGCTCATGCCTTAGTGCCCTTTGCCGGGAACCCGACACTCCAACTGGGAGTAATTGCCCTTGTTGAGGGTTCCGAAAACAAGGGTTACTAGGTGCTGGGGCACATAAAGGTCCCCTACCTCCGGTCAGCAGACAAAAACCATGCAACGACAGGTGCAGCGTAGCAGATTACATGCGCCCTGCCGTCCTCGAGCATGCGGGCAATCACCACGCACTGCATCGCATCCTTCTGCCCAAAAATCACGACGTCTGGCTGAACGAGGTTGAAGAATTTCAGACCTGATTGCAGGAAACGAAGACTACGAGAAATGCACAGCGGCTGTTCAAATCCTACCTTGCGCACATGAAGGTGCACACACACACAAGCCAGCCAGCAAGCAAGCAACACGGTCGCTCTCGTTGGGGCGAAGGATCAGAAACTTGCTCCACGCGGCTTGTTAAACCCGTCCTCTTCGAACTAAATACCCTAAATCCTCATCCTTGGTCCCTTTGACCCTAAAGCTGACCCTCCCCTGAACCTAAACCCTACAAGCCCGAAAAGGGGTCCTTGTTATAAGGCGGCCGGCCCCTATTATTTGGTGTACCTCAAACAAGGAGCCAACAATTGAGAACTCACCATGTATTCTCAACCCTTAACCCGGACACACCTAGAGCTGAGAGAAAGGCAGACAGTCGCGACGCCAGAGAAGAAGTGCGGGCGATCGGCGGCCTCTTAGGACTGTAGGGCTTTAGGGGTTTAGGGATTTAAGGAATTTAGGGCTTTAGGGCTCCAGGGGCTTAGGGTCTAGGGCTTTCAAGTTTAGGACTTTAGGGCTTTATAGGGTATAGGACGTTAGGGTCCGAGTAGAAATCTTCAACTCTGGAGGGCGCTGAGAACCCCCACCTTGCTTCTATGAGAACTCCCCCTTCCCCCTGCACCGGAAACAACATGTCCACGGTTTAGGGCACCCTAAACCCTAAACCCTAAACCCTAAACCCTAAACCCTAAACCCTAAACCCTAACCCTAAAACCTAAACCCTAAACCCTAAACCTAAACCCTAAACCCGGGTTTAGCCCAGAATCCCCCTTCATGCTCGGCCTTGGGGCCCTAAAGCCTAAACCACGTGAGTACGAAGACCAGGAAGTCGTGGCAAACATGTGCTCTTAGGCCTTCTTCTAGCCTCGTAGGGACCCTAGGCTTGGGATGGTCCCCCTTATACCAACAGTCCTCAATAGGGATTCTAGTACCCCTTAGTATAATCCCTATTAAAGACTGTTAGCCCCTTATACCAACAGTCCTCAATAGGGATTCTAGTACCCCTTAGTATAATCCCTATTAAAGACTGTTAGTATAAGGGGGAACATCCCAACCCCGAACCATAGACCCTAAACCCAACTCTGTAAACCCTGAGGCTTTCTTCTGGCCACCCTAAACCCTAAACCCTAAACCCTAAACCCTAAACACTAAACCCTAAACCCTAAACCCAAACCCTAAACCCTAAACCCTAAACCCTAAACCCTAAACCCGTAGGCTTCAGGGCGCAGCGTGCCTCACTCTTGCCCTCCACGAACTTGGGCACCACCTGAGATAAGAAAAACATGACGCTTCTCAGTCACCTTAAACGACCCTAAACCCCAATCAAACCTTAAACCCCCCAACAAAAATTCTCACCCTAAACCCTAAACCCTAAACCCTAAACCCTAAACCCTAAACCCTAACCCCCAAAACCCAAACCCCCAAAACCCCGACACCACAAACCCTATAACGCCACACCCCTACGAGTCAACGGCTAAGACCCTCATCCCTACAACCCCAAACTCAGAACGCAGCCAAAAGCCCTAACCTCCAAAACCCCGTCCCCCCACGTCCCCGCCGCCCTCCCCCCACCCCCCCACCCCCCGCCCCCCCCACCCCCCCCACCCCCCCCCCCCACCCCCCCCCCCCCCCCCCCCCCCCCCCCCCCCCACCACCCCCCCCCACCCCCCCCCCACCCCCCACCCCCCCCCACCACCCCCCACCCCCCCCCCCCACTCCACCCCCACCCCGGTTTCTGGCTGTTAGGGCTGTACGGCTTTTTGGGGGTTGAGGCTCGGGGAATCCAAGCCCGAAACACCTAAAACCCGCCCATATCGGATTGGGGACACCTCACCTGTTCATCCTGAGCCCAGGGCCACGGTACTCCCAGGGCTTCCAGTCGGATACCTCGAGCTTAGGGTTTAGGGTTTAGGGTTTAGGGTTTAGGGTACCTGTGGGCTCTAGGGCTTCGGGTTTCACTAGGGTTTAGGGTTTGGGGTTTAGGGTTTAGGGCTACTGAAGCCCAGCAAAACCCTCAAACCACAAGCTCCAAAGCCTGACCTTGTGGAACAGCGCTCTTAGACATGACGCCATACCCCCTTACACCTAGGTAAAGACAGATCCGGGAGGTGAGTGGGAACCCCAAATAGGGCACCAGGGTTCAGGGTTCAGGGTTCAGGGTTTAGGGTTTAGGGCCAAGAAGATAGTAGGAATAGAACAGGATATACCTACCAGGGTCCTTATAATGCCTGTATATTCCAAATTACTCTGTTCCTGCGGTTCCCTGTTTGGGATTCCTATGAAGAACCCTTTTGCCATCTACGCCCACACGGTCTTGTCGCCAGCCGAAGAGGAACAGGAGGAGCTGCTTCTTGCTTCGATGGAGGAGGTCGTGCTGCTAACACCAGCGGGAGGAACTGCTTCTTGCTTCGGAGTCAGAGGTTGGGCCGCTGACTTTGGTGGAGGCACCACTCTCGGAGTGCGCTTTGGAGGCGGAGGCACCACTGTCGGAGTAGCAACTCTGGTGTGACTCGAAGGCAAGCTGAAGGCGGAGGCCCTACGGTTGGAGTAGCAACTCTTGTGTGACTCGAAGGAGTAGCCCGCAAAGCCACCATTGCCAGCGTTAGGGACTTAACCTACTGCCTACACCTCTCTCGCCATCCGCATCTTAGTAGCTATCAGAAGAAGGTTAAAAGAAACTTTACACTCTATACACCTGAGTACACATACAAAGGAAACCAAAAGGGTTGAGGGTTTAGGGTTCAGGGTTTAGGGTTTATGTTGTAGGGTTTAGGGTTTAGGGTTCGGGTCATGTGTTGTTTTTTTATAAGAGAAGATGTATATGGGCGGTAGGCACTTGAGCCCACATAAGTGGCGCGAGGCCCTCAGCGCGCGCATCGCGCGGGACAGCTTCCCCGTGGAGGAGGTGCGGCGCTCATTTATGGCAGCTTTCCCAAATCCAGGGTTTAGGTAGGTTCATTTTTCATGGGCTCTTACTACAATTAAGTACGGGAGCCTTAGATATAGGGTACCAAACGGCCCCTAGTTTAGAGAATCTCCAAGGATGTGACCGTCTAACCCTAAACCCTAAACCCTAAACCCTAAACCCTAAACCCTAAACCCCAAACGAAGGGTCCCAGCCAAGATGCAACTCCGGAGAGAGAGGCGTGAAGACGGCGGTGGCGCCTCTTTCGCGCAGCTTCTGCACATCCTGCACCAGGACTGCAGACCCAAAATCTCTGGTTCAAGCCCGGGTGTGTTTAGGGTTTAGGGTTTGGGGTTTGGGGTTTGGGGTTTGGGGTTTAGGGTTTAGGGTTTAGGGTTTAGAAGAACCTGCCTGGGACTCTTTGTACCGACAGTTTAGTGTAACTACCCTTAATTAAAGGTCATAACCCGTAACGCTGCAGATAAAGAGGGTCCCAGGTAGGGTTTCGGGCGGGGTTCGCGGTTTGGGGGAGCAATTGCTTAAACCCTAAACTCTAAACCGATATTATGGTCGGGTTCCCACATTGATGTTGTGAGCCGAGAGAGCCCTACATTTGTGGGGTTTAGGGTTTAGGGTTCAGGGATTTAGGGATTTAGGGATTTAGGGTTTAAGTCGGATTTAGGGCACAAAGTTTTGTGCCCTCTCACTACCCTTGAAAAAGAAACAAGAAGAAAGCTGGAGTTGTCCGGTACTATACTCCCCTGAGGAACCTTCATACAAATAACATGTTTGAAAATCCTCTTGGGTTTTAAAAAACCCTAAACTCTAAACCCTAAACCCTAAATCCTAAACCCTGAACATACTTCCCTCGCATCGTGGGTTATCGAGGTCTCTCTACATAGGACTTCGGCTCCACGGTCTGTCTTCGGGCTTCCTGCGCACCGAAGCCTGAATCCCTGAACCCTAAGCCCTGAACCCTAAACCCTAAACCCTAAACCCCCAAGTACCCTCGAAGATACCCGAAATATTCGAGGTCAACTTGTGGGCCTAAGAACTTGGGGGGGGGGGTTGCAGGGAGGGTAGAGGGTCCCGGGTCCATGAAAATGGTAGAGGGTAAACAGATCTAGTTCTTGTTGTGAGGGTTTAGGGTTTAGGGTTTAGGGTTTTGGGTTTAGAGTTGTGGGAGTAGGTATTCGGGAACCTTAGGATACATGCCCCCCTTGAGCCCTCCCTCGCTTAAGAGCCCTATAAGTTAAGTTGCCCTTCGACTGCAAGCTAAGGGTAGAAGGGTATAAGTTGGGATGTTCCCCCTTATACTAATCATGGGCTCCCCTACTACCCCCCTCTCTACTACCCCCCCTTTATTCCCTTAATTAAGCTTAATTGTCCCTAGATACCTAGAGGGGGGTAGTAGGGGCACCCATGAACTAAGAGTTCTTAATAGGGATTATAATAGGGGGGTGCTGAAACCCTATTGAGGGGCTATATGAGAGGGAACATCCCAAGGCATAAGGTAGCGGTTCAGTTTTGTGCCCTTGAAGCCCTGGTAAGGTGCGAATGCAGGCAGCCAACTCCAACCCCCCACGACCCAAATCCCATAGCCCCAAACCCTAAACCGAAACCTATAAACCCTAAGCCCTAAAACTATGTAACGGACATTCACTGCGCCTCCTCGAGGGTGCGCGGGTAGATATCCAGATCCTGTCAAGTTTAGGTTTAGGGTTTAGGGTTTAGGGTTTAGGGTTTAGGGTTTAGGGTTTAGGGTTTAGGGATTTGGAGTTTAGGGGTTTAGGGTTTAGGGGTCAAACACGAGGGGCTCAGGCTTGAGAGCTTAGGGGTCCTATAGCTAGGCCGGCTCTCTGAGCCTCTGCAAAATATTCCCCTCACCCCTACAACCTCGGCTGCCCAGTAACCAAGGCTTAAAAAGGGTGCCCTTTTTTGCTTAAAGGGGTTTATAAGGGAACCTAAACCCCCCCCAAAAAGGGAATAAGGGTACTACTGGGCATCCTAGAAACCTCAACCCTAAATCCGAAACCCAGAACCCTCAACCTGAAGGAGTAGGTCTGCAGATGCCGGTCACGAAAATGGAGGGATGTAGGACGACCAATGAGCTCCAATACCGAAATCCAGTGTTCACAAGCAACATATTGCGCTTGTAAGGGCCAAAGCCCTAAACCGAAACCTGAAACCCTAAAACCTAAAGACGCATTACATGGCAATCAGCATACCTTGATTAGTGTCTCCAGATCAAAAAACTAGTTCTGATACGTATTGAATTCAGCCCGAGGCTTAATGGGGTGTTTGGAGCGTTGAAGGGTCTAGGGTTTAGGGTTGTAGGGTTTAGGGTTTAGGGGCTTAATGGGGTGTTAGGAGCGTTGAAGGGTTTAGGGTTTGGGGTTTTGGGTTTTAAGGTTTAGGGTTTGGGAGCCTGAATCATTTATGAAGCCCGGATAAGGGCCCTAAACCCCTAAACTCCAAAACCCCTAAACCCCTAAACCCTAAACCCTAAACCAACCCTAAACTCTTGGTCCTAGTTGTTCATGGGGGGCCGGCCTTTCGGCACCTCAGGGGTTTAGGGTTTAGGGTTGAGGTTGGGATGCTCCCCCTCATACTAACAGTCGGATTATAGTGCCCTCTTATTATAGTATTATAATCGAAGGGTGAACATCCCAAGCTTAGGGGTTTAGGGTTTAGGGTTTAGGGTTTAGGGTTTAGGGTTTAGGCGCTCGGATCACAGCCGCCACCGGGCGTGGCCACAAGAGACCCCCCCCCCCCCCCTCTCGACTGTTAGTAAGGGTGAACATCCAAAGCTTAGGGGTTTAGGGTTTAGGGTTTGGGGTTTAGGGTTTGGGGTTTAGGGTTTAGGGTTGAGGGTTGAGGGTTGAGGGTTTAGGGTTTAGGAATAGGGTTTAGGGTTTGGGGTTTAGGCTTTGGGTTTAGGGTTTAGGGTTTAGGGTTTAGGGTTTAGGGTCTAGGGTTTAGGGTTTAGGGTCTAGGGTCTAGGGTCTAGGGTTTAGGGTTTAGGGTTTAGGGTTTAGGGTTTAGGGTTTAGGGTTTAGGGTTTAGGGTTTAGGGTTTAGGGTTTAGGGTTTAGGGTTTAGGCGCTCGGATCACAGCCACCACCGGGCGTGGCCACAAGAAACCCCCCTCCCAGGAGCTTCCACATGCATGGCAAGGCTCCCAGGACATCCCGGAAATGGTTCGCTGTCGTTTAGGGGTTAGGGTAGTTTAGGGTTTAGGGTAGGTTAGGGTTTAGTGTAGTTCAGGGTGTAGGGTAGGGTAGTTTGGGGTTTGGGTAGTTTAGGGTTAGGGTAGTTTAGGGTTTAGGGTAGTTTAGGGTTAGGGTAGTTTAGGGTTTAGGGTAGTTTAGGGTTTAGGGCAGCTTAGAGTTTAGGGTTAGGGGTTCGGGTTGGGATGCTCCCCCTTGTCCTAACAGTCCTTAATAGGGGGACTATAGTACACCATATGATTATCCCTACTAAGGACTGTTAGTCTTGGGGGGAATATCCCTTGGTGTAGGGTAGTTTGGGGTTTGGGCTGAGGGATTAGGGCCTTTGGGGTTTAGGTTTAGTGCCTCGAGCTGCACGAGAGCCCTGAACCCTAGGTGGCACAAGATGCGTTTAGGGTTAGGGTTTAGGGCTTAGGCATTGCCAAAAAGGTTATTACGAGCAGCGTGCCACCCCGCCCCGTTGTGTGTGTTTCTGGGCTTCAAAATGCAAAACATATACCAAATTGTATAACAGTAATCTGTGTTCATTTCCGATAAGAAAAATTGGATATTCAAGCACGAACTCAGAAGTTCTGAGCCCCAAAGCCCCGCAACAGATACTTGGGCGCCCTAAATCCTAAACCCTGTGCCCCAAGCCCTAAAAGGCCCTATGCCCTCGCAACGCAGCGAGCCTCGTGGGATGCGAATTGGGAAGGGTTCACGTAAATTGATACAATCGCCTGGCGCGACTTGGCAGGTTGGGTTTGAAGTTTACGGCTGAGGATTTGGGGCTGGGATTTGGGGTTTGGGCCTTGCAGCTTGCCCAGCGCTCAAGCGCCAGTGAAGGAAACCAATGCTACATGATACTATATGCAAACCATACCACCAATTCTCTCAGTTGTGGTTCCCCACCCCCCCACCCAAACTAAGGCCAAAATACCCTAAACTCAAACCCTACACCCTAAACCCTAAGTCCTAAACCCTAAGACCTAAACCCTAAACCCGAAACCATTGGTTGTGGACACTTTGGGGCCGTGTTCGGGTATGGCGGGGTAGTTAGAGCATTCCGTTTCTGCCCAAGGCCAGTCTCAGGCTTGTGTTTAGGGTTATAGGGTTATAGGGTTATAGGGTTATAGGGTTATAGGGTTATAGGGTTATAGGGTTTAGGGTTTAGGGTTTAGGGCTTAGGGTTTAGGGGGAAAGTTGGCTGGAGAACAAACGGCCCTCCCAATGCCCTTCACTCCAACACCCACAACTACCTCAAAACCTAAAGCCCCAAGCCCAAACCCCCTCAATCCTGAAGCCCGAAAGCCCCCACAATCGCTGAATTAAGCTTAAGCAATACACCTTGAACTATAAGAATAATCCCCATGTTTTTTTTGGAGTAAGGCGTAGAGAACATGCTCAAGATTTGCGCCCCTCGGCCCTGAACCACAAACTGTCCAAACATGCGGCAAAGCCCTAGACTACAAACCCAAAACCCCATAGTACGCCCTGGGCACCTCATGTATCCTATAGATCCTCTATATATATGTACATATTTCAACACACCCGTTCAACCCCATAAGAAAACCGCGGACTGCAAACACAATGCGCCGCGCCACCCTAAAACCCTGAACCCACAATCGCCCTGAGCAAGCTCATAACGCTATACACCCGAAGACCTACATCCCATGAAGCTAACACCCTCTAAGCCCTACAAACCCCGAGCCGTCTGAACCCCAAACCCTATGAACCTAGACTCCATCGAAGCCCTGTACACCCCCATTCCCCTAGACCCTGAACCCCAAACCCTAGACCCTAAACCTTAAACCCCAAAACCAAAACCCCGAAACGCAAACCCCAAAGCCCAAACCCTAAACCCCAAACCTTAAACCCCAAACCCTAAACCCTCAACCCTAGACCCCAAAACCTTAAACCCCAGACCCCCAAAACCTAAACCCCAAACCCAAACCCCAAACCCTAAACCCCAAACCCAAAGCCCAAAGCCCAAACCCAGACCCTAAACCCCAAACACCCTAAACCCCAAACCCTAAACCCCAAACCCAAAGCCCAAAGCCCAAACCCTAAACCCCAAACCCCAAACCCCAAACCCTAAACCCCAGACCCCAAACCCTAAACCCCAAACCCTAAAACCCAAACCCCAAATCCCAAACCCTAAACCCCAAACCCTAAATCCCAAACCCTAGACCCCAAACCCTAAACCCTAAACCCCAAACCCTAAACCCCAAACCCTAAACCCCAAACCCTAAACCCCAAACTCTAAACCCCAAACCCTAAACCCCAAAACCCTCCACCTCGTCTGCCCGCTCGAGGGCTGCGTCCACCAGCTCCAGGTGGCCTTCGTGCAAGTTGCCCATGGTGGGCACCAGCCTGGGGAGAAAAGAGGGTTTAGGGTTTAGGGTTTAGGGTTTGGGGTTTAGGGTTTCGGGTTCAGAGTTTAGAGTGTAGGGAGGGTAATCATTTTTGTTTAGGGTTTGGGGTTTAGGGTTTAGGGTTTAGGGTTTGGGGTTTAGAGTTTAGAGTTTAGGGAGGGTAATGATTTGTCGCTGTTTTCTTCGGAGGGTTTAGGGCATATTTCTCTTGCTCGGCGGGTTCAGGGTTGCTTGGCCCTCAGGGTCCATTTGCCCATGTAGTAGATACTTGGGCCCCAAAGCTACCCCATACGAACCCCTTCAAGGCCCAAGGTTGGGGGGGGGGGGGGGAGCTGAGGATAATACGACATCATGCAAGCAAGCGCACGTTCGCGGTTTGCAGCGCGAGACCAAGACCATTGCAACCCTAAACCCTAAACCCCAAACTCCAAGCTAGCTTATGACCTCGAAATACAGACAAACAGAGAGGTTTAAGCTGAATCGCCCCCCAAAACTGAACTAAACCCCATGAATCCTTCTGAAACGCCTTAGCCTTGAACCTTAAACCCGGCAAAACAACCTCAACCCTGAACCCTGAACCCTAGAAGCCTCCAAGGGTGAGCCCTAAACCCTACAACCCTGAAACCCTGAAACCCTGAAACACTGAAACCCTAAACCCTAAACCCCACAACCCTGAAACCCTAACCTTGAAACCATGAAACCCTGAAACCCCAAAACCCTGAACCCTAAAACCCTAAAACCCTAAACCCTAAACCCTGAACCCTAAACCCTACAACCCTGAAAGCCTGAACCCTAAACCCTACAACCCTGAACCCTAAACCCTAAAACCCTAAAACCCTAAACCCTGAACCCTAAACCCTACAACCCTGAAAGCCTGAACCCTAAACCCTACAACCCTGAACCCTAAACCGTAAAACCCTAAAACCCTAAAACCCTAAAACCCTAAAACCCTAAAACCCTAAAGGCCTAAAGCCCAGGAACCCTACAACCCTAAACCCAAAAACCATAAAACCCTAAAACCCTAAAACCCTAAAGGCCTAAAGCCCAGGAACCCTACAACCCTACAACCCTAAACCCTAAAACCCTAAAACCCTAAAGGCCTAAAGCCCAGGAACCCTACAACCCTACAACCCTAAACCCTAAACCCTAAAACCCTAAACCCTAAACCCTAAACCCTAAAACCCTAAACCCTAAACCCCAAACCCTAAACCCTAAAACCTTCAAGTCCCAATCCCTAGGAGGGCCCGAAACTTCGAGGCGTCGGCGCGACTCGACGGCCTTGCTCGGACATTCGCCGACGCCAGGCCTTGAGGATTCGGGGGAAGGGTTTAGGGTTTAGGGTTTAGGGTTTAGGGTTTAGGGTTTAGGGTTTGGGGTTTAGGGTTTAGGGTTTAGGGTTAGGGTCTATAGGGTTTAGGGTTTAGGGTTTATAGGGTATAGGGTTTAGGGTTTAGGGTTTAGGGTTTAGGGTTTAGGTTTCGGGTTTAGGGTTTAGGGCTTATAGGGTTTAGGATAAGGCTTAGTAGGGTATTGAGGGTTGCGGGGTGGACGTCGCAGCGCGCACGGGCCGCAACATTCTTCGCCTGGGGTCCTGCTTTTTAGCCGAAGTGCCCTCCACCCCTGGCCCTGACCCCTGGACCCTAAACCCTAAACCCCGGTAGCCCTTATGGCCGATTTGCATCTTCTCCGCAAAAAGCTGCGCCGTGGCATCCGCGTGGCCGTTTAGAACATTTTGACTTTCTGAAGTCAAAGGGCTCTCGAACCTTCCTGGTCCTGAGGCTTTTTTCCTTTTGAAAACGCCACATTGTGGATGTTGAGCTTTCTTTGGTTGCGAAAACGTTCCAGGGGCTAGAGGCCCCTTAAACCCTAAACCCTAAACCTTAAACCCTAAACCCTAAACCTTAAAACCCGAAATCCTAAACCCTCAGCCGCAACTCCCAAAGCCTATAGTACTTATGTTTGGTCCCTGAAAGCCCCTGTAAGGCCGGCAATCAAGCGTTCCAAAGCCGAAACGACAAAGGCCTGGGGTTCGCACATGTGTGGGCAAAAGCTCTACCTGGACCCTCAAAGTATGTAAAAAAACAGCCCCAAACCCTGAAAAGGGCCATTATTTTGCATATTTTGGGGGTTGAGGTAAACCCAAAACCCCAACCCGAAAACCTACACCCTATATGGGCTCTGGTTGCGCCCCTAAACCCACAACCCTAATAGCCCCTAAACCCGAAACCCTAGAGCCTGAACCCTAATCGCCCCAAAGCCCTCATAACTAGCCCCCTAAACCCGAAACACTACACCCTAATCTCAAAACCCCTTTTTGCATATATCCACCCTGAAGGTCCAATCGGCTGCAAGGTACAGGCCATCTACACCGCCGCCGGCATGCATCCGCGCAAGCTCAACCCAAAAACGGCATCAGCACAGACACCCACGTAACTACACGCAAGCTCCACCGTGCCACGTGGAGCGGGCGGCCGCGAGGATCGGACCACATCGGAGCAGAGCTTGCTAAGTCATCTTCTGATTGTCCTCCTGGGTGGACTTGCCAAACTTTTGCCGCCGCCATCGCAAAACTGCTCTCAAAGCCTCAGGGTCGACTGCCGACGCCCCCATGCGTCTCGCAACCCCAACGGCCGTGGGTGTGGCACTCACGTCATCTGCAAGCAAGTCGTCAGCGGCTTGTAAGATTCGGCGACGGTCTTCTGTTGTCAAGCTCAGAACAACCTGCTCGCCATCTTGACTGCTGCTCTGATGGAAGGCCCGCAAAGGTCCACTGCAAAAACGTGCCTTCATTACCAGCAAGTGCACCCAGTGATTCTTCTAAACCAGCGTGCCCTGAACCACTTTCCGAGCCTCCCGTGAGGCTTTCAGGACTCTTATCTAGCTTTTCCAGTTGTGTTGAGGACCGGAACCCTAGGACTTAGCAGTCTAGAATTTATAGGTTATAACTACATAAATAAATAAATGTCAATATAAATATAAATATAAATGTAAATATAAATAAATCATAACATTACACAAGCGTCTGTGCGTGCGTAAGTGTCGACATCAAATATAAACGTACATCTATGTAGCTACCATATGCACATATACATGCACATATATAATATTAAATTTCATATAATCTATACATATACATATACATGTACATATACATAAACATATATATATATATATATATATATATGTATTATGCACCTGCTTCTGCCTTTATTCAGTCATTGCTTGTAGCTGTGCAAGCTTGCGTGCGCTCAAAGCGCAGTCGACCGTTAGCTGGGCGTGCGGACAAAGAGGTCGGCGTTTGAGAGCAGCTGCTGCAGCCTCACAGGAGGGTTTAGGGTTTAGGGTTTGAGGTTTGGGGTTTAGGGTTTAGGGTTTAGGGTTTGGGGTTTAGGGTTTGGGGTTTAGGGTTTAGGGTTTAGGGTTTAGGGGCCTCACAGGGGATTAAGGGGTCTAAGGAGTGACCCCTCATGGAGTCCCCATATACCTAAGCCCTACGTAGTCCCTATATACCTAAGCCTTATCTAGTCCCTATATATACCTAAATAGCCCCTAAATAACCCCTAGCTAACCCCTACAGATCCCCTTAGAAGGCATTATAAGGCTCCCTCTTTTAGTCCCTTGAAGGGGAGGATGTGCTGGGTACTTAGGCGTTCTTTCTAAGCTGGGAGCAGCCTCTCTTCTGTTTGGGGGGTTTAGGGTGAGGGGCCAACTAGGGTTTAAGGTTTAGGGTTTGGGGTTTAGGGTTTGGGTTGACCCTTCGGGACTTGGGGATAGAAGTCGGGAGCAGGTGGCCAAAACCCACCTCGCGCACGTTGAGGTTGCAATTGAAGCGTGACCCTCGGAAGTACCCATAATCTAGACCCAAGATGGGAATAAACAGGATACCCTTTTCGGTTCAAAGACGCTTAGAAAGGGAACCTAAACCCTCCAAAAAAGGGAATAAGGGCCTACCCTGGGTCCTAGCAATAGTCGCCTCTAGCCCCGACAAAAAGCGCATACCAGGCGACTCTTGTAGGGGAATTGAGCTTCAGGTAAGGCCGAGGCTTCAGCATTGGAACTTACCCCCGTGTACTATAGGGTCGGAAAAAACACGAATATTATTCCCTTATGGCCCCTACAACATTACACGATCCAAAATCTCGGGGCGCGGCTGGGGCTTGTAACCGCTGTCAGTTGCGGCCTGAAGGAAAGGAGCCGATGGGGCGTTGGGGTTCAGGGTTCAAGTGGTTCGACGACACGTTTTTGGGCATCGTGTTTTGGGGCATGTTATGTGTTTTTTGTCTTTTGCCGGGGAAAGGCCCTGTAACTTAACCTTTGAAGACTCGAAGCCCAAAAGGCCGCAAAACCAGACTCTGAACAACTGTCGATCGCTGTGAGCGTTAGGATTCTCATTAAGGGTTTAGGGTTTAGGGTTTGGGGAGCAGGGTTTAGGACTGTGTGTATCTTTTTAGGATGCAAGACCAGCCAGGGACTCAGAACTAAGGGCAGGAATTCGGGCTTTTACAGGGCCCTGGATGCCTGTTGCCATCTTTTGTCGCCCTGAACCCTAAACCCTAAACTAACCCTAAGCCTAAACCCTAAACCCTAAACCCTAAAACCTAAACCCTAAACCCTAAACCCTAAACCCTAAACCCTACCCTAAACCCTAAACCCTAAACCCTCACCCTAAACCCTAACGAGGGCTTAAAGGCTTGCTTCGGCCTCACAGGGTTCTTGTCTCCTCCCAACAAATCCTACGAAACCCTGCGCCCCAAGCCCAGCAGACAAGGCGGCACCATGCTTATGTGCCCTGGTCAAGCGACATGCCCTGGACAGCAGTGTGGGGCTCAAAGGGTTTAGGGTTTAGGGTTTAGGGTTTAGGGTTTAGGATTTAGGGTTTAGGGTTTAGGGTTTAGGATTTAGGGTTTAGGATTTATTGTTTAGGATTTAGGGTTTAGGGTGTAGGGAAAACCCTAAACCCTAATTAAGCTAAAGCCCATTGGCTGTCAGGAAGCAGGTGCTCAGGAAATACACTTCCGCAATGCAACCTTGTCGACGCAAATAGCTAAACCCATTGAACGTGGCTTGACGGCCTAGTAAGGCCTTCCCATTTTTCTGGGCCGTGTCTCTCCCCCACACGTGCACACACACACACACGAGAACAAAAACAACAAACGAAAACAAAAAAAGCAGTGAACTTCCAGCCACAACCCTGAACCTCAAAACCTCAAAACCTCAAAACCTCAAAACCTCAAAACCTCAAACCTCAAAACCTCAAAACCTCAAAACCTCAAAACCTCAAAACCTCAAAACCTCAAAACCTCAAAACCTCAAAACCTCAAAACCTCAAAACCTCAAAACCTCAAAACCTCAAAACCTCAAAACCTCAAAACCTCAAAACCTCAAAACCTCAAAACCTCAAAACCTCAAAACCTCAAAACCTCAAAACCTCAAAAGCTCAATACCTCAAAACCTCAAACCCTCAAAAATCTTAAAACCTCAAACCCTCAACCCTAACCCAAAACCCCCAACCCTAAACTCAAAACCCTAAACCCTAACCCGGAACCCTCAACCGGCCTGGGCGATTCCGCGCGTGCCTGCGGCTAAGCGTCTGGGCCCTGCAAGGCGCTGCCTCAGGTCGAATGTAACCCTAAACCCTAAACCCTAAACCCCAAACCCTAAACCCTAAACCCCAAACCCCAAACCCTAAACCCTAAACCCCAAACCCTAAACCCTCTTTCTGCAGCTCTGAGGGCTTGGGGCCCGGAGTTTGGCTTTAGGGTTTGAGGTTTAGGGTTTAGGTCTTGCTTGTGTCCGGGTTTTGGGTTTGAGGTTTAGGGTTTAGGGTTTTGGGTTTAGGGTTTGGGGTTTAGGTCTTCCTTGTGTCTGGGTTGTGGGGTGTTGGGGTTTCGTCTACATACGGCATTTTAGCCTTGACCTGGGGCTTGCAACCGAAGTGCTCTTTTGGTCCTTAGGACCGGTTTAGGGTTTAGGGTTTAGGGTTTAGGGTTTAGGGTTTAGGGTTTAGGGTTTAGGGTTTAGGGTTTAGGGTTTCCGTCTCCCCCCCCCCCCCCCCCCTCCCCCTACCCCCACTGAATCTAGGGGTTCTACCTTGGGTCCTGGAGGTTGTACCCTTGGGTTTTTGGGGTCCCTGTTTGAGGATCCCTAAGGGAATACAAGGGCCATATTAGGAGTACATGAAAGGGAAGCGCCTTAGGGGTACAACCTTAGGGGCACGAGTCTGGATCTCGCGACTGCATTACCATAGGTCCATAACCCTAAACCACCCCAAATCCCACCCACAGCCTGATAAACTATGGCAACTACGAGGAAGATGCTACAAGAGATTCAGAAAAGAGTCTAACAATTTAGAACAAGCCCCAATTGGGCAGTCCTCTCAATCAAATCATGCAATCCTCATTGAATTCAGCGAGCACCAACATTCACCTGAAAAAAATGTTTGCAAACAAGATTCTGCCGATCATGCTGGAAGGCCCCTTTGCCTTCCTGCTGGTCGCGGTCCCACTCGGACCAATCTGCCTGACTCCAGGAAGAACCCTGCTTCTGCCAACCACCCCACCACGCCGACCAATCATCGTCTCGGGTCTGCCAATCCTGATGGTCCTGGGAGTTCTCGGTGGTGGGATGGGCCGCCGGCTGCTGCTGGTTTGGTGTGGGATCGGGACGGGCCGTGCCTGTCTGGGCAGTGGTCTGGGCCTCCTGGCCCTTGCCGCCCTGCTGGGTGTTCGTTGATGCTCCTCGTCTTTGTTTGCCCTCAATGTCAGGCTAAACCCAAAAGCCTGTTTTACAATATAAGGGGACGGGCACTATTTTGCCCCCCCGCGCATGTCCTTCAAAGAATAGGGGTAGCAACCGAGAAACCCTCAACCCCAAACCCTAAGCCCTAAACCCCAAACCCTAAACCCTAAACCTCAAACCCTAAACCCTAAACCCTTATTCTTTTAAGCCCTTGAATCCCAAGGCCCACGCACCGGCAGCAGCCGGCCGCCAGGAAGGAACTCGAAGCCGAAGGCTCCTCGTGGAGCAGCGGCAGAAGCGCGCGCGTTCAGAAGGGGCTTAAAAGAATAAGCGTTTAGGGTTTAGGGTTTGGGGTTTAGGGTTTAGGGTTTAGGGTTTGGGGGTTTAGGGGTCTAGGGGGGCCACCTGCGTCCCACAACTCTGTACTCGTCACAAGGGGTCAGCTGTGCCCCCTGACGCGGTAGCATGTTTATAAGGGTTTAGGGTTTAGGGTTTAGGGTTTAGGTTTGAAATATGCTTACTATATACCTTCAGAGTAGGTATCCAACATATCGCTGAACATAAGGGCTGGCTCTAACTCCGCTGTGATTTTTGACCCCGTGAACCCTGAAAACCCCCAAACCCTATAAACCCTATAAACCCTATAAACCCTATAAACCCTATAAACCCTATAAACCCTATAAACCCTATAAACCCTATAAACCCTATAAACCCTGTAAACCCCATAAAACCCTATGAACCTGAAACCCGATGAAGCTCAAAAAGCCTATAAAGCCTACAAACCCCACGCAACCCTATAAACCGTAATCCCTATATTAACCTTGTCAGGAAGAATATTGTTTCATATGCTTTCGGGGGGGGGGGGGGGGGCGGGGGGTCTTAAGCAAATAGTAGCATAAACCCTATGAAGCCTATGAAGCCTGTGAAGCCTATGAAGCCTATGCACCCTACGAACCCTATAAACAAAAACCCTATGTGCCCTATGAACCCTAAATCCCAAACCCTACACCCTAAACCGAAACCCTATAAACCCAGAAAGCAGCCCTAGAAGCCCCAATCTAACCAAATGCAGCCTGGGGCACCCTACGCCCTAAACCCTCAACCCTAAACTCTAAACCCTAAACCCTAAACCAGCCTGGGGCACCTTGGCTGCGGGACGCAGCTGGAGAGGCCTCGTTGAGTTGTCGCTGCAAGGCACAGGTTCCGGCTCCAGATTGGTTTGGAGTTTGGGGTTTGGGGTTTGGGGTTTGGGGTTTAGGGTTTAGGGTTTGGGGTTAGGGGGTTCAGGGGTTTAGGGGTTTAGGGATCTAGGGTTTAGGGTTTAAGGGTTTAGGGTTTAGGGGTTTAGGGGTTTAGGGGTTTAGGGGTTTAGGGGTTTAGGGGTTTAGGGGTTTAGGGGTTTAGGGGTTTAGGGGTTTAGGGGTTTAGGGGTTTAGGGGTTTAGGGGTCTAGGGGTTTAGGGATATAGGGATATAGGGGTTTAAGGATATAGGGGTTTAGGGGTTTAGGGGTTTATGCAAGATGTCATCGGATCGGTTTAGGGGTTTAGGGGTTTAAGGTTTGGGGTTTAGGGGTTTAGGGTTTAGGGGTTTAAAGGGTTGAGGGGTTTAGGGTTTAGGGGTTTAGGGGTTTAGGGTTTAGGGGTTTAGGGGTTTATAGGGGTTTAGGGGTGTAGAGGGGTTTAGGGGTTCAGGGGTTTAGGGGTTTAGGGATTTAGGGGTTTCGGGATTTAGGGGTTTAGGCTTGGCAGTTTAGGGGCTTAGAGTTTTAGGGTTTAGGGGTTTCGGGTTTAGGGGTTTAGGGGCGTAGTGATTTCGGGTTTAGGTTGGCCCGTGAAGCCTAGGCCTCAAGATCCGAAACTATAGTAGAAGCCAAAAGGTTGGAAACTCAATAGCCTTAGCCCCTAAGAGTAAAGTCTTGGGAGTCCCAGCACGATTTGTCCTTCAAAAGGTTTCCAACTTGTTGGGGTTTACTGTAAGCTGAAGCCCAACAACTCCCGGCCCTGGCCCTGAACCAACGGCTCACAGGGTGTAGGGTTTAGTGTGGCACGTTTAGGGCTTAGGGTTTAGGGTTTAGGGTTTAGGGCTTAGGGACATTCCAACAACGTGCAGGGTTCAGGGCTGACCCAAAAGCACTTTCAGACCAGCTGAAGCTTTGGACTGGCCCTTGACCCTAGAGCCGGTCCTTCTGGCCCCCATAATCAGTCTACGGCCCGGTTTAGGGTTTAGGGTTTAGGGTTTAGGGTTTCGGGTTTAGGGTTTAGGCCCGGACTTAGAGGGCTTACAAGTACAGTCATAATTGGAGTCATAAGTAGCCTGAACCTCCAAGTATACTTAAATAGGGGCCATAAGGGAATACTATTCGTAGTTCTTCCGACGCCTATAGTACTTCTCTCAATCAAGGCCTCTTTTTTGGGGGGGGGGGGGGGGGGGGGGGTGCTTCTTTATTTTGAGGGCGCCGTACCACATCGGGGGTCATACGCACACAGCACAAACAGCGTTGACTTCCTGTGGAAGCAACCTGAACATTTCGACGTGGCAAGCACGACTTGCAGCACGCAAGTGCATACTCCTGGCCTCTTGGCGACTTTGTAGGAGAGCGAATGCTTGGAAACTTGTTGCGCTGCCGCTCTCTGATCCTAAACCCTAAACCCCAACGAAGCCCCTTCTGACAGAGCTCTGAGCTTCGGGCAGAGGGCGCCGGCACAGCCTCCGCGGAATCCGACACCTCCTGAGACGGCTACAAGGGCTTATTCTTTACAGGGTTTAGGGTTTAGGGTTTAGGGTTTAGGGTTTAGGGTTTACGGATTAGAGTTTAGGCTTTGTAGGGTTTAGGGTTTAGGGTTTATGGTTTATGGTTTAGGGCTAGGGTTTACGATTTGGGGTTCAGGGCTAGGGTTCAGGGTTTAGGGTATATATAGGGGGTATGGGGTTTGTAGGGTTCAGGGTTTATTGGGTTTGGGGTTTATAGGGTTTAGGGATTCCAGGGTTTAGGGTTTAGGGTTTAGGGCAGGGTTCAGGGTACATAGGGTTTCGGGATTGTAGGGTTTAGGGCTTTGTGGGTTTAGGGGCTAGGGTTAGAGTTTAGGGTTTAGGGGTTAGGGTTTAGGGTTTGGGGTTTAGGGGCTCGGGTTTTTAGGGTTTAGGGCGTGAGGGTCAAGGGTTTAGGCGCTAGGGTTAAGGGTTTAGGGTTTAGTGGCTGGGGCCAGGGTGTAGGTTGTGTACGGTTTTTTTCTAGGCTCTAGCATCATACTACCTGTAAAGAAGACACAAGACAGAAACAACTGGCTGGTTCTTAGTAGCGGATGAGGGCATTAGGACCCTACCTCGTCCCTCAAAGGGTAGATATAACCCTAAACCCTAAACCCTATACCCTAAACCAAAAACCCCAAACCCTAAACCCTAAACCCTAAACCCTTACTAAGCAACTAGGGGGACAAGGCAACCGAACCTTTTGAGCCCCAGGGCCTGAAGATATTCGGCCGGCGGAGGCACCAGCTGCACCTGATGTGGTTTAGGGTTTAGGGGTTTAGGGTTTAGTGTTTGGGGTTTAGGGTTTAGGGTTTACATTCTGGGTTTAGGGCTTTAGAGTTTTAGGGTGTTAGGGTGCAGTTGAGGGCTTTAGGGTTTTCGGGTTTAGGGGTTTAGGGCTTTAGGGCTTTAGAGTTTTAGGGCGTTAGGGTTTAGGGTTCAGGGCTTTAGAAAGTAGGGTTTAGGGCCCTAGGGCCGGGCTGAATACGAAGCTGGCAGGGCCTGCCGGGCCGAGTCTCCCGGCTTTTGTAGGTTTCAAGACGGAGCTCGTGATGAGGATCCGAGGGTCTGGGTCTTAGTAGGGTTGGAGGTTCGGGTTGGCGCCGAGAGGCAGCCCGCAGTGCGTTGAGTTGCCGAATGGTCGCTGCCCAAGACGGGGCGCTCAAGCGCACGCGGGCGGCTCGCAGCAGGCGCCGGCGGTGCGTTGTGTTGAAGAGAACCGCCACGAAGGGCAAGCTGCGACGCCACGCAGTGTCGTCCGTGCGGTCTCGTAGGAGCAAGTGCTTCGCCCCATCTGGCAGTGCAGTGAAGCGAGGCACGCCATGGCCACCCAAGCCATAGGGAAAGTGCGCGGGTGGCACCATGGCCAACAAGATGGCGCGTAACTGTCCAGGGCCTGGGGCGGCATGTGGTACGTCAACGACCAGCTCCTTTTTTTTTCCGAGGGCTCCGGGGCACCGCTGCGATCATCGGTCTGGGTAAGGGTTTAGAGTTTAGGGTTTAGGGTTTAGGGTTTAGGGTCCATGTATAGAGTTTAGGGTTTCGGGTTTAGGGTTTTGGCTCGGCCGACGAGTAACCCAGGAACAAAAAGGGTGCCCTTTTTGGGTTTGGGTTTTAAAGGGCTTTCTAAGGGAACCAACAAAGGGCCCTACCCTAAACCCAAAACCCAAAACCCTAAAGCCTAAACCCTAAACCCTAGAAAAAGGGAGGAGAGGCCTACTCTGGCTCCCAGGTGCCTGTGCTACAGCAGCAGGCAGATGGTCGTAGCTCGGCAACCCGCAAGTTTAGGGTTTAGGGTTTATTACGGTTTTTAGGGTTTAGGGTTTAGGGTTTAGGTTGAGGTTTGAGGGTTGAGGGTTTAGGGTTTGCAGTTTGAGGGGGAGTAGGGTTTAGGGTTTACAGGGCTTAGTGTTTACCGGGTTTCGGTGTGAGGTTCAGGGTTTATAGGGTGTAGGGCTTACAGGGTCCAGGCGTGTGGCTAGGATTTTACAGGGTTCAGGGTTTAGGGGACATCGGCTTTGATTTCGTATCTTGGTTGGTCGATAGGGTTGGAATGGGATGACTTTGGTAGGGGATCTTTTTGTACTAGAATGCCCACTAGTGTCGTAAGTTCCCAATTCCCATATACCACAAAAGCAGGCACCAAAATCATCCCATTCCAGCCCTATCGACCAACCAAGATACAAAATCAAATCCAATGTCCCCTAAACCCCTGAACCCTGTAAAATCCTAGCCACACGCCTGGACCCTGTAAGCCCTACACCCTATAAACCCTGAACCTCACACCGAAACCCCGTAAACACTAAACCCTGTAAGCCCTAAACCCTACCCCCCCCCGTAAACTGTAAACCCTAAACCCTAAACCCTCAACCCTTAAACCTCAACCTAAACACTAAACCCTAAACCCTAAACCCTACAAACCGTAAACCCTAAACCCTAAAGCCCTAAACCCTAAACCCTAAACCCTAAACCCTAAACCCTAAGCCCTCTAAACCCTAAACCCTAAACCCTAAACCCCAAACCCTAAACTGCCCTTGCTGTCAGCATCTCCTTGCCTCGGGAAGCATTCCCTGCAGCTTTTCCCGCTCGACCTCGGTCCTCGGCTTCTCCAGACGCATCCCCTAAAGAGCCCTTTAAAACCCTTTTAACTAATGAAGAGGGTTTAGGGTTTGGGTTTAGGGTTTAGGGTTTAGGGTTTCGGGTTTAGGGTTTCGGGTTTAGGGTTTAAGGTTTAGGGTTAGGGCTTCATAGACCTTTTTGAACCATATGAGGACCCCTACTCTGATTCAAGGGAATAGACCTGAAACCATGTGATGATCCCAGTCATGACTTAAGGGCACATATTCCTCAATTAAGGTTTCGCTCTTTTCGTCGCCCGGAGCGTATCGACGACCCTGGTACAGGGCTTGTATGGTGTAGGGTGCAGAGCTTCATAGGGTTTAGGGTTTAGGGATTTGGCTTTAGGGAATAGGGTTTAGGGTTCTGTGTCGCACTGAAGGTTCTAGAAGGATTAGGGGTGCGCAGCACATAACCTCACGGGAGCCCACAAGAATTGCCCTACACCTTAAACCCTGAACACTAAACCTTGAACCCTGAACCCAAACAACGAAAGTTACACAAAAAGCGTGTGCTGCTTCAAAAGCCTAGCTGCATGCGCCGGCTGTGCTTGTCCCCCGGGAACTCGCCTCAGGAACTGCCCTCAACCCTGAACCCTCACCCCTTAAGTCATGGGTGTCTCTACTACCCCCCTCTATACTCAACAACCCCCGGCCTGAGTTCCCCCCTTAAATAGCCTTAATTAATTAAGCTTACCTATCCCTAAATGCCCTTAATTGTGGGGGGAACCTAGGGAGGGTAGTTTAGAGGGGGTAGTAGGGAAAGCCATGATTAACCCCTAAGCCCTAGTCCAAAAGCCAGGAGAACCCGGACCAAAGTTGCTAGAAGTGCTTCAGGACGACTTTTCGGGATGTTTCAACAAGAGAAACCACGCCAAAACCCCAGAGCTTTAAACATCAAGCTGCAGACTTTCGAGTCTTCTTAAACCCCTGCGGCAATCAAGGCCCAAGGCGGACCCGTGAAGCCGCTCGAAACCTCAAACCCCACACCCCGAACACGACTTTAAGAAACCACCACGTTACATGTAGAGTCCCTCATAGACACACATCAGGCGTCCTATACAACCCCCCCAGAAACGAAGTATGTTCATTGAGGGGGGAGATTCGAACACTACAACGCTACAAACCCAATGATCCCATCTCAGCCCTAAACCCTACAAGACCCTTAAGCCCTGTAAACCCTAAACCCTAAACCCTAAACCCTAAGCCCTCTAAACCCTAAGCCTTAAACCCGGTAACGCCATACGTTGGGACCGCAAGGGATTTGCACAGGGCACGTTCGTCACAAAGGTCCTGCTATGTGCAAAAACCCTGCAAACCCAAAACCCAAAACCCTAAACCCTAAGCCCTAAACCCTAAACACTAAACCCACACCCAAAAAAAAACTAATAAAAAAACACACACTGCGGCAGGCGCCCATTGACATTGTTACGTTTGTCAACCAGGTGCAAAACCAAAACGTTTGTGCAAAGCGAAGGCCAACTGGACCCAGGCCTGGTGGCACCAAGACAAAGGGTACTTGGAGGGTACTGATTAACCATTATGACTGTATCCTGAACCCTAAACCCTAAACCCTAAACCCTAAACCCTAAACCCCGAACTCCTCAGCTACTAAGATGGGTATATGGACCCTCTCGGGAAGTTGTGAACATGTTTCTCGGCAGCTTCGCCCCCCCAAGTTCCTGACAGCATCCACCACTCTCTGCACAGTGTCCCAAAAAGGTGGCTCCTAGCCCTAAACCCTAAACCCTAAACCCTAAGCCCTGAACCCCAAACACCTCCTCTGGGTCCTAGAAATATTGCGGAGGACACCCTTAGTCCACGGCCGCTTCGCACTTCCTCCACGTAGGTGGCATAGGCCTCCGCAAGCTTGGGGTTTTAGGGCTATGAGGTAATGGCAGTTTTCGGGTTTCTAGGGTTTTAGGGTTGTGGGGGTTTTGACTCGTAGGGTAGTAGTAGTAGTAGTAGTAGTAGTAGTAGTAGTAGTAGTAGTAGTAGTAGTAGTAGTGGTAGTAGTAGTAGTAGTTGTTGTTGTTGTTGTTGTTGTTGTTGTTTTTTTTCTTTTTTGGGGGGGGGGTCTTAAGCAAATAATACTGTAGTCAACCTCGAAGGCCACAAAACCTCTGCACCAAGAAGCCCCAGGACCCAGAAACTTCAGGATTTAGGGTTTAGGGTTTAGGGTTTAGGGTTAAAAAAAAAACAACTGAGCCTTAAACCTTAAAACCGCAAACCTAAAAGACCTAAATCCCCCAGCTAAGCAACCCGAAAAAGCCCTGAACCCTGAGCTTGAGCAGATCGGCACCCTAAACCCTAAACCCTAAACCCTAAACCCTCGAAACCCCAAAACATTTAAGTTGCAAAGCTTCCCCTTTTACTAACAGTCCTTGAGAGGGAAATAGAATAGGGGGTACTATGATCCCAATTAAGGGGGAACATCCCAACCGAAAAGCCTGAAATCCCAAACCTTGGGCCACCGCACCCAAATCTAAGGTTGGAAGCATAGGCCCTTCACACGGTCTTTTCCCCTTGCTTCTTAGGAGTCCGAAGTATGGACCCTTATATACAATATAGGGGTACCTCGTTTATACCCCACATAGAATGGAATCCCTTTAAAGGGGCCCCCCAAAAGGGTACCCCTATTTTCGGAAACCACCATGTAGTGTAGGGCCCATACTTGGAATCCTAGACACAAACAACACCTTGCACGGGTTGAGGGCCGAGGGTGTTGGGTCACCCATGCGTCGGCAGTTGAGAGTTCGTGGGGCCTTAGATTGGTAGCCCAGTAGACCGCATCAATAAGGGCACCCTTTTCGGGGTTGCTTACTTTCTTAAGGGAACCCAGAACAATGGGCTACCAAGTTATCCTTAAAAAACAAAATCTCAACCCCAAAGCAGAACATTTTTGATGCTTCTCTTGCCGAGCTCTCGCGGTGCCCCCAAGTCATTTGCATGGTCTGGGCGCCCAGCCCTACCCTCTAACCCCCGCTCCCTCCACCTCCCTCAACAACAGCACAGCTTTAGGGTCTCAATTCGGGTGCTTCGAGAGTGTACGGCTTAGCAGAAGTCATGTCAAAACTCTGAACCCCCAAACCACCCAAACTCTGCTTACTCAGGATAGAGGGTTTAGCAGCGTTTCGAGGGAGCTCTGATCACAAGAGCCCAAGAGGTCTCCTCCCAGAAATCAAACAAGCACGCCTGTTCCGACACCTTGCCCACGTCGGCGAACATCTTTGCGAAGGATGGGGGACCTTGGCTGCTTTAATTGCTTGGTTGCTTGAGGGTTTATAGGGTTTAGAGGTTTTGGGGGGGCTTATAGGGTGTGGCGGTTTAGAGAATTCAGAGGGTTTAGAGGGTTTAGGTACAGCTGCTGGAACCAACCAATGCGAACCATGGGTGAGGAGGTCGTTGCAGGTCCCTGGTGTGCTGCCCACGGCATATCTGCAGATGCTTCGGGATGATGAAGAGTTTGTGGCTTTCGTGGTTTTTGGGGTTTTGGAGTTTAGGGTTTAGGGTTTATAGGGTTTAGGGTTTAGGGTATAGGGTTTAGGAATTAGGATTTCGGGTTTTGGGTGCAAGCGGACACAGCACAGCTTTGGGTTGGAGGGCCTCTTCTTTCACAGCAACGAAAGAGGTCTCGATGCCCGAAATGCAAACATGGGATAAGCCTAACCCCGAAGCCCTAAACCCTAAACCCTAAACCCCCAAGCCTTCCGCCCCCGCCACCCGCCCCAACTGGAGGGTCTGTTTGGGATACCCAGTTCCATAATCTCTGTGGCACGGGCTGCCGTGCACGCCCAGCATGTCGTCACACACCAAGACCTCGCGGAGGTCAGTGATTCAGGGTTTAGGGTTTAGGGCTTCGGGTCCAGGGTGTATCTCAGTCCTTCGAAGGGTTTAGGGTTTAGGGGTTGGGGGTGTATCTGAGGGCAGTTACATGGTCCCTTAGTATGGGCCCGTAAATGGGGACCCCTTGTATACCCCTTACAGGCCCTATAAGACCCAAGGGCCCGTACTTAGAAAGGTTTAGAGAAGGTAAGAGACTTAAGGGATCATGTAACTACCCTTAGATAGGCAAAACCTGAGCACGATGGTCTCCACAGCCCAAGTTTCATGTTTCCAGAGAGTACGTACTTGAACGTTGCAGCGGTTCCGGTATAGTAGCTTAGGGTCCAAGAATATTCTACATAGGTACACGGACGCTTTCAGGACTAGCAGCCTAAACCCTGACTACGACTTATACATATATACACATACGTATATACTTATACATACATATAAACATATATATATATATATACTTATCGGTCTACAAGTAGCACCTTGTCAACACTCTGCAGCCTTAAACCCTCAGAACAGACCTCGAATGTCCTGAACCACAGACCCTCGATGGTATAAGCCTGAAGCCTGTTTTTTTCTTAAACCCTGTTTCAAAGCAGCATACACCCATTGCTGCCACAAAACCCTGAAAATTCCGAAAGTCCTAGAAGCCCTGTATACCTGATATCCTGGACTTCCCCAACTCAGAGCTGCGGGTTTACGGGGGAGACTCTGAAGCCTAAACCCTCAAAGCCAAACCCGAAACCCCAAACCCCAAAAGATAGGTTCGGGTAAACCCCAAAAACCCTAAACCCTACACCCTAAACCCTAAACCTTAAACCCTAAACCCTAAAACCCTAGCCGAGGCCTGGCCCGCGACGCGGCCCCCTGCGCCGATGCCGATGACCGGCGTCTCGGGGAGTGAAGACTGGACCTATTGTGCGCAGGGTTTGCGGTCCAGGGGTTAGGGTTTAGGGTTTGGGGTTTGGGGTTTAGGGTTTAGGGCTTAGGGTTAGGGTTTAGGGTTTAGGGTTTAGGGGTTTAGGGGTTTAGGGGTTTAGGGTTTAGGGTTGAGGGTTGAGGGTTTAGGGTTTAGGGTTTAGGGTTTAGGGTTTAGGGTTTAGGGTTTAGGGTTTAGGGTTTGGGGGTTTGAGCCTTGAGGGTTCGAGGGCAATTTAGGGCTTTAGAGCTTGGGGTTTGAAGGTTCTTTTGGGCTTTAGGGTTTGGGGGGTTGAGGGTTTGGGGGGGGTTAGGGTTTGGGGGTTGAGGGTTGAAGGTTTAGGGTTGTTTTGGGGATGGATGGGTGGGTGCGGATAGAGCGGGGGGTGTTGGGTTCAGAGCTTTCGGAATTATGAGGGTTGAAATATTAATATATATATATATATATATATGACTTCCGGTAGCCCTAGACCCTAAACCCTAAGCCCTCCTTCTTCTTCGCCTTTGCCTTCGCACCATGTTGCACTTCCCATCGAGCTCCAATCCTCTTGGATTTGACTTACAAGATCGCATCCGCATGCGAACCATAAACTCTCAGGGTAGATACGTGATCCCTTAGTGCCTTAGTATGCGCCCTTGCTTGGGGAACCCTTATATACCCTGTAACTCCCAAGGGTCCATACTTCAGAACCCTCTAAAGAACGTATTCTGAAGGAACGATGCAACTTCCATCAGATACACCGTAGGCTTGAATCAAGCCCAAGAGAACAAGCTACCCCAGCAACCCCCCCCCCCCCCCCCCCCCCCCCCCCCCACGGTTTAGGGTTTAGGGTTTAGGGTTTGGGGTTTAGGGTTTAGGGTTTAGGGTTTGATCCCAAAACCGAGCTCAAGCCGGGCCCCCGGCGGCTAAGCCAACCTGTGTCACAGTGACATGGAAGGAGGGTGTAGGGTTCAGAGTCTGGGACTTCGGGTTTTGGGCAGGTGTAGGGTTTAGAGTTTTGCAAGCAGAGACGGGAAGGGAACTAGGCCGAAGGCTGAGTTAAGCCTGTGGGGTTTTGGGTTTTTGTCGTGACAGGGTCGTCAGTAGCAAGTTGCATGAACTAAGCCAGGTAGGGCACTGTAAGAATTCAGAAACGGCTATGCAAAGGCACTAAGCTTTAGGCCCTATGCACCCAGGACCTACATTTGTTTGGGCTCAGGAGATGTGGGGTAAGTGGTAGCGGTTGCAGATCCGATTAGCTTTTTGACCGACGCCTGTCTCGTCTCAGCTTCCTGGAAGGAATGCCCCAGTGGCCCAAGAGGCCTAAAGGCGGCATTCTCCCGGTTTGAAACCCCTTACTTTGTAGGGTTTCAGACGTTGAGGCCTGGAAGGGTCTGGGTTTGGTTCTGGTTGCCCATCGCTGTTACTACATCGGTAGCTCGAGTTTTATCACTAACTAGTATCGCTATATCGGCATTGCCAGGGAGCATGTTGGAAAACCCTAAACCCTAAACCCTGAACCCTAAACCCTAAACCCTAAACCCCTAAACCTGCATTACCCACGGAGCAGCTCAGTGTCGCAGCCCCTGTCGTCCAGCTCCCGCCGAGGATACTCTGCAGTGACGAGCCTTACTTCTCCAATAACCTAGGGGGAAAAAAAGGTTAAACTGTAATTCATTGTTCCTCCTAAACAAGGAAGATCAAAAAGTTTAAAGCCCTAAACCCTGAACCCTGAACCCTAAACCCTAAACCCTAAACCCTGAACCCTAAACCCTAAACCCTAAACCCTAAACCCTATACCCTATATTGGCCAGGTAAGGAGCTGCAGCCCTATGAGTGCTACGGCGCAGACCCCCACCATCATCAGGGAGTCATAGGCCGAGGGCACCACCTGACAGCCAAAAACTCTTCGGGGCCCGACCGCCCTTAGGGTTTAGGGTTTAGGGTTTAGGGTTTAGGGTTTAGGGTTTAGGGTTTAGGGTTTACGGTTTAGGGTTTAGGGTTTACTTTAAGCACGCAATATTTGGGATCCTATAACACCCCCCACCCCACACACTACCACCCAAACTACGGCCACAAGAGCCCTTATTCCATCTGATTGGGTCCTTCTTTCGGGTGGGAGGCGGCTAGGGTGGGGGGTAGTGTATATGGGATTCCATAACTGCACCCTAGCTCGCTGGGTCACAACAGCCTGACACTTAGCCCTCCGAGCCACCGGGTACACGGCCAGCAGCACCACCCCGAAGAGGTTGATCAACCAGGAAAATGCTGCACCAGTTACCTGATAAAACAAAAAATAAAACCCTAAACCCTAAACCCTAAACCCCAAACCCCAAACCCTAAACCCTTATAAACCCTAAGCCCTAAACCCTTCATGAAGGCGAACTCTGGCCAGTGTGCCGTTCAGGATCGCCTTTGGGAAAAAACTCGGCGTCGGCTTCGGGATTTCAGGGAACAGGCGCAAAGGCCCTACTTGGAGGTTCAGGGTTTAGGGTTTAGGGTTTAGGGTTCAGGGTTTAGGGTTTAGGGTTATACCCCTTGGGATGTTACCCCTTATTATTCTAACAGTCCAGAATAGGGACTATAGTAGCGCCTAGTATATTCCCTATTCAGGACTGCTAGTATAAGGGGGAGCTGCGCAAGTAACCCCAATTATAACTTTTACAATCTGTACCATTGTTGGGGTACTATTCAACATGACCAATGTTCCTTAAATTATTGGGTTTAAGTGTTTATAAACATGTCAAATGATTTTCAACAATGTCCCAGTAATTGGGTTGAAAAGAACCCATGAACCTCCAGGCACAACCCTGTAGGAACCGAAGCTTTCACCTCCCTGCACCCTAACACCTTGCCCGCTAGTACCCGGAACAAGCACAAAAAAACTCAGCATACCCTAAACCCTACACAGCACACCCCAGGCCCTAAACCCTGAACCCTGGCCCTAAACCCTGAACTCTAAACCCTATACGCTAATCTTGCATGGTTCCCCTCCCAAGCTAACTCCGATATAGGCTCTTCCTCCCAAAGCGCCCATTGTCCCAAAAGAAAATAACAAGGGCACAGGGTTTAGGGTTTAGGGTTTAGCGTTGAGGGTTTAGGGTTGAGGGTTTAGGGTTTCCGGTTTCGGGTTTAGTGTTTAGGGCAGTTTAGGGTGGGCCCTTACCTCCTTCCAAGAATCCGTTACATGGTGATAACTCTAAACGATGAAAACCTGTCTTACAAGCCCGAAGTATCCTAAAAATGTACGCTCAAAATCTTAAATCTGAATCCCTGTCCCTACTTGACAAGCTACAAGAATGCTTCCAAACCCTAAACCCTAAACCCTAAACCCTAAACCAGGCCCCACAACCCTAACTTCAGCTCTCAAGTCGCCCCCTCTGACTTGGGGTAGGTGAGCTCGGCCCCAAGCTCGTAGATCACGGGGGCCATGGCACCTTCGGTTTAGGGTTCAGGGTTTAGGGTTTGGGGTTTAGGGTTTAGGGTGTAGGGTGGCCACGGCACCTTCGGCAGAAGCTTGGGGTTTTGGGCTTCTGCCCCTCGGGTAGGCTTTAGGGTTTCAAGGGCTTAAAGGGCTTACGGGGCTTTAAAGGGTATAGTTCAAGGGGTAACAGCGCCTAGCAGGTTTCATACGGCCAAAAGGGTTGCTAAAAGAGGTAAAACAGCGGTTTAGCCACCCGTCGGGGGGGGGGGGGGGGTGGGCACACACTCTGTGAGGCCCTGAACCCCTGCCCTCCTCAACTCTTGAATGAAGGACCCTGAGGATAGAGGAAAAGGCGACCAGTTCAAGCCCCAGGAATACCTGCGATTTTGGGCTTGGATTCGGGCTTAGGGTTGAGGGTTGAAGTTTCCAAGGTTTAGGGTTTACTGGCTTAGTGGCTGGAGTAGGTTTAGTGTTTTTGGATTTAGAGGTCATCCGCCCTGTATATGTGGAGCAGAACCTACGCCTATGCCAGTTCTAGGCATTGGGGTTGTATAGGGGGCCCGTGCACCTAAGGCCCCAAACGTCATCTGCATGCACAATACACCCAACATCCTAGGGTTCAGGGTTTAGGGTTTAGGGTCTAGGGTTTAGGGTTTAGGGTCTAGGGATTAGGGTTTAGGGGGTTCAGGGTTTAGGGTTCAGGGTTTAGGGTGCACACTTTAGAAGAATTAAAACCCCCAGAACCTACAGCTCTAAACGCTCAACCCCACACGCAGCACCTTCGGCGATGCTGGCCAGCACCACGCACGCCATCAGCATCCTCGGATGTTTGCGAGGCATTGGCGTAGGGTTTAGGGTTTAGGGTTTAGGGTTTAAGGTTTAGGGTTAAGGGTTTAGGGCTCCTTTGCCAGTACAAAATGAAGGAGGCCCCAGAAGCTGAAAGTTTATGGCTCCATGAGACTTGGGGTTTAGGGTTTGGGGTTTAGGGTTAGTGCATACCCTGTACAAACCAAGGGCCCACAATCTTAAGGAGAACCATGTGTAACTACTTTAAGATCGTCCGAACCCCCCTGAACCCCAGTGGGTCCTGTGGGTGTGTCTCAACACATTTTGGTTTCTGGGAACGTGCAGCTGAAGACCTAAACTCTGCAGGATTTGGGAATTTGGGAATAAAGGGTCTCTCTTTTTATGGGTGCAAGGGTTAGTATTTGGGGGCTTCAGGCTTAAGGGTTCAAGGGTTTAGCATTTAGAGATCTAGGCCAAAGAGTTCAGAGCCTCGTACTTGGGGCTTCGAGGTCAGGGCTGAGGATGCTTGGCTAAACCCTAAACCCTAAACCCTAAACCCTAAACCCTAAACCCTAAAGCACCCTGAAGTCAGGTGGTGTGCTGGGCCAAGCATCCCAGTTGAGCCAGTCCTTGGTAGCCCAGTAGTCATATTATGATAAGGGCACTCTTTAGGGGGTTGGTTACTTTCAAAGGAACCCTGAACCCTGAACTCTAAATCCTAAACCCTAAACCCTAACCCCTAAACTCTAAACCCTAAACCCTAATCCCTAGACCCAACAAAAAAGGGAAAAGGGTACCACTAGGCAGCCAAGACTCGCCAAGGGAATGGGGCTATCCGGGAGGAGGACGGCAAAGAGCACGTAGGCGACCAGCTGCAAGCACAAGGTGACCACCTATAAGAGCTGAAGTTTAGGGTTTAGGGTTTAGGGTTTTAGGGTTTAGGGTTTAGGGTTTAGGGTTCGGGTTTAGACTAACACAAGAACCGAGCAAGCAGCAATGCACTTGTCAAGAACTACTTTCGCAAGGAATGCGCTTGATGTATTTGAAGGTGCCTTATGTATGCTTGGAGGTTCATGGTACTTAGTAACTAAGTATGACTGTACTTATAACTGTACTTATACCCATATTCGGGCACTTGGGGGGCTTATACGTGGGGTTTAAGTGCGCTTATAATTGGTTGCTAAGTGCCCTGAACCTCCAAGTAGGCTCCTGAAGCAGATCCAAGCCGCAAGAACCAACTTGAGCCGCTGCTGCCTTGGCTGACTTCCGTTTAACTTCTCGGCTCCATATTGTAGCTTTTTTTACAAAAACCCAAAAGGTTCAAGTCCTAGGGGTTTAGGGTTTAGGGTTTAGGGTTTAGGGTTTAGGGTTTAGGGTTTAGGGTTTAGGGTTTAGGGTTTAGGGCAAGAGCCAGCCAGAAGAAAGCCGAGCTGCAGGTGTAGGATCTCGACGAGCTGCGGGACCAAGAAGGTCCCCACCAGCGATGCGACCGAAGTGACGATGGCAAACCACCTGGGCTTCTCAAGTAAAACCACCGGAAGCTCCCCAAAGTCCTAGAACCGGGTTTAGGGTTTAGGGTTTCGGGTTTCGGGTTTAGCCCTAAACCCTATAGCCTAAGCCCGAAACCCTAAACCCTAAATCTGATAACCCTAAGCCCTAAGCCCTAAACCCTAAGCTCTTTTACCTGGCGCGGTTGGCAGTTCCAAGGGTCAGAGCTCTCCCAAAGCGTGGCGACAAAAGTGGACCCCTAAACCTTACGACCCCTAAACTTAGGCCCTAAACCCTGAACCCAAGGTGCAGCCCAAAAGACCTTCCTTTTACCTTTCGGGGTCCTTCTTTTCAAGGGTGGACCCAGCAAGGGACCCTCATTTAGTAGAGAACGACCCCATAATATCAGGAAATCACAATAAGTCTAAGAAAAGTAGGGTTTTTGTGGCTGCAGGTACTGCTCTTGGCTGCACTCAGGAGGGTAGCTATAAATTAAACTTTTAGCTGCCTTAATAAGAAGCCCAATAAACCCAAAAAAGGTAAGGATCTAAAGTTACAGTGAAGTACCTAAACCCTAAACCCTAAACCCGAAACCCTAAGCCCTAAAGGCCCTAAACCCTAAACCCTACACCCTAAACCCAAGTACTAAAAGGGCCGCCCAGGGCACTTGAGCAAGGTCTCTGGCAAGACCCCCTGCAGCTGCGTGGGCAATGCCGGCGACCAGCACTGGAATACCTCTACTGAACTTGGGAAACCTAGCAATAAATCTGATTTCAGCTGTCTTATTAGCAACTAGAGAGTACCCAAAACTAAAAAAAAAAACACAACAATAAAAAAAAAAAAACCAAACAAACATGTTCCCAAGGTATCCCTAAGATACTCCCACCACCGCGCCCGCAGCCAAGAGCAGGATGCATGTGGAGGCCCAGCGCCTCCCAGGTACTGTGCTTGCCTGTCGGAGCAGGGTGGGTGCGGGGCCCTTGAAGGGTTTGGGGTTTAGGGTTTAGGGTTTAGGGTTGAGGGTTTAGGGTTTAGGGTTTAGGGTTTAGGGTTTAGGGTTTAAACCCAAACCCTACACCACTTAGCTTTTCACCCTCAACCAGAATGCTCGTCCGGCTTTGTGCATAGAGGGTCTCTTGCATCCCTACAGGCAGGCCCGCCCAAGTCATAAGCAGAGCTAAGAGGCCCCAGCTTGGGCTACAAATCTTGAAACTCAGATTCTAAGCCCCCGCGCTGCAGGCAATATAGTCAAGGGGCCGCTCCTTACAGAACACTATCATCTTGGGGTAGTCACATGCTCCCTTAGTATGGGCCCTTGAATGGGGAACCCAAATATTCAGGGTCGTGCGATAAGGGGGAAAAAAGCACGGACCAGAGAGGCTACTCCAAGCAAGGAGGCCACGAATGATGATTCTTTCTTTCAGGGTCCGGAGCTCAACTGGCTGGTTTGTACTTCAATGAATAGGAGGAATGCCCCTAAAACGTCCTCTTAAATACAATGATGGAACATTTTCAATATCTGAAAATCCTAAGTGCCTAAACTCTGAAACCTTAGATCCTGAAAACCTTCATCCTAAACCCTAAACCCTAAACCCCAAACCCCAAACCCCAAACCAACCCTACCCAGCCAAGTCTGCATCGACCATGCCTGCTCCTGGCTGGACCGGCGGATCTCCTGCTTGGGGTTTAGGGTTTAGGGTTTAGGGTTTAGGGTTTAGGGTTTAGGGTTTAGGGTTTAGGGTTTAGGGTTTGGTGGCTACAATGAAGGTCTTGCAAGGAGGGACGTCTAGTTGCACGCAGAGTTCCAAGCGCCCGGAAGTGCGCCCCGCAAACGGGAAAACTCGGGCTGTACGTCCGCTGAAGTCCACAAACTGTAGTTTCTGCGGCGGCCCTCCCTGTATGGTTTAGGGTTTAGGGTTTAGGGTTTAGGGTTTAGGGTTTAGGGTTTAGGGTTTAGGGTTTAGGGTTTAGGGTTTAGGGTTTGGTGACTTACTTAGGCAACCTTGGGCACTTACAAGAGCACTCCCGGGATGGTCACAGTCAGGGCCCCTAAACCCTAAACCCTAAACCCTAAACCCTAAACCCTAAACCCTAAACCCTAAACCCTAAACCCTAAACCCTAAACCCTAAACCCTAAACCCTAGAAAAACAAAGAAAAAACACCTCCCACTCCCCAAACAACCACTCCTGGCTTCGGGATGGTGCCTGCAGAGGCTTCCGAGGCAAACATGCCCAAGCAGCCTCGGTGCCCAGACCGTCGCCAGCGGATTTAAAAAAAAAGTGCGTTTTGGCTTCATTATGTACATGTTCTCGGAAACCCTAACCCCCCAAACCCCAAACCCCCCGAAAACCCGAAACCCCAAACACGCTACCACCGTGCTCCCAAGCAGCAAGCACTACCAGACTCAATGCGGCCTCCACCTTCGATGGGTGGAGGGTTCTGGTGGCTTTAGGGGCCCTAAACCGTAAACCCTAAACCCTAAACCCTAAACCCCTACACCCCTAAACCCCTAAACCCTAAACCCTAAGCCCGAAACCCGAAACCCGAAACCCTATATTTATGGGTTGTAAGGTTGACATGGACTTGAGGGCTGCCGGGCTTTCTTGCTTGAGGGTTTTGGGAGTTGAGGGATGCAGCAGACATGGTTTAGGGTTTAGGGTTCGGTCTCCCGATGTTAGGGGCTTAGGGGCGTTTAGGGGTCGAGGGCTTTACGGGTTTAGGGGGTTTAGGGGTTTGGGTGTTTTTGTAGGGGTTTAGGGGTTTCGGGATTGATTCAGGGTTTGGGGCTCCTGGGGTTAAGGGATTTGTGGGCTTGGTAAGGAGTCTAGGGTTTCGGGTTTAGGGTTAGTGGTTTGGGGTTTAGGGTTTTAAGTATAGGGTTCAGGGTTTAGGGTTAGGGGTGCCAAAGTTGTTTCAGGGGTTTTGGAGGTCGAGTGAACGAAGCCAACGCCACCACGGAGGGGCATCCGAAGGGTTTCAAGGGCCTGTATAACATGGCATGTATCAGGGCCCTTAACCCTGAAACCGGAAGCACCCGCAACCCTCAATACAAACTACTTGCCCTCAAAAGCCCGAAGCCGCAAACCCTAAACCCTAAACCCAAAACCCTAAACCCTAAACCCTAAACCCCAAACCCCAGATCCACCTCCAGCAGGAAGACCAGGTCTTGGGACGACTGCACGCACAAGCCCAGCAGAAAGCCCACGGAAGGCCCGGCCATCTGAATTGCAAACACCGCCGAAGTCGCGAAGCCGCGCTGGTGTGGTGGGAACCTCGTTCTGTCAGCTTAATCCCGTCCTTGGGGTCTAGGGTTTAGGGCTACTAAGCAAGGGTAGTTTCCATGGGCCCTTAGTATGGTCCCTTATCCTCTTGTAAGGGTTCTATAGGGTATGTAAGGAAGATATAAGGGGTCCCCATTTGAGGGCCCATACTAAGGGACCATGTAACTGCCCTAAGTCAGTCTAATCAAGGGACTAAAGGAGGGACTCTTATAAGGGACCTTAGGGGTTATTTAGGGGTTAGGTATATAGGGACTATATAAGATATATTTGGAGGTTGTTTTGGGAATAAGATGAAGGGTTTTCCTTGAGTCTTACTACGGGGTGCCCAGACATAATAGCTTTAGGGCCCATATGATGGGGGTTTACGATCATGACGGACCCCTACTATAGACCCCCCCAATTTGTAGGATAGGCTGATAATAAGGACCCCAATAAGGTTCCCGAGTTTTGTAAACCCCCAATATAGGAACATGGACCCTGCGGGGTGTTCAGGGGTTTCGGATTTGGGACTTAGAATGGCTTCAGGGACACGGCTAAAGAACCAGATTTCCCTCTCATTACCCTGGTTTAGGCTTGAAGGTTCAGGATTTAGGGTTTAGGGTGGAGCCCCCAACGCAGCAAGAGCCTCACACCACAAGGGCCCGTGTACTCATATAGTACAGACTTGGGCCCTAAAGCTACTTCATAGGAACCCCAGACCCTTTGGGAGGTTGAGGACACGTTGAGTCAGATCTGCTTCACGTGGACCTGAAGACTTAAAAGCCCAACAAGCAAAGCCCGGTAGCCCTAAAACCTGCGCTTAGGGGTTTAGGGCTTAGGGCTTAGAGCTTAGGGCTTAGGGCTTCGGGTTTAGAATTTAGGGTTTGGGGTTTAGGGTTCAGAGCCCTAGAGCCCCAAAAGACCTTATGACGACCACTATCCAAGGCTCCACATGGCTGCTAGCGCGGAGGGCGTCACGCAATTCGCCGGACCGGCAGCGCCGTTGAGCGCCTCTCTGGGAGTCGAACGTTCTTAGTAGCCCTAAACCCTAAACCCTAAACCCTAAACCCTAAACCCTATAAACCCTAAACCATATAAACCCTCAACCCTAGAACCCTCAAACCCTAATGTTTTTCGGAACCAACGTGAGAACTATAGCGGGGAGACCGAAACTCTCGAAACCCCTTCTGCCCTAAAGAGTAGCCCCTGACTAACGCCCTGGAACCCTAAACCCTATAAACCCTAAACCCGAAACCCCAGTAGCCGAGGAATACGAAAGGGGTGCCCTCTTTTTCCCGGTGCGGTTCCGGGGGTTTACCGAACGTAAGGGTACCTTGTTTGGGGGTTTAGGGTTTATAGGTTTAAGGTTTGGGGCTTGGATGATCATAGTTTGCGGCATATTCAGGGGGGCATGCCCCTATTTCGGGGAACGACCCATATACTGGATCCTGAGCCTACTACAGGGAGTGAAACAAACCCTGTAAGCCCTACTAGACCCAAGAGTTATACAGGGTTCACATGGCTTGTAGGGTTTAAGGCTTGACTCCCTGTAGTAGGCTCAAGATCCCTAGGTGGAATACGAAGCGTAGCCCTTTTTGGTTTAGAGGTGATGATAAGGGAACCGAAGCCCGCAGAAAGGGGGATAAGACTCTGGGTCCTAGCCTTATGCGCTAAACCCAGATGAGCCTTGTAAAGGGTTTAGGGTTTGGGGTTTAGGGTTTAGGGCCCTTCTTACCCTCGGCACCTGGCCGACGTGAACGCAGCCGTGGACAATCCTAGGGGTGCCCCGTGGGCTTTCAGAGTTCTGAAGTCCTTTGGGGAGCTCGAGGAATTCTGGGCTAAAAGGGATCTAGGGATGCAGCGTTTAGTTTTAGGGTTTAGGGTTTGGGGATTTAGGGTTTAGGGTTTAGGGTTTAGGGATTTAGGGATTTAGGGATTTAGGGATCTAGGGGCGCAGGGTTTAGGGCCCTGTTGCGGGACTAGGGCTTAGGGAGTTGGGTCTTCTGGGGCATTGGGTTGGGTTTGGGCATGGCCTTTGGGGAATTTTTGGGTGCATTCTCTCCATCAAAATGATGGCTATGCCAATGCATGGGGTTTAGGGTTTAGGGTTTAAGGTTTAAGGAAGCCCGGCATATTTAAAGTTCAACTCCTGACGAAGCAAGGCGACGGAGTTTGGGGTTTAGGGCGTTTAGGGCCCAAGGTAGGGGCCAAGAAGCAGAGAGGTGGGGTGGAAGCCCAGAAGCGTGGGCAGCAGGCGTATGAGCAAACCTGCTGCGAGCTGAATTCGACAAGAACCCCGAACCCTCCCTAACTTGGTTTAGGGTGGGGTTTAGGGTTTAGGGTTTAGGGTTTAGGGCTTAGGGTTTAGGGCTTAAGTTAGGGTTTAGGGTTTAGGGTTTAGGGTTTAGGGTTTAGGGTTTAGGGTTTAGGGTTTAGGGTTTCAGTAACCATACTACATAAGGGTACCCTCTTTGAAGTTGGTCCGGGGTTGGTTTCTTGAAGGTGACCAAGAAGCAAGCAAAAAGGGCAGAAGGGACCCTGGGCTACCCTAACCCTAAACCCTAAACCCTAAACCCTAAACCCTAAACCCTAAACCCTAAACCCTAAACCCTAAACCCTAAACCCTAAACCCTAAACCCTAAACCCTAAACCCTAAACCCTAAACCCTAAACCGGAGTGGGGACCCAGAGTGCTTCTAGGACAAACTCTCAACCTCGGGACCCAGAGGGCTGCAACCCCAAAGCCTGCAAACAAAGGGCGTGGCATTCATAGGGTTTTGGGTGCAGAAGGGGTCAAGGGGGTGTAGTAGGGTTTAGGGGTTTAGGGTCTTAGAATTCAGGGGTTTGGGAGTTTAAGGCTTCGGGTTTCACATTCATAGGGGGGGTGCCGCTCCCAACCCGCACCCTTTCAAAAACCCCAAACCGCAGAACACTTGGATCGGAATCCCAAGCTTCGACCCAAAACCCTGAACCCGAAGCTCCAAACCCTCAGCCCGCTAAACCCTGGACCTTATGCCCAACCTGAACCCTGAACCAGGGTTTAGGGTTTAGGGTTTAGGGTTTAGGGTACCCAAGGCTCTAGATCCTCAGCCCCCCAAACCCTTGAGCCCAAACCCCAAAAACCACTTCAAAGTCCGAAGCCCTGCAAGCCGAAAGCCTCAACATGTTTGGGGCTTCGGGATCTGCGCCGTTGAAGGGTTTCCCAAACTACTCCAGGGTCATGACATGGTTTTAGGGTTTAGGATTTGGGGTTTCGGGTTTAGAGGTTTAGGGTTTAGGGTTTAGGGCTTAGGGTTTAGGGCTTAAGTTAGGGTTTAGGGTTTAGGGTTTAGGGTTTAGGGTTTAGGGTTTAGGGTTTAGGGTTTAGGGTTTAGGGTTTAGGATTTGGGTTTCGGCTCCCGGCCTGCTGCCGTAAGCGCGCCGCCGCAGAAGACGACGGCCCAGATGCTGTCGGGGCGCTGCGCTATCCTTGGAACCCTGAACCCTACACGAAGAGCCCAAGACCCGAGGGTTTAGGGTTTAGGGTTCAGGGTTCCCTAAACCCTACCCAAAGAGCCCAAGACCCTGAATTGAGGACACAGGGTTTAGTTTTTTTAGGGTTGAGGGTTTAGGGCTTAGGGTTTGGGGTTTAGGGCCCCAAAGAGCAAGTTCATGGTACTTACTAACCAATTATAACTTAACTGTACTTATAACCCTACTTATAATACCCCTAAAGGGCCTTATAGGGGTTATCCCACTTATAAGTAGGGTTATAGGCCCAGCTATAATTGGTTAGTAAGTACCATGAACCTTCAAGTATGAACCCTACCCAAAGAGCCCAAGACCCTAGGGTTTAGGGTTTAGGGTTCAGGGTTTGGGGTTGAGGGCCCTACAGGAACCCTGAACCCTACCCAAAGAGCCCAAGACCCTAGGGTTTAGGGTCTAGGGTTCTGGGTTTGGGGTTGAGGGCCCTACAGGAACCCTGAACCCTACCCAAAGATCCCAAGACCCTAGGGTTTAGGGTTTATGGTTCAGGGTTTGGGGTTGAGGGCCTCTAGGAACCCTGAACCCTACCCAAAGAGCCCAAGACCCTAGGGTTTAGGGTTTAGGGTTCAGGGCTTGGGGTTGAGGGCCCTGAACCCTACCCAAAGAGCCCAAGACCCTGAACTAAGGACATAGGGTTTAGGGTTTAGGGTTTAGGGCTTAGGGTTTAGGGCGGCTTCTTTTTCTCTAGGGTCCCCAAAGACTCCTTTGTTAAGGTTTTGCGGCCCAGAGGCCTTGTTTATGAACGTTTCTTGGGCCATTATTGGGTTTCCGTTCTTGAGGGTACCTTTTTTTGGGGTCCTTACTATAAGGGGATCCTACCCTAAGCCCTAAACCCTTATATAACCCTATACCCTAAACCGGGGTCTGTCATAGGGGTCCCCTATTTTCGTAAAACTCCGATGTTGAGCCCAGAGGCAATTGGGACCTAGAGCTGCTTTACGGGAACCCATATACGGCCCAAGTGTATATACCATTTATGAACCATGCATCCTTAGGGTACCCAAAGAGCCCTAAACCCTAAACCCTGAACCCAAAGAGCCCAACTATTGACCTTAAACCATAAGCTGGAACCCTCAGAATGGAACAAGTTGGCCTTAGGATCCCCATGATAAACCAAGTGAAGGGCCTTGCTAAAGGGTTACCCAAAGAGCCCAATACCCCTTAAATAAGGAATTTACCTTAAGTCATAAGTTGGAGCTTAATTTGATGAAAGGCATGGGCTCTCTGGGTATAACACCCTAAGACTAGAACCCCCGGCTTTGCTTCCTGGGCGATGGGGGTTAGGGTAGGGCTGGCTTTCGGGTGACAAGGGTTTAGGGTTTGGGTTTATGGTTTGCGGGTTCACTTAGGGCAAGCGGGGTGCAGATCTTCTGGTAACAAATGCTTGACATAATATTTGGACTGCCGACTTCGCATAAAGTTGCGCAAGCGAGGCTCATCTTGAATCGGCTCAGGACCACACATCGATAAATGTCCGTGCTGGTGGGGGGTGGGGGGGGGGGTTGCGAGGGTGATCCAACTTCTGGACCCTTATCGGGAGCGTATATCTTCTAATCAAGACCAAAGACGACCCCCTCTTTTCAGATCACCCCCGTTTGTGCCATTCTGCTAGGTAGGGATGGCCCTCAAAACACTCCGAAAACATTGCTGAACATGATCAAGACATCAAAAAACCTACCTATTTAGCTTCAACTCAGCCAAGGGTCATCCAACCTGCCAGTGGCGCCACGGGCAAGTACATGATGGGGCCCCAGTTCCTTGGTCTTGGGGGTCTCTGGGTTAGGGTTTAGGATTTAGGGTTAAGTTCTATCTTAGCCGAAACAAACCAAAACCCCGCCTGAGAGCCCCCAAAACCAACCCCCCCCCCCCCCACCCCGAAACAACCCCGAACCCCGTTGAATCCCAAATCTGTCTTCAGGGTGCCAAACCCTACTCAAAGACCCTGAACACCAACCCCCAGAAAGAACCCTGAACTCTAAACCCTAAACCCTAAACCCTAAACCCCCCCAAATCCTGAATCCGTCTCCAAGGTTCAGCAGCATGTCGATGGACGCCTTCGGGTTCTCGAAGCCGTAATACGCCGCGGCGATGTCTGGATTCGCACTGTAGGTCCTGGGCTTGAAGGGCCTTATAGGGCCTTAGGGCCTTAGAGGTTTAGGGGTTTAGGGCCTTAGGGCCTTAAGGCCTTAGGGCCTTAGAGAGGTTTAGGGGTTTAGGGGTTAAGGGTTTGGGGCCTTAGGGCCTTAAAGGGCCTTAGGGCCTTAGGGCCTTAGGGTCTTAAGGCCTTAGCGCCTTAGGGCCTTAAGGCCTTAGGGCCTTAGAGAGGTTTCGGGGTTTAGGGGTTAGGGGTTTAGGGCCTTACGGCCTTAGAGGTTTAGGGCCTTAGGGCCTCAGGGTTTAGGGCCTTAGGGCCCTAAGGGGTTAACTAAGGGGTTTAGGGACTTAGGGGTTAAGAGTTTTTAGGGGTTTAGGGGTTTAGGGGTTTAGGGGTTTAGGGGTTTAGGGTTTTGGGAGTGCCGTGTAGGCTTTCAGGATTTCAGTCTCATGGGATTCAGGCTTCTTGGATTCTGCTCGCGCGGGAGCCCTGAACTGCCTAGGTTGAGCCCCATAAACTGGGCTAGGCTTGGGAGCCCTGTAAAAACTAAACTTCTATGGCTTCACAAGGATGATATGAGGATTCAGGGTAGTAAAGTTCAAACCTACCCTGTATTTAAAGCCATCGGAACAAGATTCCTGGATCCTCCTTAACCCCTGAAGGGCATACATGAAAACACCCAAAGGGCCTACCTAGCCTGAATCCCGAAAGAGGTGGTGTTGTCCGTAACGCACGCTCAGGCAACGTCTGGGCCCTAAACCCTAAACCCCTAACCCCTAACCCCTAACCCCTAACCCCAAAACCTAAACCCTAAACCCTAAACCCTAAACCCTAAACTAAACCTTGAACAAACATCTCTGAGACCCGGAACTTCCCAAAACAACGCGCAGCTCAACATCCCTGGCCCGGTGGGTGGGGGGGGGCTTCCTTGGTCTCTCTCTCTCTCTCTCTCTCTCTCTCTCTCTCTCTAAACCCTAAACCCTAAACCCTAAACCTAAACCCTAAACCCTAAACCCTAAACCCTAAACCCCAGACCCTAAACCCTAAACCCTAAACTCTCTCTCGCTCTCTCTCTCCCTCTTCCTCCCTCTTCCTCTCCTCTCTTCCCAGGTCTGCCCTCCACCCCTCCTTCAAGACTTGCCGTCACGTAACCCCGCAGAAACAGAATCGAAAAGCTGGGTCTGCAAGCAACAACCTCCTAAACCCGAAACCCCAAGCCCAAAACCCTAAACCCATCACCAAATCCCTACACCACACAACGCGCCATAACAGGATTGCGGTTTAGAGTTTAGGGTTGATAGGGTTCAGAGCCCAAAAGAGGTCCTGAGCCATCGGTTTAAGGTTTAGGGTTTAGGGCAACAAACCCCAAAAGGATTCTGAGCCCTCTCCAAGGATCATCCACCCCACCGCCTGCATCAGCCCCAAGCCAAACATGCACAGCAGGACCAGCCACCGCAGGTACGCCGGGTCCGACGCTTCCGATCTTTCCCCCGCCATGGCGTCACCAATCTCTCTAGGGCCCTTTTAGAGTTTAGGGTTTAGGGTTTAGGGTTTGTAGGGTTCAGCATGGGGGCTTACGGTTTAGCTTCCGATCTTTCCCCCCGGCCATGAGGCTCCACCGATCTCTCTGGGGCCAAGCTAGGGTTGAGGATTACCCGAAGGGTCCTATAAGGGGTCTGCGCACCTCGAAAGCTACTTTCTGGGAACCCCTTTTAAGGCCCCAGTAGGGAATATTTAGGCACATGGGCCCTTCGGGTTAGGGTTCAGGGCTCAGGGGTGGAGCTCTCCCTAAACCCTAAACCCTAAACCCTAAACCCTAAACCCTAAACCCTAAACCCTAAACCCTAAACCCTAAACCCTAAACCCTAAACCCTAAACCCTAGACCCTAACCCTAAACCCTAAACCCCTCTGAGCAGGGCTAAGGGGCACCTTAGGGTTGAGGGTTGTGGGACTTAAGGACCTGCTCTTCGTTCAGTGGCTGACATGAGATTTGTTGCGTGTAGGCCAGTGTAGGCTTGAGGTTTAGGGTTTAGGGTTTCGTGTTGGGGGTTTAGGGTTTAGGGTTTAGGGTTAGGGGTTTAGGGTTTAGGGTTTATGGTGGCTTCGGGCATCAGACGCGGCATGCATTTCGGCCGCTGGAATGCGGACGTGTCGTCAGCATCTGGTGCCCAAGATACATCCATCAACTCCCGTCTGTTGTACGTGAGTTGTGTCCGAAAGTCCCCAAGGTAGGCTGCGAGTCAGACTTCCAAGCCTTCCCGATAGAAGTCTGCACGTGCCTCAAGCCCTGTTAACCTCTAAACACTAGACCCTAAACCCTAAACCCTAAGCGCTAAACCCCCAACCAGCGAAGGTCCTACACCCCCCAAGGCTCGGAAACATCGAACAGCAATCACAGCTGGACTCCCAAACCCTGAAACCCCTGAGGCCCTACTGGGCAAGAGCCTCATAGCAGAGCTTTAAACTTTTGGTGATTCCTTCGCCTGTGGGACATAAGCACACCCTAGACCCTAAACCCTAAACCCTACACCCTAAACCCCTCAGACCCTAAGCCATGTCGGGTTCCTCCCACCCAAAGCTGCGTGAGGCCGCGCCGATGACTAAAGCCTAAGCTCCTCATCCCTAAGCCGTTTAGGGGTTAAGGGTTTGGGTTTAGGGTTTAGGGTTTAGGGTTTAGGGTTTAGGGTTTAGGATTTAGGGTTTAGGGTTTAGGGTTTAGGGTTTAGGGTTTAGGGTTTAGGGTGCCTAAGCCCTAAACCCTATAAAACTTAAACCCTAAGCCTGATATGTAGGATGCTCTTCCCAAGGCGCTGAGTTATGTTCAGGAGGTTGCAAAAAACAAGAGCAAAAAACAACCTTTAGGATTTTTAAGGGGCTCATAAATCACGTACCGCCCAACAAGGTTGGGTATGGGTTTAGGGTTTGGGGTTTCGGGTTTGGGGTTTAGGGCCAAAAACAAGCGACCTACTCAGCACCTGAGCTACACCCTTCATACCCCAAACTCGAGTCTAGAGTTTCAGAAGCCCCAAGAAAGTGTACACTTTCAGTTCTATTAGGGGAGTATAGTATCCCAAAAAGCGTAAAGTGTCCTCACTCAGCTCTAAGCCCAACAAGCAACCTCCGAAGACCTCCCGACAGCTCGCCAACCATCTGTCTGGGCCTCCTCTGGAACCATCTCGAGGACCAGCACCACGGCACCCGCTTGCACGAGCTCCTGCCACTTCTTTTTCTTGTTTTTTTTTTGTTTTTTTCGTGGGGGGGGGGGGGGGGGGGGGGGGGTGGGTGGGGGGGGAGGGTTGTTTAGGGTTTAGTGTGTTTAGTGTTTATAGGGTTTAGGGCCTTCAGGGTTTAGGGTTTAGGGTTTCAGGGGAGGGGGGGGACGGGAATGGGGGGGTGGCGAGAGGGCTGAGTGAACCATGTAAGCCTGCGAGATCCTCACTCGGAACGCTGAGAAGTTCCCTGAGCCCGAAAAACCGTAAACCGCAAACCCTAAACCCTAAACCCTAAACCCGAAACCCTGAACTTGCGCTTGCACTCCAGGGGTGGGTCTTGACAAAAAAATGGGGTTTCAGGCTTTGATTTCCTAAACTAGGTCCTTCCAAACTACCAAGACCCTGCCATATTTCCAGTTAGGGTTTAGGGTTTGGGGTTTGGGGTTTAGGGTTTAGGGTCATTTAGGGTTTAGGGTTTAGGGTGTAGGGTTTAGGGTTTAGGGTTTAGGGTTTAAAACAGTTTAGGGTTCAGGGTTCAGGGCTTTCTAGATTTAAGAACTCATGAGAGGAAATGGGAGGGCCTAAAGCAATAAATCTAGTAAGGAAAACATCGAGAATATGAGAAGAACCTACCCAGCTACCGTTTCGGCATGTTCTCTCGGCTTCTGGGCCTTGCCTAGAAGGGTTTAGGGTTTAGGGTTTGGGGTAATTCGGGTTTGTCTAGTCTAGGTTCACCAGGAACTCAAGACGAAAATGTGGATGTTTTGTGCAACAGGGTGTAAAAGGAATCTTGAACGTAAAAAAAGGGATACAAGGGTACTACTGCGAGCCGATCCTCTTGTTGTATATAGATTTCAGGGTCATTAGCAACTAGGGTCTTTACTGGTCGTAGTGGCGTAGGGTGCTCGAAGACCCCGCGCTCGCGAACAAAGAAAGCTACCCTGATGAACAAGAACACCAGCCACTCCAAGGCCCTAGACCCTAAACCCTAAACCCTAAACCCTAAAACCCTAAACCCTAAACCCTTGCCACGCTAAGTGTGCGTGTGGGCACCTCGCTTCTTGTAATGGCGTAAAGCCCCTGAAGGACAGCGCCGGACCGCACCGAGTCTTTGAGTGAATCCGGGTTTCTGTTTGGCAGTTGCTGCACGATAGATGAATCTGATTGTTTCATTTGTTTCAGACACCTCTCGCGCTTACCCGGGTTCAGGTGACGAAAAACGGGTCTGCACCCTACATCCTAGACCACTTATAAGCCCTAAGTCCTAAATCTAAACCCGAAACCCGATACCCGAAACCAAGGAGCCTCAAACTGACTAATAGACTAAAGCCACCCAAAACCTGAACCCAAAACCACAAACCCCAAACCCAAAAAAACCTAAACCCCAAAACCTATACCCGATACCCTAAACCGTGAAGCCTGAACCGTAAACCCCTAGCCGCAAAACTCTAAACCCCAAAACCCTAAGCCCTAAAACCCTATACACCTTAAACACCAAAACCCTAAACCCCAAAACCCTAAACCCCAAACCCTAAACCCTAAAGCCCAAAACCCTGCACCCTAAATCCCAAAACCCTACACTCTAGACCCTAAACCCCCAACCCTAAGCCCTAAACCCTCAACCCCAAAACCCTAAAAACTCCAAAAAGCCCTAAAAACCCTAAAAACCCTAAAACCCCTAAAACCCCTAAAACCCTAAAAACCCTAAAACCCCTAAAACCCTAAAGACCCCCAAAAACCCTAAAAACCCTAAAAACACTAAAAAACACTAAAACCCCTAAAAACCCTAAAAAGCCTAAAAAGCCTAAAAAGCCCAAAAACCCTGGAAAACCTAAAAACCCTAAAACCCTAAAGCCCCTAAAACCCTAAAACCCTAAAAACCCCTAAAACCCTAAAAACCCTAAGACCCTAAAAACCCTAAAAACCCTAAAAACCCTAGAAACCCTAAAAGCACTAGAAACCCTAAAAGCACTAGAAACCCTGAAAACCCCAAAAAACCCAAAAAACCCTAAAACCCTAAAACCCCTAAAACCCTAAAAACCCTGAAAACCCTAAAAACCCTAAAAACCCTAAAAACCCCAAAAACCCTGAAAACCCTAAAAACCCTAAAAACCCTAAAAACCCTAAAAACCCTAAACACCCTAGAAACCCCTAAAAACACCAAAACCCCCCCAAAAAACAAAAAAAAACAAAAAAAAACCAAAAAAAAACCCAAAAACCCAAAAAACCCTAAAAACCCTAAAAACCCTAAAAACACCAAAAAACCCTAAAACACCTAAAAACCCCCTAAAAACCCAAAAAAAAACCCACAAACCCAAAAAACCCCTAAAACCCCTAAAACTCCTTAGCAGCGCTGACAATCTCCACAGCGCTGGTGGCTGTGGTGCCTGGCGCGGGCCACTGGGGGAAGTGGGGGGGGGGGGGGTTCGGGGGCCCATGTTGTGGCTTAGAAGCCCTAGGTCGAGTTGGTTTAGGGTTTAGGGCTAGGGTTTAGGGTTTAGGGTTTAGGGTTTAGGGTTTAGGGTTTAGGGTTTAGGGTTTAGGGTTTAGGGTTCAGGGTTTAGGGTTTAGGGTTTAGGGTTTAGGGTTTAGGGTTTAGGGTGTAGGGTGTAGGGTTTAGGTTTTAGGGTTTAGGGTGTCGGGTTTCGGGTTGCTCATGACTTTCTTCTGAGGGCCGTGTTCTGCATGAGCAGTTCATGAGTCCTGTCGTCTGGCAAACTTTGACAGCGGAGGCAGCCAGACGACCTGAAGATGCTATTCGCTGCTGCAGAAGCCTTGCGGCTACTCCGTGGCTCGACCAGATCATTTCTCTACCGCTGAACCCGATACCCAATTAAACCCAAACCATAAACCGAGAACTCCTTGAGGAAAAGGCCTTGCAGTCGAAATCCTCCTTGAAGTAGCGCCTCAGGATGCTGGCGTGTTCTCACAAACATTTCTTGGCTGCACTTCGGAGGGTAGCTATAGACTAACAGTTTCAGCTGCCTTGTTAAGAAACACAATAAGACCAAAAGGCTAAGGATCTAATGTTACCTAAAGCACCACAAAGATTTCAGCCGCCTGCTCTGCCCCTTTAACGCTAGCTCAGCTGCTCCCTCCGCTTACTCGCTGGATCCAGAACAGAACTGGAGGGTGGAAAGGTGGAGGGTTTTGGGTTTAGGTTTAGGGTTTAGGGTTTACAGTTTAGGGTTCTGGGTGTCCCAATCTGATCCACAGTACGTCCTGAAATCCAAATTAACCTCGAAAGATTCAATGCCGTCATGGCCAGCAGCACACCTCCTCGATAGCAGGCTTCAGGAAATCCAAACAGTGGTCCGGCAATGTCCCGGCCAGTCCCTTTTGGGGTTCCGATAGCTATAGAGCAGAGCCTTGCCTTCAGAGGGTGCAACAAAAGGGACCAAAATTCGGAGGCGCCACAGAGCACATCAAGAAGCTGTACACGATCTCATGACTCTCCCGGATAAGAGACTCCTACTTGCTGGCGAAAGGCATCCATGATCCGCAAGACTGCCAAGCTCTCATCCAGTGTGTATTCTGGACATTCCAGCTTTCCTGCCTTCAGGCAAGCCTCAACAGCCTGAACCTGATAAACCATCCCCTCTGAATGTGGGTGGTTCACCCTGAGCCCATCAGGCAGCTGGGGCAAGGGAACTGTGTGGGTCTCCGACTCGACCTTTCCCCGAGCCCCGCCTGACCTCGAGACGGTCGCGCGCGTGGGCGCGTGTTGCATGCCCTCGATCGTGATGTACCCTCCGTCAAACATGATGCAGGCGTTCTCGGGCGTCACGGCCCGAAGACTGTACATCAAGCTGGCCGAACCGCCCTTGGAGCCCTCCCCCTCTTTCCAGCAGAGTGACAAGGCACCCTCGGCGTCCACTCCCTTCTCTGTGAGCACGGCGGTGCCCCTGACATCACACTTCGCCGCTCCAAAGAGCATAACAGCCAACTGCACGAGGTAAACTCCAAGGTCCAGCATGCCACCACCTGCCTGTGCCTCTTCTGAACTTGGACCCCCAGCAAAAATTATGTTTTTTGCTGTTTCTTAGGAATTAAAATGCCCAAGGGCTATTCACAGCAATTAAAATGCCTAAAAACCAAACAACTATTTCCAAGTACCCCGAAGGTGCGGGGTCCCAATATCGATTTTGGGGATCTCCGGGCGCGACGAAGCCGAACTCCGCCTGCAGGCATCGGGCTGTCCCGAGGCTACCACCTGCCACAATCCTCACTTCTTCGATAACCAAGGGGACAAAAAGGTTAAACTTCAACATTCCTACTCAATTAAGGAAACCCACAAAAAGTTTAAAGTTCAACTAAAGTTCCTACTCAATAAGGAAACCCGCAAAAAGTTTAAAGTCCAACTAAAGGCGAATTCAAGAATCTCCCGTACCCTTCGGGTCACGGGGAAGAACCGCGTCCACATGGCTTCCTTGGTAGCCCAGTGACCCTATTCTATAATAATGGCACCCGTTTTTCTCTATAAGGGAACCCAAAAACCCCCAAAAAAAGGGTAAAGGGGTGCCCCACGGGGCTACCAAGCTTCCATGAGGAAGAGGCCTTTCGCTCGGGCAAAGGCTATGATCTCTTGTCCCTCTGCCTCGTTCACAGCCAGGGGCTTCTCGCAGACCACGTGCTTTCCAGCGGCCAGGGCCATTAAGGCATGGGGCCGGTGCATCGTGTGAATGGTACCGATGTACACCTAGACTCCCCTTAGAACCTTAATAAACAAAACATGTTTAATATCCTCTTGGGTTTTAAATAATTAAGCAAAAAAAAGTAATTCCCAAGGGGTATATAGACACCACGTCCACGGTAGGATCGGCCACCAGGTCCTCATAGGACCCGTGCGCTTGAGGTGCCTTCACTTTCCCCGCGAGCGCCTCAGCCTTAGCCAGTGAGCTGGCCCCAACCGCCGAGATGGAGCCACCGGCCGTGATGATCCCTGGGCACGCAGCAGCATGTGCATCAGGCAGCGCAATGTCAGTGCGGAGAAACTACCCGAAGCAGTGCAAACCGGCAAGAAACACCCCGCCCCCAGCAAAGCAAGGCAAGGCAAAGCAAAGCACAGCAAAGGCAAGACAAAGCAAAGCAAAGCAATGCAATGCAATGCAATGCAACGCCAAGCCATGAACAAAGCCCACCTGCCTTGCCAAAACCATTTTGGAAAGGTCCCCGCCGGAAATCTTTTGAAACCTTTAGTCTTTATAGAACTCGCCAAAAATGCAACCGAAGCCTTTGGAAGCCTGATTCTGCAACCCGCAGCCAACCCTACAAACCCCACAAGCCCTAAGCCAAACCCAGCCCGAAACCCTGACAAGTCATCACAAACCTTCAACCCTAAACCCTAATCCCTAAACCCCAAAAACCCCAAAAACACTAAAAAAACCATACGCCCTAGAAAAACCCTAAGAACCCTAGAAGAAAAAGAACAAAAACAAAACTCGGGAGTCAGCCCTGGCCTACTGCAAAGTCGTTGGAGATCCCGCCAGCACCGAGGATGCCCCAGCGCGGCCGCTGCGAAGCCATGACGGGCGCAAGGCGCGCGCAGGACTATACTGTTTGCTTATAAGAGAAGCCCCCTCAAAACATGCAAAAGAATACTAATAATAAGAATAATATGCAAATAATAATAAATATGTTCGTTATGATCCCTATATTCCCCTTATAAGGACTACTCTTTGCTTATAAGAAACCCCCCAAAAACAACTCTTCAAAAGAAAAAACAATAGTAATGACCCCTATACCAGGACTATTACTTGCTTGTAAGAACTTCCCCCCCAAAAAAAATGAAAAGAAAAAACGACAGAGAATAAGAATAATCAACAATAGCAATGATCCCTATGCTGCCCTTTTAGGGTTTAGGGTTTAGGGTTTAGGGTTTAGGGTTTAGGGTTTAGGGTTTAGGATAAGAAAGAATATCTCGGTGATTTTGTTTTCTGGAGGGGGGGGGGTTCTTTAAGCAAATAGTAGAGGATGGCGCCCTTCAAAAGATAGCAGGAAGTTGGCTCGAGCCGGTGTCGGGTTTAGGGTCTAGTCCTAACACCCTAAACCCCAAACCCCAAACCCAAACCCTAAACCCTACACCCTAAACCGAACCGCTGAGTCGTGGCTTTTGGGGGGTTTAAGGCGAGTCAGGGGCTGGTGGGGCTCGTGCGCGGGAGTTTAGGGTTTCGGGTTTATAGGGTTTAGGGGAGAAGGTGGAGGTAGAGTATGAGGCTTTGGGGGGGCTTTAGGGGGTTTGGGGGAAGAGTCTTAGGGGGCTTTGTGGGGTTCAAAGGTTTCTGTTTCGTGGTTTCGAGAAGTCGAACAGCAGCCGTGACGCTGAGGATACCCAAGATGAACCCTCAACCCTCAACCCTCAACCCTCAACCCTCAACCCTAAACCCTAAACCCTAAACGCTCGTTTTAAACTCAGGAGCTCCTGCAGCCGCTTCCGCTGTGCTCTCTCCCGCGCTGCGTCCGAAACGCTCTGCAAGAAGCGCTTCTTGCCGGCCGGCGTCGAGACCAAGCAGAGTGCGGACCCTTCTTCGCGACACCGGGGCCAGAATTCCTTGAGGTACCTTTGCTCAATCTCATCTTCACTCCGAACCCCCCAGATAGACTGGCACATGGCATACGCGGCAGGGTCGTAGCCCTGCAGCTCGGCGTGAATGTAAGGAAAATAGTCGTTCCGGAATCTTCCAGTGCTGAAGTAGGCCTCAGAGCATTCCGCGAAGAACTCCCGGTGGTTGGTGGCGGCGTAGTGCGGCTCGCACACACTTCGCCCGACGCGCTCGCAGCTTCGGGTGTACAGCGGCAGGCTCGAGGTATATGCGTTCATGATCACCTCGTGGCACATGGCTGGTTTTGCTGTTTTTGGGCAGGTACTTCCGTGATCCTAAACCCTAAACCCTAAACCCTAAACCCTAAACCCTAAACCCTAAACCCTCAGAAACCCCTCAACAACTTAAGGAGGCCTGGTATTGACAAGCCTGACCCTGCAAAAGCCGAAAGAAGGTTCATGTACTTCTATGCTCATATTAACAAGACTCCCATGTACGTTCTTTAGGACCCAACTATATGTTCTCTCCCTTATCTCTACTATTTGCGTAAGACGCCCCCAAAGCACAAAAACACTACTCCCGATATTGCTTGCTTCAGAACCCTAAACCCTAAACCCTAAATCCTAAACCCTAAACCCTAAACCCTACACCCTAAACCCAAAACCCAAAACCCAAAAAACCCTAAACCCTGAACCCTAAACCTCCCTTATCTGGGCATCCCACCTCGTCCGTTGGGCTAAGGTAAAGCTCCTTCCAAGTGCCATGCGAAGGATCCGAGTTGCAAAGGTAGGCACGGCATTCCTTTGTAGCCCGGTAACCGCGTCATAAGAGAGGTTTCGGGTTTAGGGCGTTTAGGGTTTAGGGTTTGAGGTTTAAGGTTTAGGGTTTAGGGCAATTAGGAATCAGGGTACCCTTTTTGGGGTTGGCTACTGCTCAGGGAACCTCGAAAGAAGAAAGGGCAAAAGGTAGCTACTAGGCTACCAAGATTCGAGGCCCCTCTCTAAATGCCAGCGGTCAAACGGGGCTACAGCTGTGCCCTCGAGTCGATCACCATGCTGGTTCGTAAACCGCAGTGTGTAGTCCGGTCCTACTTATAGGTTCCGGGTCTTAGGGTTTAGGGTTTAGGGTTTAGGGTCTTATCACCCCAATCATGACTGTACTGTACTTATAAGGGCCCGAAGTCCCCTAAGTAGGCTTTTCAGTAGATTTATTCTTGAGGTTTTAAGTGCCCTTGGGGTTTTAAGAATCCATGAACCTCCAAGTACCTCAGCAGGCTTCACCCAAGTTCTCCGGCGCGGCCCGGCGTCAGGATTGTCACGCCAGGAGTCCAGGGTTCGTACTTCCGCATAGCAACCATTGAGGGCATGTTCGCTGAATCCTTCCTTGGAGAGCAATTAGCAACCCTCTGAAATATTCCTAGATATGATCCTCTTAAACCAATGTTTAGGGTTTAGGGTTTATAGGGTTCAGGATGTATAAGGGGAAACATATAAAATATCCCAAGGGCCTACACCTAGCTTCTACGTGCACCGTGCTCCTTGCCTGTCGCAAGCCGGCGCGTGCGCAGGCTTCGGTGGGACCCCACTTTCCATCAAGCCATTCAAACCAGCCCGCCACGGTGGCGCCAAACTCAGTACCCAAGCGGTATGCCAAAACCTGGCCATCAACCTCCAAATGCCAGCGATCTGGACGCGTCGCAGCCTTTGTCGAGAAACGGTCGGTGCATCGGCACACAACTTCTGTTTCGACTGCCACGTCTGCAGACGGGTGCGCATGATCGCTTCGCGGCAGTTGAACCATGCTTGGATTGCAGCTGTTCCCGACTGATCTCGCACATTCCTGGTCCAAAACGAAGACGCCATTCAGGCATTCTCTTTGAAAGCCACACATTCCTAGGTCGGCTCCTTTAGCTGTCTGACAAGTATTCCCAAATAAGATGCTCTTAAACCCAATGACAAACATAGACTTAGAAGAATATCGAGAAGGCCTAGAATCTGTATGCAAGGTCCTCTGCTGCAGGGTCCGTGAAAAGATGCGGGCCCTCCCAATTGGCAACTCGACCTGAGCTGGGCCTCCACTCGCTAGCTCCAGCTCTGCAGCGTTCCTGCTGGACCGCGTCGTGATGCATCCAATGCGAGATCTCATGAAGCAGCTGAGCCGGCTGCACATGCCTCTGCTGCAAAAAGTCACGGGCGTCAAAGATTTCCACAGAATGTGACTTGCATGCCATGTACTCGCCGGGAAGATCTACACAGTGACAGCAGCAGCCTAGCTTGCCCGCACCACTGTTCAGGTTGACCCAAATGCACAGCGGATGTGAGTGAAGCCGAGCGGTGGCATTCACAGGCAGGATGCGATTGATTTCCTGCAAGTCGTCATGGATCACCGACAAAGCCTCGTCGCGCACGTCACGTGGCAGTCGCTCGTCGGCATACACCACGAAGCCCAGAATCTCTTCTCTACAGTAGCATAGACTCAGTCCGTGCTGTTGGCCTTCTACCCTGGGGTTTCGGCGCCTCCGCAGGGGCACCTTGTCCATCAGCCCGTGCTGACCAGGAACCGGGAGACAGGAGCACTATATCGGTTGACCTCTGAGATGGCCCTATAGCTTCTGAGGTTTAGGGTTCAGGGTTCAGGGTTTAGGGTTTAGGGTTTAGGGTTTAGGGTTTGTGGACCCTGCGCCGTAAGCCTTTCAAGCCACTAGTATCGGGGAGGGCCCTGTTCGTGTTCTTGAAAACCGAAGTCGCAGGTGTGACCATGGCTGCGTTGTGCCTCATCTGCTGATCGGCATGTTACACCCTCTCAGAGTCATTCCTAGACAAGAATCCTCTTAAGTCCTTGTCAACACCATTGAGGTCCAAGAATTAGCTTAAGCCCCCACAGCCGGATGGGGGGCGGGGGGGCGGGGGTGAAAACAACCATCAGTTCAGAAATTAGGGTTTGGGATTTAGGGTTTAGGGTACGAACCCTTACCTCCAGGGCCCTAAAACCCTAAACCCTAAACCCTACACCCAAAAATTAAACCCTAAACCCTAAACCCTAAACCCTAAATCCTAAACCCTAAACCCTACACGGCCCTACACCCAAGATGGGCCCGGGCCCCGGACACGCTGCGGCTCCAGGCCAATGTGACTCATCACGCCAATTCCGGCCTGACCCCCCCCCAACCCTAAACCCTACTAAGCCCTACACCCTTTGCAGGTGAAGTTCTTACACGGATTGGCTTGGGCCTTACTTAATTCCCCAGAATTCAACCCGACAAAGGGCCTTTGTAAAGGGCCGTTAGAGGACAGCCCATCCTGGCAAACACGCCCAATAACGTGTCTTGAGACCGTTACCTGGGTTCTGGAGATTGGCCTCCTTGTGGTTCGTGGGACCCAAGGTACGGTTATTTCCCCATAATAGCGGTGCCCCTCAATCTATGGGTGGCTCTTTGAATTAGGTTCCCATTTTTAGGTCCTTATTATCCGGGTGCTGCACTTTTCTATAGGACCCCAAAAGGGACAATTTAGACAACTACCCCCACGAACGGTATCATTCCCGTAAAAAAAGCACCAGAACAAGCAACTAATGCTAACTCAAACACCCCTTCCATTCAAATGCGTCACCTCCTCCCTTTAAACCCTGTAAAACCCCAAGCCCTGAAACCGAAACGAATAGGCCCAAGTATATACTCTACAGGTATGTGGACCCTTTGGGCTACAGACACCCTAAACCCTAAACCCTGAACCCTAAACCCTAAACCCTAAACCCTAAACCCTAAACCCTAAACCCTAAACCCTAAACCCCTAAACCCTAAACCCTATTCCGGAGCGCTTCTAGTGAGCCCCTGGGCTTGGCGCGTTGGTCAAGGACTTCACCAGAGGGGCCAGGTGGCCTGCAAGAAAGATTTCGGTACCTGGAGGTTCAGGGTACTTAGTAACTCATTATAACTGTACTTATGAGCCCCTTAAGTGCCCTAATATAACTCATTATAGCTGTACTTATGAGCCCCTTAAGTGCCCTAATATAACTCATTATAGCTGTACTTATAAGCCCCTTAAGTGCCCTAATATAACTCATTATAGCTGTACTTATAAGCCCCTTAAGTGCCCTAATATAACTCATTATAACTGTACTTATAAGCCCACTAAAAAGCCCCTTCAGGGCCCTAATATGGTTATAAGTACAGTTATGAGTACAGTTATAAGTACTTACTATGTACCTTGAACCTCCAAGTAGGGGCAGGGAAGCTTTCCTTTTTGTTGGTTTGTTGTTGCAAAAGCCCTGCAAGGATTCTTAGGGAAAACTGCCAAAAAAAAGTAGGCTCTGGGTTTTGTTAAGGCAGGGATGAGGGTGTAGGGCTTGGGATGTTTCCCTTGGCGTTTTGGGGCTTTTCCGGAACGCCCACCCCCCCTCCCCACCACTCCCCACCATCCCGCATCAAGATCAGAAGAGTCCTCCCAACCTCCCCCGACATTGACCCCCCCCCCAAGAGTCAGACAAAATTTGGGATACCTTTTTGGGGGAAGGCTCCCATGACAAGACGACATTTCTACAATGACACAATAGATGGCTGAGGGACTACATCCAGGCCCAAAAATTGACGCCCCTGCACAACTCCAAAGGCTAAGTGCTTCAGGACGGAAAAGGGCGGACCTTTGGTCTGAAAGGGCGGCTCTTGCTATCCCAAAAGTTACAAAGGCTTGCCTGCTGAAGCAGCTCAGGAGACCCTTGAACCCTGAAGCCTAAATCCCATAACCTAGTATCCGAAGCTGCCACACCCCGAAACCCTGAACCCCAAATCCTAAAACCTAAGTTCGACCGAACCCAAACTAACCAAACCCTAAACCCTAGACCCTAGACCCTAGACCCCAAACCCTAGACCTTAAACCCTAAATTCTGAGATTCGCGCATCCGCCCTCCAGTTTGACAATGTCCGCGCCTGCGCCACGATGGTCTACTGCTCTGCTTTGGGGCTTCGTGTTCTGGAAGTTTCGGGGTACATAGACATACTTCACACACACACACATATATATATATATATATATGTATATACGTACTATATACATATATATATATACATATACATAGAAATATGTTATATATCTTCTTGGGAAGTGTATCTGTGCGGATGCGCAGGGTTCATGCTTCAAAGCCCCCTGAAGCCTGCGAATTCCTCAACAACGCGAGGGTTTTTAAAGGCTTCTGAATCAGAAAGGCTAAGACCCCCCCCCCCCCCCCCACACACAAACCCTAAACCCTAAACTTTAAACCCTAAACCCTAAACCCTAAACCCCCCCCCCCCCCCCCCCCCCCACCCGCGGCCTGCGACTCGAAATGCTGCTGCATTGCGCAGTGCATCTTCGGGCGTCAGGTATGAACCTGCACCGGGCGGCTCTGGACGGCTTTGATGTAATACCTCTAAACCCGACACCCGAAGCCCCCCCAAAATTCAATGAAAGCCTTGAAGCCCCCCAACACCGCAGCATTCTCCTGAATTCCATCTTAAGGCAAAGAAGCGCTGAGCTCTTTCCTGCGCGCAAAGCCAACATTGCAAGGTCTGTTGAAGTTCTGAGCCCGGTTGGGCAGCCCCCCCCCCCCCCCCCCCCTTAAGCTTACTAAGCCCTAAACCCTAAACGTGCTCACCCTTAAACCCTAAACCCTAGCCCCAAAAGCCCCAAACCCTAAACCCCAAACCGTAAACCCCCCTACCCCTACACCCACGCCTAACTCAAAACCTACTAAGCCCTGAACCCTAAACCCCAGACTCTAAACCACTAACCCCTACACCCCTGAACTCAAGACCTACTATGCCCTAAAAACTAAACCCCAAACCCTAAATCCCAAACCCTAAACCCTCTAATTAACCCCCAAACTTCAAGCCCAGAACCCTAAACCCTAAAACCCTAAACCCAGCAACCCCTGAAACCCTAAACTCCAACCCTTTAACCCCAAACCATAAAGCCCAAAACCTCAACCTACTACCCCTACACCTCCAAACCGAAGGCAACGCAAGGAACAGACTCAGGCTAGGGTTTAGGATTAGGGGGACCCTTGGGGATATAGACCCTCTGCATAAGGTCCCTGTTTAAGAGAGCCAGAAGAGGGTTCAGAAGGGTTCCCCTTTAAGGGTCCCCCTGATCCTACCTAGGACAGGCGATTGAGGGGTGCCAAGCCCGCGGCCGAAGGGCATGTCCTGGAAAGGGTTTAGGGTTTAGGGTTTAGGGTTTAGGGTTTAGGGTTTAGGGTTTAGGGTTTAGGGTTTAGGGTTTAGGGTTTAGGGTTTAGGGTTTAGGGTTTAGGGTTTAGGGTTTAGGGTTTAGTGTTATGGGGTTTAGGGTATAGGCTTAGGGTTATAGGGTTATGGGGTTTAGGATTAGGGGGTTTGGGGTTATAGGGTTTAGGGCTTTTAGGGTCATAGGGTTATAGGATTATGGGGTTCAGTTTCGGGTTCACAGAATGATTCAAAATGCAAGCAAAACTGTCCTTCGGACAGACCTTGGGACAGCAACTAACCCTAAACTCTAAACCCTAAACCCTAAACCCGAAATCTAAACCCTAAACCCTAACCCAATTATCATTCTGGCGAAGACTTCTGGTTGCGGGGATGAAGCCCGGAAAAAACGCTGCCGAGCAAAGGACGCTAGAATCTGAACCATAATCCCTACTCCCTTTCCCCCCCCCCCCCCAAGGTTGTAAAAAAAGGTGCCTCAATTCTAAGCCCGAAACCCTAAACTCCTCGCGAAGTTGTAGTGGGAACTTGAGATGCTCCACAGACGTGAAACCTCCTCACCCGATCTCGTAACCTCGAGCAAGAAAAACGAAACACGTTGGGTTTAGGGTTTACAGGCCTTAGGGCTTTGAAGCTTTTTGGGGGGGTTTGGGAGGACAAGCTTGCTTCTAGATGTTGAGAAACCAAAAAACCCTCAAACCTGAGCCCTAAGCCCTAAACCCTAAACCCTAAACCCTCAACCCTCAACCCCAAACCCTAAACCCTACAACCCTAAACCGGGGCCCCCCACTCCAATGACCAGCGGCTTCGGCGAGGTGCCCGCAGCCGTGTCAACGCCGCGACGGACGGCCGTGGTGGCACGCAGCATGTCCTGGAGGGCTTTGTGGTTTAGGGTTTAGGGTTTGGGGTTTAGGGTTTAGTGTCTAGGGTTTTTTGGGTCTAGGGTTTAGGGTTTAGGGTTTCGGGATGCTCCGGGTTTAGCGTCTAGTTGCCCTGAGGATCCATGTGCCTATAATTACAGTATATACTTGGGCCCTAAAGCTCCGGTACATGGACCCTTACGGTTATAAGGTATTGGTGGGGATTAGGGTTGCCCTGAGACCTTAACACTAAACGCTGTAATGGGTGCCCTAAAGCCTTAACCCGTAAACCCAAAACCCAACGCCCTAATAACAAATGCCCGAAAGACATAGCCCTAAACCCTAAACACTAAACCTATCTCCTTGCTATGGGACTATTCATGGAGGAGGGAGGGGGTGCAAAACTCAACATGCGGTTTCGGGTTTAGGGTGCAGGTAGGGCATATATGGTTTGTACAGGGTTTGGGGTTAGAGCTTCGGGTCTGAAGTTTAAGGCTTAGGGCTCAAATAGGGTTTACGGCTTTTGGGGGGTGACGGGTCTGCAGCCCGACAAGCCCGATGCCTAATCTTCGGTAGGATGCGGTGTGGGGGGGGGGGGGGGGTGTGAAATTTAGGGCTTATGGCTTGGGTTAGGATGCGGTGTCGGGTTTGGAGCTTAATGCATAAGGTATAGGGTTTGAGTTTAGGGTTTTAGGGTTTAGGGCACCTATAACCCGCAAAAAAAGGTTCACAGAGTTCTAAAGGTAAAAGTTTCAGGGTTTTGGCGGATAACCCAGACGTAAACCCACGTGATCAACTTCCGGTTCAGGCCTTAGGACACTTTAGTGTTTATAAGGCCCTGAGGGTCCATGTACCCATTTACTACAAACTTGGGCCCTAAAGCTACCTGACAAAAAAACCCATTCAAGGCCCAAGTTTTTCTGTATATAGGTACATGGACCCTTTGAGTGGGTTTAGAGCTTCCTGACCTCAAAGCAAAAACACCCTAAACCCTAAACCCTAAACCCTAAACCCTAAACCCTAAACCCTAAACCCTAAACCCTAAACCCTAAACCCTAAACCCTAAACCCTTGCACTCCAGCATCAGACCCGCCTCCATCGTGACACCGACGGTGTCGGAAAGTCCCAGCCTCTATCGGCTGCTAGACTAGGATGGCCCTTATAAAGGTATCTGAAGCATATTCCTGAATATAACCCTCTGAAATTCCATAAGCCTAAACCCTAAACCCTAAACCCTAAACCCTAAACCCTAAACCCTACACCCTAAGGTCCAATTTCTCAAGGGCCTACCGGTAGAGGTGTGCTTTTTGCTTTATGTAACGCTCCACTCGGCAGGCTCATGGAACTTGCGAACTGGCTGCAACTGGCCTGCAAAGTCTGGTCTGATATGTGGGTCACCCTAAACCCGACCTAAACCTTATAAACCCTAAACCCTAAACCCGAAAACCCTAAACCCTAAGCTTTCGTTGTTTTTCCCCCCGAACTGGTTTTCGACTTTAAAGACGGCTTTGAAGGGTTTGCTACTCAGGATCCCAGGCTTAAGAAGCCCAATGCTTCCACATATGGTGCCCCCGCCCCCTCATACTCCCCTAGCAAAGGCTCCCCAGGTGCACGCTTTCCTGAGCGGACCCTACAAGTCACCCTCAGGGTCCATCTACCCACATGGTATATACTTGGGCCGCAAAGCTACTCTATGGGAACGCCTTTTAAGGCCCAAGTATATATTAATACACGTACATGGACCTTGCAAGTTAGGTGTGCGGGAAGGGGAGGCAGCCGACTTTGAATTCGGTACGTGGGCAGCCTGGGTAAGAAGGTGCCTGCAGTTGCCTTGGCTTGCTTTTACCCCGAGAGCCCAATACCCCGTAGTTAAGGAAATATACCTTAAACCATATTGGGATCCCTCTTATGATTTAAGGTATATTCCTTCATTAAGGGGTATTGGGCTCTTTGGGTCTAGGACGCAGGGTGGGCCCTTTTTTTTGGGCTTTAGGTTCCCTTATAAGCAGCTCCAAACGGGAAAGGGCACCTTTTGGATTCCTAGGTTCCTCATGGGTCTAGGTACCCGACATAAACCATGATGATGAACGGTTTAGACCCTCAGCCCTCAGCCCAACAACCTCCTTACGGCATTTTGGCCGAGAGCCCGGCCGGCAGTTCCCGAGACCTTAGCCGCTTCGCGGTGCACGTCTCTGATCCAAGTCTAAGCCCCTAAATCCTGAGGGTATGCAGGTTTGGTGTTTGGCGCGTTTAAGCACCAGAACCTTGTAGAGTTGTGGGTGTAGGGGTTTAGATTTCCAAGGGCTGACAGAGTCCAGGGTTACTTTAAGAGTTGATGAACCCTAAACCCTAAACCCTAAATGGGGTCCTACGTTAATCGCTCACCTCCCGACACCGTTAACTGCTCTTTGATGCGACGAACGTGGTACCCACCCTAAACCCTGAATCCTGATCCTGAACCCTAACCCCTAAACCCTGATCCCTGAACCCTAAGCCCCTTAAACCCTTAACCCCACACACCCCCTAAACCCTAAAGCTTGAACGCCCCAAGCTGATGTACTCAGAGAATCGGCTAAGTTTTAGTTGGTTGAACTCCAACACACACTTGGTAACCCAGTAACTGCAATAAGGGTCTAGGGTTGAGGGTTGAGGGTTAAGGTCAAGGGTTGAGGGCTTAGGGTTTACTAGTGCTTGCTTAAGAACCACACAAAGACACATTCTTCCTTGTAAAGGCAATATATAGGGAAAATTGTTTTTCTTTTTTGTTTTGGGCGGGGGGCTCTTGAGCAAAAGGTAGTTTGCGGGTCCGTTTTGGGGTTTGGTTACTTGAAGGGTAACCTAGAACCAAGAAGAAGGCAAAAGGGTAGGCCACACTGGGCTACCAAGTACAGGCAGTTTAAGCTCTATGGGCCCTGTCGTCTGGCAGGGAGTAAGGTTAATAGTTTTAGGGTTAAGGTTTTGGGGTTTAGGGTTTGGGAGGGGTTTGGAATCTAGTAGGTTTTTACAGGTTTAGTAGGTTTAGTGGGTGCAGTAGGTTTAGTCGGTTTCGTAGGTTTGGTAGCTTTAGCAGCTTTAGCGTTTAGGGTTCAAGGCCCTGTGGGCCCAAATGCCCCTCAACCCTCAACCCAGCGGCTGGGCTGCGGGCTGTCCCCGACAAGAACCAATTCAACCCCCGCTGATCGTGCAAATCGCGCGGAGGGGAAATCGTAGGCAGTAACCTGGCACGGGAAAGGGCGACAGAAGGAGTTCTTGTGTGAGGGCTCTGCAGCACTGGAAGCTGGCCCATGTTGAGCTGAGCCTTTAGGACAGACCAGGATTTTCGTGTGACCAAAAAGTGGGTTCTGTTTGGGTGTAGAGAAGCCATCCGGGCCGATTAGTGGGGCTTGGGCGTGCCAAGCTCGCGGGGCTAGCCATCGAGAGCTTCTGCCCTTTGGCGAAGCGACGGCGGAGTCCCGATAGCCCGAGTGGACGCGCCTTGGGATGGAGGACTTCGGGTTTGGGGTTCTCTAGGTTTCCTAAACCCAATGTTTAGCTTCCCCTACCCACCTCTGACCCGCCCCACCTTAAGGAAGATACGGTTAAGCCATAAGAAGCATCCCTACATGATGTTGGGACTATGAAGATTGACCCTAAACCCTAAACCCTGAACCCTAAACCCTCAACCCTAAACCCTAGTTTGACTAGACATCTTCAATTACATTGAGCTGTTTCGGAAGATCTGACTGCCCAGGTATCGGGGCTCGGAGCCCAAGACGAGAGAGGAGAGGAGGATGATTTATTATAACACGCGCTAGACCCTAAACTTAACCCAAAAACCTCAAACCCTGCAAGGGTTTTAGGGTTTAGGGTTTAGGGTTTGGGGTTTGGGGTTTGGGGTTTGGGGTTTGGGGTTTGGGGTTTAGGTTTTAGGGTTACCAAAACCCCGGAACCAGGCGCGGTAGAGGGCAGCAAGTAACTGCCCCCAGAGTACGCCGGAACAAGAGTACCTTCTTGCGGGGTACTTAGGGCATCTTACAGGGTGTAGACCCTGGTCTTTGCCTGGAGCCTCTTCCGCTGCGTAGCGGTCGCTCATATACGAACCCAAAGGGTCCATGCACTCATCTAGTATATGCTTGGGCCTTAAAAAAGGGGTTCCTATAAAGTAGCTTTGGGGCCCAAGTATCTACTATATGGATGAATGGACCCTTAGGGATGCGAAGGTTCCGGAGTACCAGCGGAACATGAAGATGTAGATTCCAAGCTAGAGCCCCGTAGTGTTCAGAAGGGCACGCAGATAGGGCACCAGGAGTAAACTCTGCTGACGTAAGCTGCACCCTAAACCCTAAGATCAGGTGCTTCACACCCATGGCCAGTTTCTCCACTCCGTGGCTAGTACTTTGACATCAGGCGTTATGCCGGAGATCTCGATGTAAGCCGTAGCAGAAACCCTAAAGCCCTAAGCCCTAAACCCTAGACCCTGAACCCTAGACCCTAAGCCCTATAACCCTAAACCCTAGAAGATGCAGAAACAAAATCTAGAATACCAGGGAGGCCCATAAGCAGCGCTACCCTGAGGCTCCATGTACCCATATAGTATACAATTGGGCCCTAAAGCCACTTTATGGGAACCCCTAGTATACTATAGCCCCTAAACCCGAAACCCTAAACCCTAAACCCTGAACCCTAAACCCTAAACCCTGAACCCTGAGCCCCAAACCCTGAACCCTAGTCAGGTCCAGGCAGGGGCGGCAGCGGCTGCATCCTGCCTGTCTCCTGTAAAGGGGCTTCCAGGGGCTTATGGGGTTTACAGGGCTTCCACAGGATTTTACCCTAAACCCTGAACCCTAAACCCTAAACCCTAAACCCTAAACCCTAAACCCCAAAACCTAAGCCCTAAACCCCAAACCCTTCTAAAGGGTCGCAGAAGGCTTAAAGAAGGCTTGGAGTGCTTGTAGGGGTTGCAGGGGCTGCTCACATGGCGGATGCTTTCGAGCTGTTGTCGAAGGTTTTCAGGGCAAACCCTAAGACCCTCGACCCTAAACCCTAGGGGGTGCTTGGGGTTTAGATGGGCTCATGCGGCAGCCGCCCCAGATGCCCCCAACAACCCCTAAACTCTCGCTGAACTAAACCCTGAAGCCTAAACCCTCGCCCTCCCAAAGGATCCCTTGTGAAGAGCCCCTTGAAATGCATGCCCTAGCCTGTCTTCCCCTCGGCGCCGTTGCGCGTGACAGCCGCCTGGCCTGTGGCGCTGACAGGGTCTGAGAGGGTTTAGGGTTTAGGGTTTACATTTAGGGTTAGGGTTTAGGGTTTAGGGCTTAGGGCTTAGAGCTTAGGGTTTAGGGTGTAGGGTTTAGGGTTTAGGCACCCGTTAAACAAAAGGGATCCACAAAAGGGACCGTGATTTAGGAAACTACCCCCTGTCTACTACTTGCGAAAGAACCCCCAAAAAAGAAAGATACTAATCTCCAGATTACCCTTACAAAGAAGAACCATTTTTAGTTTTAGGGGGTTTTGAAGCACATGCAAGTATGGTTTTAGGGTTTTGGGCTCAAGGTTTGGTTGTTTTAGTGCTGGCGGGATTCTATCGGTCGCGTCGAAAGGCTTTAGAGGGGCTGGCTGTTGAGAGCCGCATGCAAGGCAGTACATTCGCAGCTAGAATCAAACAAACTTTGCTGCTGTTGGGAAAAACCCCATGTTTGGAGCCCTTGACGAACATTGGCAGATATCATTTTGACAGACTCCAACAAAAACGACCCCGTGTTGAACAGGCCTGCAAGAGCCCGTCATCAAGCCAAGTAGTTCCAACAAAAATGGGGTGGCATGAGTCATGTCTGTTGCTCGACTGCCAGAATCTAGCCCCAAGAGTACCCTAGGAATAGAAAGGGTAGTTTTTTTGGTTTAAAAAGGGCTGAAAAAGGAGAGCCTCAACCCTAAAAAAAGGAATCAGGGCCTACTCTGGGTCCTAGCAGAACCTATTCGACAGCAGAGCAACTGATTCTACATTCCTGCCAGCGCACTAAACCCTAAACCCTTTACCCTACACCCTAAACCCTAAACGTTTCGGCTGCCATTGATCCCAAGCTCGCCGTCACGGCCCATGAAGGCTCACGGCGTTGGGACCTAGAAATCTTAGAGAACCCCCCTGGTTCTTAGTAGGGAATGAGGGAATGAGGGCCCTATATATACCCTTTAAGGGATTACATAGGGCCTTCATTCCCTAAACCCTAAACCCTAAACCCTAAACCCTAAACCCTAAACCCTAAACCCTAAACCCTCATCCCCAAACCCTCATCCCCCACAAAGAACCAGCCAGAGAAGCCTCCACGCATGCCAGGCCGCGGCTAGATTTGCAACGCGTGTGAGCTGAACCCCGACCCAGCGGAAGACCTACAAATGAGAGATCCTCCGTGTCCTAAGCTCTCAACTCTATAAGCTGTATACCTCCCAGAGTCCCAGACCCTAAACCCTAAACCCTAAACCCTAAACCCTAAACCCTAAACCTAAACCCTAAACCCTAAACCCTAAACCCTAAACCCTAAACCCTAAACCCTAAACCCTAGCCCTAAACCCTAAACCTGAGGTATCTGTGTAGAGGGTATATACGCTCCGCGTGCCAGAAATCAAGGGAGATGTGGGATGAGGCTTCGGGTTCAGGGACATCGGGATCTTCTACTTTGCAGAGTGTCGGGATGCTTGGAGCTGACCCCCGAGCCCCAATGAGGCGTTCCTAACCCCATCAACGCTACAACGCCCTACATCCCTAAAGAACCGACCCTAAACCCTAAACCCTAAACCCTAAACCCTAAACCCTAAACCCTAAACCCTAAACCCTAAACCCTAAACCCTATAAACCCTAAACCCTAAACCCTAAACCCTAAACTCCTACATCCCTACATCCTAAAACCCTGAGCCCTCCTTGAAACCTGAACCCTATACCCCAAAATCCCTCACCAGGATGGGCTAGTATACAAGCTACCTCTAGACCCTAAACCCTAGAACCCTAAAACCCTAAACCCTAGAACCCTAAAACCCTAAAACCCTAAAACCCTAAAACCCTAAAACCCTAAAACCCTAAAACCCTAAAACCCTAAAACCCTAAAACCCTAAAACCCTAAAACCCTAAAACCCTAAAACCCTAAAACCCTAAAACCCTAAAACCCTAAAACCCTAAAACCCTAAAACCCTACAACCCTAAAACCCTAAAACCCTAAAACCCTAAAACCCTAAAACCCTAAAACCCTAAAACCCTAAAACCCTAAAACCCTAAAACCCTAAAACCCTAAAACCCTAAACCCTAAAACCCTCAACCCTAAACCCAGGAATCCTTGAAAGGCCCAAGCACCTACTATTTATGTGCATGGATCCCTAAAGAGCCCAATACCCCTTCATTCTGGAATATGCCTTGAATCAAAATTGGGACCCTAATATGATTCACGTAGAGGGTTTCGAGTTTAGAGTTTCAGGGTTCACGGCTCAGGGTTTAGGGCTTAGGGTGTATTGCTTAATTATACGGTATTGGGCTCTCTGGGTAACCCCTCAAACAGGGCCCTTTACTTGGTCGATCATTTAATGGTCCATCCTGAGAGAACTCTCACTCAACCCCAAAGAAGCCTCATCCTGTGGCCTTATGACCCTATAACCCTATATTTAGGGTTATAGGCTAGAATAGCCCTAAACCCTAAACCCTAAACCCTAAACCCAAAACCCTAAACTCCCTAAACACGGGCTCATCATTGGGGCTTCTCTGAGATGACGGCCGTAGATGCCGTCGAAGGACATCGCGGCGTCCGTCCCTGTCCCTGCCCGAGACGGATCCTGCGGCTTTGCAGGTTTTGAGGGTTTTTTAGCGCTTTTTTTGGGGGGCTTTTCAGGGTTTAAACCCTCAAATCTTACAACCCTCAACCCAAAACCCTAAAAACCCTAAAACCCTAATACACCCTTAAAACCCTAAAACACCTCCCAAAAAATCTAAAATCTTTAAAAAAGAGACCCTGAGACCAACCCCTTAAAACCCTAACACCCCTACGGCTCAAAGGGGTTAAAGCTCAAGGGCTTGGTAGCTTGAGTTTTAATGGACCCATGCGACCGGGCAAGGACCGTTCCCACACCCACACACGCGCCATGGTCGGTACCGCATGCACCCGGGTGGGGGGGGGGTGGGCGGGGGGGCATGATTCAGTCACCTGGCTTTCCTTGCTCGAGCTGAGGCCCTGAGCCCTAAACTTAGGGTCTGGGGTTTAGGGTTTGAGAAACCCTGAACCCTGAGCCCCAACACACCCGCTCCGTTCCGAGCCTTCGCCCCAGCAGACTTTTGCATCCAGTCAGCAGCGGAGGACGAGTGACGACTGCCGTACATCAGGAACATCGACCTGGCAAGCGCTTGGGGTTTAGCCCGTAGGGTCGGCGTTGCAAGAGAAGCAGGGCCTATGTCCTGCAAAAAGGGCTCAGGGTTCAGGCACAGGGGTCCTGCTTGAGGCTTGGCCATTTGTATGAGGCAGAGGGTTGTAGTTCAGGGAAAAAAAGTGTTCGGGGCTTCAAATAAACCCTAAACCCTTCTCAAACCCCAAAAACCCTGAACCCTGCTCATCTAGGCTGTCAAGTGGTGTGCAATAAGACCAACCCCTGAACTCAAGAAGTACAGCGGTTCAGGGGTTGGGGGTTTAGGGTTTAGGGTTTAGGGTTTAGGGTTTAGGGCCAAACCTCGCAAGCATCCACAAGCTGCATGCTCTAAGCGCACCTCAGCCCTTTACCGCCAAGAAAAACCCCAACACTAGGACCCCTCTCTGTCGTAGAACTGCCCAACGAGCCCATACCCCTTACTTGAGGAAAATACCGTAAATCCTATGAGTCTCCCTCTTATGATTTAAGGTCTATTCCTGGGCTCTCTGGGACCCTGGAATGCTGCAACCCTAAACCCTAAACCCTAAACTCTAAACCCTAAACCCTAAACCCTAAACCCCAAACCCTAAACCCTAAACCCTAAACCCTAACCCGGGACTTCGGAGACCCCTGAATTCACCTGTGCTTCGGCCAGGGATGGAAGTAGGTGCAGATGTTCACCAAACTTGTCTGCGGCGGCAGGGCCGTCATCGCCTGCGTCACAGGACGACGCTCTAAGAAACACTCGCCCCCTCCCAGTTGCTTTTAGAGGGTTTAGGGTTCAGGGTTTAGCGTTTTAGGGTCTAGGGTTTCGGGTTGGCGCGCAGGGCCAACACAGCTTGCCCTAAAGAAACCCTAAACCCAAAGCCCTAAACCCAAAAGCTAAAACCCAAAACCCTAAACCCTAAACCCTAGGGGCGGGATCATTAGATGCCTTGCAAGGATCCAGGAAGAGACGGAGCCTCAAACCTGAGGGCTTTCAGGTCAACTATCTGCGCAGTGCAAAACGAAGCCCACATTCTAGAAGGACTCCAAACCGGTTTAGGGTTTAGGGTTTAGGGTTTAGGGGATAGGGCTTCAGGAGTATCGTGTAGACCCAAGAAGCCACGAACACCTCAGCAGTGGCATCTTACAACACATTTGATGCCGGCGAGAGGTGCCTGTGACCTTGGCATCTTTGCAAATCCACCTGCAGGCGGTTTCGCGGTTTAGGGTTTAGGGCCGAGTTTAGGGTTTAGGCGGTTTAGGGTTTAGGGTTTAGGGTTTAGGGTTTAGGGTTTAGGGCTAGCAAGGTATAGGAAGACCGGCGGCGGGGCAACCCGAACATCCTAAAACCTGAACAGCCTAAACCGGAGCCCTCAACCCCCAAGCCTTGGTGCTGAAGTCTTAGGCTTCTCAACCGCTAGGGCGCGCTGGGTCCTAGTCTTTCAGCCCCTAAATCCCTACTCTCTCGAAGACGGGATCCCACAAAGCCTGTGGACCCCAGCAACCTTCAGCCCATCAGTCGCTTAAGCCCTACTTCGAGATTCGTGATACTTAGTAACGAAATATAGCTGTACTTGTAACCCACGTATAAGCCCCTTGAGTGATCCAAAATGGTTATAAGTACAGTTACAAGTACAGTTATAATTAGTTGATATGTACCATGAACCTCCAAGCAAACCTTTCCAGGTTTTTGGAGCTTAGGCCCTAAGCCCCACAAAGCCTTCACCTAAGCCACTGCACGCTTTTGGAATGTGGGCACTCTCGAAATCTAAACCGAAGAGTACCCTAGGACCTAGGAATAATAGGTACCCTTTTTGGTTTTTCACGGGCTTCTAAGGGAACCGAAAGCCCCCCAAAAACGGGAAAGGGCCTGCCCTGGGTCCTAGAAATCGTAGTTTCTGTTTGGGTGCCCTAAATCTCAGGCTGCGCTGGGCATTGGGGCCAACTGGGCATTGGGGCCAAACCCTAAACCCTAAACCTAAACCCTACACCCTGGCTCTTGTGTGCTGAATATCTTCGGGAGCTTATGACGCTGAGCCCTAAACGCTATAACGCTATAAGCCCTAAATCCTTGAAACCCGAAACCCTTTAAGCCCTGAGCCCTAAACCCTATAAACCCCTAAACACGATCAGCCCCAAACCCTATAGGGCCCGTAAGTCCCCCCAACCCCGAATCCTTTGCAGCCCTTCCCCTGCCGTGACCCGAAACCCTAAACCCTAAACCCTAAACCCTAAACCCTAAACCCTAAACCCTAAACCCTAAACCCTAAACCCTAAACCCTAAACCCTAAACCCTGAATCCTGAACCCTAAGCCCGCCCCCGCCAAACCTCCCGGGAGCCGCCGTATTGCAGCTGAGAAGGCCATGATACCTGGAGACCTCAGAGTGGTTGGGGTATCTACATGGGTTTAGGGTTTAGGGTTTAGGGTTTAGGGTTTAGGGTTTAGGGTAGTTAGATGGTCTCTTCATATGGGCCCTTCCTTCGTGGGAGAGGGCGCATAGAACTTCGGCTTTAGGTCTTTTCTTGGTAGCACACTCAGAAAAACAAGAGAGGTACTCCCCGGGCCCGGAACTCCAACCCACCCAGAAAGGCCAACATAGGGGCCTGACTAAGAAGGATAGGCTTTTTTTTTTTTTTTGGGGGGGGGGGGGGGGTGGGGGGGGTTATTGTTGTACAATTACAAAGGGACCCTAAGTGAAGGGAATTCTATGAGTAAGTATGCCGACCCCTGCATTTGTCCTGCTCAAAAACGCCCAAAGAACGTTCTTTAATCAGCCCAAAAGCCTAAAACCCTTGTCAACCTGGAGCCTTAGGGAAAAAGCTGTGCATGCCAAGTATAGGGTTTAGGGTTTAGGGTTTAGGGTTTAGGGTTTAGGGTTTAGGGTTTAGGGTTTAGGAACTCTGTGAGTGATAGCGCGGATGATTTGTTGCTGGGGCAGCAGTCGCCGGCACGACTGTGTAGCGAATCAAGGAGCTGGTCTGCTTGACCCTGGTCCACCCTTAACCCTAAACCCTAAACCCTAAACCCTAAACCCTAAACCCTAAACCCTAAACCCTAAACCCTAAACCCTAAACCCTAAACCGCTTCAAAGATACTGGACATATGGGATACTGCCCGAAGTCGACCGGCTTCATAACATCTAAAGACTCATGCTTGATATACCGCCTCCGCAGAGATTTAGTTGGCAACATTTCACTGGCGTTTGTTACATATATATATATATATAATTATATTATTATTATTGATGATATTACTCTTATTATTATTTCTACTATTCTTCTTCTTATTATGATTATATAGTACAAGTGCCTTGTTATTCCTCCTAAGTGGCCTTGTACAGGTTCCCTCGAGTAGAAATTGGCTTCAAGCAGTTGCCCAGTTCCATGGTCCTTCACTGGGTTTGGGGGCGTTCGGGAGGTAAGGGCTCAGGTTTTGGGTTTTTGGTTTCGGGGTTTAGGTAGACTCCCAAACGGTAAGGCAACAACAAGGCAAGTCTTTCGATATAAGGAGGTATCAGAGTTTAGGGCTTTCTTTCTGATGAGAACGAAGTCGCAAGCAGGGTATCCTAGAGAAGGGCTTGGCTTTAGGGTCCACAGGGTTCGGGAGCCCTGCGCCATTCATTTCTTACTCCGATGTGGGGGCTTACGAAAATAGGGCTACCCTTTTGATACCCCCAAAAATAACATAGAATCCTCTTAAAGGGGCCCCCCAAAAAGGATACTCCCTATTCTCCAAAACCCCGATGTGGCTAAGCGCGAAGCCGATACGTCCAGGGTGGCCGGGCCACGGGGGACGTGGGGGGGAAGGGGAGGGGGGGAGACTTGGGATGCTGCGGCCAGAGATGCCAGGAAATGGGTTTAGGGTTTAGGGTTTAAGGTTTAGGGTTTAGGGTTTAATTAGGGTTTAGGGTTTAGGGTTTGGGGCGTGGGGCTTAGGGTTTAGGGTTTAGGGGGGCTTTCTAAGGGTGCATAGGAAGGTACATGTAGGAATAAGGTTCACTGTGCTCTTCCCTTATCCCTAAGGGTCCATGTACCTATATAGTGTATACCTGGCTCTAAAGCTGCTATATGGGAACCCCTTTCAAGGCCCAAGTATATAGTGTAGCCCTAAACCCTAAACCCTAAAACCCTAAAACGTCCATTTGCACTGGGGGGTGTCATCTGAGAAGCTCCTCTCAATCTCTCATCTCCTGGCTGCGAGGCCTCAAGTCCCGAAGACAAGCCTAGGGTTAAGGATTTTGGGTTTAGGGTTTAGGATTTAGGGTTAGGGGTTTAGGGTTTAGGGTTTCGGGTTTGGGGTTTAGGGTGTAGGGATTTTGGGGTTCCTTGTCCACCCCCAGAACCTGTCAACCCTATAATTACTAGACCCAAGTCTAAGAGTAACCTAGGAAAGAAAGGGTGCCCTTTTTGGCTTAAAGGGGCTTATAAGGGAACCGAAGGATCTACTCTGAGTCCTAGGATACCCTAACTGTCCACCATAATCAACGAAACCCCTTCCCCAAAACCATGTCATTACATTACTCGAGTAGTATATTATCGTACTGTTATCTTCGAATAGTTGTATATTACTCTATTTTAATGTATGTCATGCTACTATGATATTCGCATAGTTCATACTCTCATATTGAATAAGTATGTCTCTATATTGGAGTAGTGGACAAAAGTACATACTGTTGAGGTAGAAGTTGCTAGAATAGGAATTCAAAACCAAAAAGTATTAAAGTATAGTCGTCCACAACCCAGTTATACCCACCTCACAAAAAAACCTAAGCCCGAAACCCGAAACCCTAAACCCTAAACTCTAAGCCCCTCACCAAAAAAAAAACCCGCGTGTCGGGAGTGCCGATGCGATGGTCAGCGCGACCTTGGCGATGCTCCGCACGGCTCGGGCCACGAAATCGGGCTGCGAGTGCCAGGACACGTAGACCTGTTGAGGGGCTTAGGGTTTAGGGTTTAGGGTTTAGGGTTTAGGGGTTAGCGTTCTCGAGTTCAGGGTTTAGGGCGAGGGTTTAGGCCCCTTCAGAGCAAGCCCGAAAGCCCTGGCTTGAATTGTCGCAAGGTGGGACGCGCTGATGTCTCCTCAAGTCTCTAAGCAACTTAGGGTTTAGGGTTTAGGGTTTAGGGCTAATTCATAGAACTCTGAGTGCAAGGGCCCCTGCTAGCGTAGGGAGCCCAACACGCAACGCAGATGTCCCCTCACACCCTACACCCCCAAGACCCTAGAAACTCAGACTCAAAACCTCGTGGTTTGAGGTTCAGGGCCAGGGCCAGGGTTGGAAACAGCACATGGCACCCTAAACCCTAAACCCTAAACCCTAAACCCTAAACCCTAAACCCTAAACCCTAAACCCTAAACCCTAAACCCTAAACCTAAACCCTAAACCCTAAACCCTAAACCCTAAACCCTAAACCCTAAACCCTAAACCCTAAACCCTAAACCCTAAACCCGCTTCAAGTGCCTGCAGCTCCCGCAGAACCATCTGCACGTTGGTCTCGTCTACGAGGTTCTCAATGACCTCTGGTGAAGGTGACTACAACCGCCATTCCAGCTGTGGCACTGGGAGCCTCAACCCTAAACCCTAAACCCTAAACCCTTAACCCTTAACCCTAAACCCTAACCCTAAACCCTAAACCTCCTGGTGCGACTTGGATTGGAGCAAAACACACAATCGTCAATAGCTGTCTCTATGAGCCCATCCTCTGTAGCTCATGGCTCTAAACCCCAACTGAACATACATGTAAATGTAGTTCTCTAAATTAGGTTCCCTTTTGGGTCTGCATGTAGTACGGCATCTTCTAAAAAGGATGCCCCAACAAAACAAAATGGGACTCTGATTGAAAGGAGAACTACTAACAGATAAACTAAAGCATGAACTAGGAAGACTGCTCGCCAAGAAAAGCCAGTGGAACTTCAACTCTCCATGTGACCCACAAACCGAGTCTCGGAACACTCTACCTCCCAAGCCCCAAGCCCCAAGCCCCAAGCCCCAAGCCCCAAGCCCAAAGCCCCAAGCCCCAAGCCCCAAGCCCAAAGCCCCAAGCACAAAGCCCCAAGCCCCAAGCCCCAAGCCCCAAGCCAACCCCCAAACCCTGAACCCCCCCCCCCCCCCCTCAGGCCGGAGACAGTCTCTGCCAAAGCCCCAACAACTCTTTGGGGGGCACTTGAAGACCCTCATCCCCTAAACCCCTGAACCCCTGAACCCCTAAACCTCTAAACCCCATGGTCTTCTTTCATGCCCCCTGGGATGTCCGCACGGATCGCATGTACACCTCTGAACCCCTGAACCCTATGGGGCTTCGGATTTAGAATTTAGAGTTTGGGTTCAGGGTTTAGTCTTGAAGACCCAGAACCCTGAACCCCTGCACCCCTTAAACCCTGAAACCCCCAAACCCTAAACCCCAAACCCCAAACCCTAAACCCTAACCCCTAAACCCCAAACCCCAAACCCTAAACCCTAAACCCTATGAGGCTTAGGGTTTCCAATTTAAAGTTCGGGTTCAGGGCGTAGTGCACTGAGCTCCGGCTGCCTCCAACTTGAGGCGCTTCACTTCAGACGAGTCGAAGGACTGGGCCGAGGGTGTCCCGAGGTTAGGGTTTAGGGTTTTTAGGTTTTTTTTTTTTTTTTTATGGTTTTTAGGGTTTTTAGGGTTTAGGGTTTAGGATTGAGGGTTTAGGGCTTGAAGTTCCAGCCTCTAAAACTCTAGGGTTCCAGTCTGTAGGGTTTAGGGTTCCAGCGTTCAGGTTTCTACCCTAAACCCGATTTTAACCCTAACACTGAACCCTAAACCCTAAACCCTAAACGCTAAACCCTAAGGGTGCACCTCTGGACATGGACATCTCCCCAAACACTCCAAAAACCGTGAATTCAGGAATACACCATATATCATGTTTAGGGTTTAGGGCTTAAAGTTTAGGGCTTCGGATAAGGGTTCCTATGATAATTTAGGGTATATTCCTTAACTCATGGGGATTTGGAGTCTCTGGGATCTGGAGTCACGTGCCAGACTAGTCTGCATCTGACATGGTGTCCTCCTCACCTTAAAGGCTGGAACCTCAAGCCCCAAACCCTAAACCCCAAACCCTAGATCCTACACCCTAAACCCTAAACCCTGAGTGTCCGCAAACAAGCTGGAGATGAGTTCTGACAGGCCCGACTGGTGTCAAGAGGTCCCCTCTTGCGTGATCAAAGTCAGCGCATGGGCATCTGCCACGTTGGTTCAGGGAAAGCATGTGGCTGTTGCTGTGCGCGAAGCCGTGAAATTGTATCTCGGACGTGAGCGCTTCTCTCTTTCCAACTGCCCTGCGCTGGGTTTCGGGTTTTGGGTTCAGGGCTTAGGGTTTAGGGTTTAGGGTTTAGGGTTTCAACCGACCTTGGGCTGGCAACCAGCGTAGCAGGTTCAGGGTTTAGGGTTCGGGGCTGCGGGTGAGGGTTCCGGGTTAGATAAGGGTTCCGGGTTTGGGGTTGACAGGACCCTGAACCCTAAGCCCTAAAACCCTAAACCCTAAACCCCAAACCCTAAACCCGAACCCCTAAACCCCTAAACCCCTAAACCCCTAAACCCCTAAACCCCTAAACCCCTAAACCCCTAAACCCCTAAACCCCTAAACCCCTAAACCCCTAAACCCCTAAACCCCTAAACCCCTAAACCCCTAAACCCTACACCGGAAACCCTAAAACCAACAAGCCTCGCACAACCCCAAGACCCCAAAAGCCCATCAGGACCAAAGAGCGAACCCTCAACCCGAAACTTAAGCCCTAAGCCCTAAGCCCTAAGCCCTAAGCCCTAAGCCCTAAGCCCTAAGCCCTAAGCCCTAAGCCCTAAGCCCTAAGCCCTAAGCCCTAAACCCTAAACCCTAAACCCTAGACCGTCCTAAACCCTAAAGCCCAAACCCTAAACAACCAACTGCAACCTCAGGCCTGGAGCAAAAACGCCTCTGAACTCGCATAGCGTAGCTCTGCTCTGTAGGGTTTAGGCACGACCTCCCCCTTTTAGGGTTAAGAGTTCAGGGTTTAGGGTCTATAAGGTTAAGGATCTATAGGGGTTTTACAAAGGTTTCGGGTTTAGGTTCTTGAAGTTTAGGTTTAGGGTTTAGGGTTTAGGGTTTAGGGCTTGCGAGGTTTACTGTTTCGGGCGAAACCCCATAGGTCCCACAGCAGGCCGCTGCCTGCACGAAGAACTCGCGCAGCAAAGGCCGGAAGAGCCCTGGCTGCGCCTCCCCACATCGTCGGAGTTGGCTGAGGGTTAGGGGTTTAGGGTTTAGGGTTTAGGGTTTAGGGTTTCTCTTCAAGTGCTGGGGGGCCCGCTGGGTTGAGACGGGGCAGGGTTTATGGCTTATAAGGGCTTGAAGGATGTGGGGTAGTTGAAGGGTATAGAGTTCAAGGGATTCTGATGATTAGGGTGTGGTACTTCGGGCTTACGGGGTTTTTGAAAGGGTTTGGGTTTTAGGCTTTCAGGTCTCGGGTGCAGGGCCCCACAGCGGCTCCGAGGGCTAAGGCCAAAACATGAGAGGCCTCTTGGGGCTTAGGGGTCGGGGCTTAGGGTTTAGGGTTTAGGGTTTAGGGCTTAGGGTTCAGGGTTCAGGGTTCAGGGTTCAGGGTTTAGGGTTTAGGGTTTAGGGTTTAGGGTTTAGGGTTTAGGGTTTAGGGTTTAGGGTTTAGGATTTCCCTGAACCCTAAACCCTAGCCCCTAAACCCTAAAACCCTAACCCCTAAACCCTATAACTCCCAAGCTCCCATCTGGGCGCTGCCTCGATGAGGGGTGCCATGGCCACCAGCAGTGTGGTGGTCGCTTCGGGCGTGGCCTCTGTGGCTTTCTTTAGGGTTTAGGGTTTAGGGTTTAGGGTTTAGGGTTTAGGGTTTAGGGTTTAGGGTTTAGGGTTTAGGGTTTAGGGTTTTGGCTTTCTGGTTTTGGGTTTTGGCTTTCTGGTTTAGGGTTTAGGGCCAAAGGGAAGAGGGTTGCTTTAGGGCGGTTAGGGTTCGAAGGGTTGCTTTAGGGATCTTGGCTTGTTTTTTTTTTTTAGGGGATGCTTTAGGGTTTTTACCCTAACGCTCCAAGGAGTCCTGTTTCAAGGGTTTTGGAAGCCCGTATTCTAAAAGGTACTCGGGCCATTTTGTGCCTAAGGGCGAGGGTTTGGAATGTCATGGGTTCTATAGGTTCAGGGCTTGGGGTTTAAGGTTCAGGGCTTTGGGCAAGTGTAGGCCTTGTAGGGCTTCGTGAATCCGCAGCTGGTAATCCATTTTGGGGTCCAGGCCTTCTAGAGCTTGCAGGGCTTTGAGGGTGATGAAAACGTTCAAATTACCCCAAGCTCCCCCTTCAACACAGGGCCCTTGGGACCTTAAGTTAGGGACGGGGGGGGTAAGACCCATGACACAAGCCCACCTGGGGGAAATTAAGGGACCCCTAAAACAGACCCCGAAATAGTAGGATCCCCTTAACAATAAGGACCCCAAAAAGGTACCCCTAATCTCGTAAACCCCCACATAAACGCCGAAACCCTAAGTCCCTAGCACGACCAGAAGTCACGCCAACCCTTACACCCACATAAGCCTCCCAAACCCTGAGAAGCAGCTTCCTAACTGGCTTAGGGTTTAGGGAGTTCAGGAAATTTAGGGTAGTATAAATCCTAAACCCTAAACCCTAAAACATAAATCCCAAACCCTAAACACGCGCATTTAGGGTTGAGGGCCTCGGGCAACACACGCTGGCCCGCCTGACGGAAACAGCGCATCAGCGGCATTGTGACGCAGCTGAGCTCCTGCAATTAGGGTCAGAATACGCTGTGAACGCAGGAAGTCCCAAGATTGCTGTCTGGTTTGGGTTTAGGGTTTAGGGTTTAGGGTTTAGGGTTTAGCGTTTAGGGTTTAGGGTTTAGGGTTTAGGGTTTAGGGTTTGGGGTTTGGGGTTTAGGGTTTAGGGTTTAGGGTTTAGGGTTTAGGGTTTAGGGTTTAGGGTTTAGGGTTTAGGGTTTAGGGTTTAGGGTTTAGGGTTTAGGGCTGCCACTACCTCATATTGCCACTACCTCATGTTGGCTAGACCCCAGAGAAGCCACATATGATGAGGCGCTTGTTCTTCCCATCCCTTTAGGATATGGGCCGAAAGCCATGACCTGCTGGGTCATCGAAATCCTTAAGCCCTAAGCCTTAAACCCTAAACCCCAAACCCTAGACCCTAAACCCCAAACCTAAACCCCGAAACACGGGCAGCCCTGAAGCCCATATAAGCCTTCTGGACCCCTATAGAAGCCCCTGTAGGCTTCTCAATGCAAACGTTGCGAGCAGGGCAAGCCACCATAAGGGACCCCTTAAACCCAGACATAATCCTTGCAAAGCCCTGTTTAAGTTGTTTTGAGGTTTAGGGTTTAGGGTTTAGAAGTATATGTATGGATGCCATGGAAACCTCATCAAGAAACCCTGAAGCCCACAGGTCCCTAGGCGGGAGGGACCACCTCGGGTGGGGCAAGGTAGCACAAAGCCACTGCCGCTGCCAGCGTGACGCCTGGTCGGGTGAGCCGGGCTTTTCTGGGTCTAGGGTTTAGGGCTTAAGGTATAGGATTTGATAGAATCTTCTTGGGCCTTAAAGGGGTTCCCATAGCTCCCATAGAGTAGCTTCAGGGCCCAAGAGTTTTCTATATGGGTACACGGACCTGTGGGGGTAACGTGTGAAGCTCCTCACTGAGCCCTGAGGAGCCAAAAGGGTTTAGGGTGGGGGGGGGGGGGGGGGGGGGGGGCGGGGTTGGTTGTTTTGTTTTTTAGATAGCCGCCGCCCAAAAGAGAAAACGGCACTGCCTGGGCTACAACCCAAACACATCCTACACCCTAAGCCCAAAATTCAAAAACCTAAACCCTAAATCCTAAACCCTAAACCCCAAGCCCCCAAGCCTTTGCTGTTCGACAAGAGGAGGAGCTTCAGGTTCTTCACCAGCGCCTCATGGTCCTCCGCTGCGGGTTATGGTCTTGAGTTTTAAAGCTTAGAATTAGGGAAGTTATCTAAACCCTAAACCCTAAACCCGAAACCCTAAACCCTAAACCCTAAACCCTAAACCCTTAACCCTTAACCCAAAACTCTACCTTACCTTCTTTGAAGGGTCTGAAGTATGGGCTCTGGGGCTTAAAAGGGCTTTAAAGGGGGTCCTTAGGGCTTAGTCTTATAGGCTACCTACAAGGGTTTAGGGTTTAGGGTTCAGGGTTTAGGGTTTAGGGTTTAGGGTTAGGCTTGAGATGGTCACACACAAGTCGCGCAGGGAGCGCTGAGAACCCTCCAATAACAATGCGAACCCAATCCTCAGCAATACCCCAAATGACGAAATTCGAAGCCCTAAACCCTAAACCCTAAACCCTAATCCCTAATCCCTAAACCCTAAACCCTAAACCCTAAACCCTAAACGCTAAACCCAAAACCCTACCCTAAACCCTATTCCTAAAGCATAACTTCTAAGGCCGGTGGCCTCTTTTATCTGTTACCCTTATACCTTCATAGAACCTCTAGATACCCAATTAACCACCCCCTACAAAACAGTCTTAAAGAGACCACCAAGCAATATAAAGCATAACCCAAAAGCACGGAACTACTCGCGGGTTCTTGGGTAGGGAGCTACGTAGCCCAACATCCCGCTACATATACCCATCACAAGGGATTATATATACATGGATTACCTTTATTCCCACATCACATTCCTTCTTAAGAGCCCCTAAACCCTAAACCCTAAACCCCAAACCCTAAACCCGAAACCCTAAATTCCCTAAATTCCATAAACCCTAAACCCCAAACCCTAAACCCCATGAACAACATAAAACACCCTAGCCCCCGGGGAATCTTTAGGGTTTAGGGTTTAGGGTTTAGGGCTTAGGGTGCGTGTACCATGAAGAGAAGCCCGGAACCCCCGCAACCTGGTCTCGTCCCTCTCCGGTTCGGGGTTTAGGGTTTAGGGCTAGGGTTAAGGGTTAAGGGTTAAGGGTTAAGGGTTAAGGGTTAAGGGTTAAGGGTTAAGGGTTAAGGGTGAAGGCTTAAGTCAAGGGTTTCCCTAGCCGTTCCACCTCAAGTATCGTTCCACCGCACCCAAATCGAGGCAGCATTCATTTGGCACGGGAATTTGGCCTGGCATGTTTCTTCTCAAGCAAAATAGCCTTTCTAGCGAAACCCAGTTGATTTTCACAGCGTGCCACCTCGACTATCGTTCCACCTCAGTTTCAGCGTGCTGCTTCAGCGCGAAGCCCACGCGCTGAAGCAGCACCCAAAATCGAGGCAGCACCCAGAGCGAGGCGGAATGGCTATGGAACTCCTTGATTAAGGGTTAAGGGTTAAGGGTGAAGGGTTAAGCGTTAAGGGTTTAGGGTTAAGGGTTTAGGTTTTAGGGTTTACGGCTTAGGGCTTCGGGTTTCGGGTCCCTAACCTTCCCCCTCTGCCCATGCTGGAGACAAGATAAGCGTCCTCGGACATTCGGTTGGCGCCTCAGACTGCTCATGACACTCACAAAACAAACCCTCGCAAGAAGCGGGCTTAGTGTTTGCAGGGTTCAGGGTTTAGGGTTTAGGGCTTCGGGTCCTTAAACATCCCCCCCCCCCCCCCCCGCAAGAAGCGGGCTCAGTGTCTATGGGATTTATAAGGGTTTAGGATTCAGGGCTTCGGGTACTTAAACATTCCCCCCCCAAGAAGCGGGCTCAGTGTTTATGGGGTTTAGGGAATAGGGTTCAGGGTTTAGGGTCCCTAAACATTCCGCCCCAAGAAGCGGGCTCAGTGTTTTTGGGGACTGCCTGAACTTATGAGGGCTGCTTGCATCCCACAGGCACCGCGTCAGGCCCGCAGCATCCCCGGAACTAGTTTCATATAACCAGCTCCAAGAGTTGATTGGGGGCTTGGGGTTTAGGGTTTAGGAGTTATAGGGTTTAGGGTTAGGACTTAGGCACTAGATGGGAAGCTAAGGATATCCAAGAAGACAACTCTTCAACGGAGGTTGGGTTTGACCCCCGCCTGCGCGTGAACCCGCACCCCAAACCCTAAACCGCAAACCCCAAACCCCAAACCCTAAACCCCAAACCCCAAACCCTAAACCCTAAACCCTAGACCCTAGACCCTAAACCCCAAACCCTAAACCCTAAACCCTAAACCCTGAAGCCTAGTTTAGGGTTTAGGACTTTTGGCCTCAGGGTCTCCTAAGCCCTATAAGGCCCTAAACCCCATGCACCCAAAGCCCTGAACCCAGAACCTGTAAGCTCTTTAGGGTTTAGGGTTTAGGGTTTAGGGTTTAGGGTTGCTACACTTCTTCATCTGCGTCCAACTGCGTTCTTCCGCCTCTCCTGCTCCTCCCACACTTGGGTAGGTTTGGGGGGCCCTATGAGATGGCTTTATATGGATAATCTAGGGGGTTAAGGGAAGAAAAAGCTACAAACTATGCGCAAACCTACCCCTGCACAACGCTTCTCAAAGCTTTGTGGGTCCACATACCTTAGTGGAGATTACAGTACTGTAGAAGGGTGTATGTTTATGAGACCAAGCTCGGGATTCATTGAGCCGTTTAGGGTTAAGGGTTTAGGGTTTAGGGTTTAGGGTAACAAAGCCAGCCTTGAAACCCGCATGCTGCTTTCAGCGCGAACTTTGGCGAGTCGCATGGCCGAGCGGCCCGGTGGCGATCCTGCTGCAAATTCTTATCGCTGCCGGAACCCGGCCTAGGTTGCCCAGTGACCTAGGATTACGAAGGGTTTAGGGTTTGGGGTTTAGGGTTTAGGGTTTAAGGTTTAGGCCTAGGCCTCCCAGTAACCTAGGATGAAGAAGGGTGCCCTTCTTTTTTGAAAGGAACCTAAACCCCAAAAAAAGGGGACCTACTGGGCCCGGGCATCCTAGAGTCACGAATTTCTGTACACGCTTGCAAGCTTGTCTCGCAAGTGGGCATCCAAGAAGCAGCCTTGCCGCTCTATGACCAGCATTCTGCACTTGGACATTTTTTGGGGCGAGTGAAACCTTGTATCCCAAGGGTCCATGTACTTCTTGAGTATATACTTGGGCCTTAAACGGGTGCCCATATTAGTAGCTTGAGTACCAAATGTAAGTGTATACTACAACTGCGGGTACTTGGGCCCTTCGGGTACACAGCATGGGCATGCTCAGCGTGTGCCGCTCGGATTGTTCCTCGGTTGTTGGGTTTAAACCCTAAACCCTAAACCCCAAAGATTCACTTCAACTGCCCAAGGTGATGTCCGTCCGTGCTCAGAAAAAACACCCTGTAATCCTTACAGAGGGGTAATTCTGTGATTAAGCCTAAACCCAAAAACCTTATCAGCCCAACCTTAGCGTGCAGGTCCAGCAGACTTTCAGGCATGGTTGTACGGAGCCCCTCAACCCAGCCGCCTGGTAACTTTGGAGCCTCTGTATCTCTTGAAGTTGAGCATTGTCATTCGATATGGGGGTTGCCGAATTTCGGGGGAACCTATTGGGCTCCCAAACAAGGGAGTCCTACTATTTGGGGGACTCCATTAGGGTGAAAGGAGTGGTCCAGTGTGAGGAATTTCTGGTAAGGTATGATATGCCGAGAGAGCCCGACGCCCCCATTTATGGAATCTACTTTAAGATGCCTTAATGGGATGGGATCAAAGTAAGATTTAAGGGCGAATTCCTTGATTTAGGTGTATCGGGCTCTCTGGCATATTATACCATACCGCGTACGTTTACACAGCTGGGGGGGGGGGGGAAGCAGATTAAGGGTTGAGCGTTGAGGACATGCAGGGTTCCCCTAAGTTACTTAAGAGTAGTACAGGCTGCCTTCTTTTTGTTTGGGCGTGGGGGTTAGAGTTTAGGGGCTCCTTGCTTTCATAAACCCCGCCCGTATCTCCTTAAGTTGATCGTCGCCATTCGCCACTCGAAACTAAACAACCCTAAAACCCGAATGACAACCTCCAAGAGTTCAAAGGCTCCGACGCATCGGGAGCTTTCGAGCAGTGTCCATGTGAGGGTTCAGGGGGTTTAGGGTTTAGGGTTTAGGTTTAGGGTTTAGGGTTTAGGGTTTAGGGAGGATGGTAAGCATTCAGGGTTTAGGGTCTGGGAGGTATGCAAGCTTGGGTTTTGAAGCCCTAAACCGCCTACAGAGCCCGAAACTCCCACAGTAAGACCCGAGAGCCCGGCACCTGGAAGCTGTACCCTGTAAGCGACTCTATACCCTCATCCCGTTCCCCGCATCAACATGCTAAACCCGAAGCCCCACAACGTTTCAATATACCATACTGAGAATATCTACCCTGAACCCTGAACCCTGAACCCTGAACCCTGAACCCTAAACCCTAAACCCTAAACGTTGAGGAGGCTGCTCTTTTGAGGAGCTGTTCTGGGGTAGCTTGGCCCCGGGCCACCATGTCCACGTCCGGCAGCCTTTACAGCCTTGACAGGTCTCCACCTCAGGGGTAGCGTTTAGGGCTTCAGGTTTCGGGTTTAGGGTTTGGGTTCAGGGCTTCGGGCTTGTAGGGCTTAGATGTTAGGCAGGGTTTAGGATTTAGGGTTTAGGGCTTAGGGTTTGTGGGGTTTAGATCTTAGGTATGGGTAGGGTTTCGGGCTTGTGGGCTTTGGGCCCCTTAAGTGCGGTTGGGGTTGCGAGGGAGGGGGGGGGGGGGGGGGGTTGTCTCGGGAAAAGTATTCTCCTATAACGACTGCTTACTTCGGAGTCTCAGGGGTTTCGGGTTTCAGGTTTAGGGATTCACAGGTCAGAGCCGCCTGCTTGATGATGTCCTCCACGTCTTGAAGGGTCCTTGCACATCCTAAACCCTAGACCCTAGACCCTAGACCCTAAACCCTAAACCCTAAACTTGAAGGGGGGGGAAGGGGGGTTCCTCCACAGCTCTTTTGAAACTCCAGGGGTAGCTAGATGGTCCCCCTTACCTTCGTCAAGGGGTACTGTTCTGAATTATGGGCTCTGGGGCAACCCTAAACCCTAAACCGGTCTTTGAAGGGTATATGAGGGGAATAAGGATTCCTCAATGAAGGACACAGATTAAGGGACCGCAAAAACATTCAGTCACCCTTCAACCTTAAACCTTAAAAAACCCTAAGCCGAGGGCTTAGTGTCTTGATTAGGGTTCAGGGTTTAGGGTGTAGGGTTTAGGGCTCAGGGTTTAGGGTTTAGGGTTTAGGGCTCAGGGTTTAGGGGTCAGGGTGCACCGGCGCTTTTGACATGGCCGACAGCAGGCCACAACTCCTAACCGTCGGGAGGCGAGGATGGCCGAGTGCGCCCGCCACATCATCCCCGGGTTGGTTTAGGGTTTTAGGTTTTAGGTTTTAGGGTTTAGGGTTTAGGGATATTCCCCCTTATACTAACAGCCCGTAATTGGGATTATAGAACCCCCCCCCCCCCCACCAATTATAATCCCTATGAAGGACTGTAAGTATAAGGGGGAACATCCCAACTTTGGGGTTGCTGGGCAAGAGAAGCTAGACCCACGTACAGCCTACGCCTTCCAAGTCGCCCCAAGCTAAGGACAGCATGCAGAGGGGAGTTCCAAGTAGGTTTCCGTTTCTAAAGCTTAGAAGAACTTCTATGGGGGGGGGGCTTAACAACAAGGGGATATTAGGGTTCCAAAATATGCTTTATACCCGCTAGGTGGGCACAAATAACAACGACCTAAACTTCCTAAACCCTACACCCTGAGAGTTTTGTTCTAACCCCAAACCCTAAACCCTAAACCCTGTAAGTGTTCTAGCCCAGCGGACCTCTGGCCGAGGTGGAAGAGATCTGTAAAAATCCCCTCCACGCGAATGTAGGCCGTGGCGAAGCCCGTCGTCACCAAGGCCTCAAGAGAGCGGACTTGAAGGTTTTGGGCCTTAGGGGCCGTGGTTCTCACGTCCACCCTAAACCCTAAACCCTAAACCCCAAAAACTTTAAGCCAGTGAACCCCAAACCCTACAACCCTAAGGCTCCTAAAGCCCTAAACCTTAGCCCTAAGGCCCCTAAAGCTGGCCCTTAAAGCCCGCCTACACCGCCCGAAGCCCTGCAGTTGGGCACTCGGCGGTTGAGGGGCTGATGGGTGAGGCTTCTGGAGACCATGCGCCTTGGACTTTCGAATCCCGGGTGCCAGTGCCGGGCTCTGGGAGGTTTATATAGGGTTTATAGGGTTTATTATAGGGTTTATATAGGGTTTATAGGGTTTATATAGGCTTTATAGGGTTTAGGGTTTACAGGGTTTTTACAGGGTTTATCGGGTTTATGGGGGTTTATACAGGGTTTATGGGGCTAAACCCCAAAACGCCCCTCGATCCGCAAACGCCAAACCCCTGGCTGACCGGCCTAAGACCCTTCAACCCTGAAACCCCCGTAAACCCTGTAAACCCTGAGCGGAATAAAACCCTAAACCCCTAAACGCTAAACCCCTAAACCCTTAAACCCCTAAACCCCTAAACCCCCAAACCCCGAAACCCCTAAACCCCTAAACCCCGAAACCCTAAACCCCTAAACCCTAAACCCCTAAACCCCTAAACCCCTAAACCCCCCTAAATCCTGGGCCAAGGCACCACCAGGGTGAGACCTAGAGCTCCATATTCCACGATCTGGTCCTCGCAGGTGATAAGGGTTTAGGGTTTAGGGTTTAGGGTTTAGGGTCTTTCAGGATTTGCTTAGGTGCACTCACCATGAAACCCTAAAGCCTAAACCCTAAACCTTACAAACCCTAGTTAATCCCCAAACTTTAACATGTTCGGCAGAGGGGGGGGGGGGAACCCGACAACCCAACACCCCAAGCACCCAAAGAGGGAACAACACTATACTCCCCTTAGAACCATCATAACGTTTAATATCCTCTTGGGTTTTATGTGAAAAAAACCCCAAGGGGGATATAGAACAGGCCCACTGTGGACCCTCGAAACTTCAGGGTGCCGACACGGAACATGAGGCGGACTACGCAACCCCTAAAGCCTCAACCCCAAAGTGGGCTTAGGGTTTAGGGGAACCCTCCCCCCCCCCCCCCCCCCCCCCCCCCATCCCTTTATGAGCTTGGAAGGATACCTTAGGGTTGGGTGTCGGCTTGAGGGTGTAGAGTGTGGGGTTGGTGGGTTTCAGGGTTTAACTTTCCAAGGGCACCGTAAGAGGGGGTATTTGGGGCATCTGAAGGCGGAACTAGGGCAAAGTGCACTTTAGGCTTTCGGGAAGTTCTTCGGCCTTAACCTGTCTGAGCTAGGCTTTCTTTAGGGTGTCGGGAGGCCTTTAGGAGTTCTAGGCCTTTGGGATTAAAACCCGAAACCCTAAACCCCAGGCCCAAACCTCAAACCCTAAACCCTGTTCTGAGGGTTCATTCAGGTCTGACCCAGGCCGCAAAAACCCAACGATCCGTCAGCTCGTCGAGGTATCCGAGCGCGTAGAGGAGGACCTGTTGAGAGTCGGTTTAGGGTTAAGAGTTTAGGGTTTAGGGTTTAGGGAACCCTAAGTAAACTCTAAACTAGAAAGCTCTCAACCCCCCTTCGCCCCCGTCCTTAAGGAATAGACTGAACTCAAGATAAGGGCGGCGCTCTTTTGTGTGTGTTATACGGTATATTGAACCCTGAACCCTCAACTAAACCCCTATAAACCCCAAACCCTCAACCCTAAACCCTCAACCCTAAACCCTAGGCCCTAGTTCCAAACCCTAGGCCCCTGAACACCTAAAGCGACAGACAATGTGGGGGGCTCGGGGCTTCCGAGCCGTAACTCCCGGTACTTCCATGGTCCCTCAGTATGGGCCCTTAGACGGGTACCCCTTACATACCCCTATACCCTGTACAAACTAAGGGCCATGCATCACCCTTCAAAGGAGGTTAGAAAACCATATTCAGGGCCCATGATACTACCCTCAGACCTAAACCCTAAACCCTAAACCCTAAACCCTAAACCCTAAACCCTAAACCATGCAACTACCCTCAGAGCAACTGAGGCCCGTGACGAGCTCCAAGACGATGAACGCCACCCAGAAGATCAGGGGACTGTAGTATCGCCTCAGCTCAGGGAGCTGTGTTGGGGTTTAGGGTTTGGGGTTTTGGGGTTTAGAGTTAGGGGTTTGGGGTTTAGGGTCTAGGGTTTAGGGTTTGAGGTTTGGGGTTTAGGGTTTAGGGTCTAGGGTTTAGGGTTTGGGGCTTAGGGTTTTGGGGTTGAGGGGGTCTATATAGGGTTCAGGGTTTAGGGTTTAGGTTCCTTATATCGGGGATTGAATATGATTAGGGACGAATGCCGGTATGTGGCATCCTGAAGCCCGGTTAACGCCAAACCCTCAGCCCAACGAACACCAAAGCACCAAACCCGGCATATTGACTTGTAGTAGGGTTTAGGGTTTAGGGTTGTACTAGGGTGGCCTTGTTGGTTTAACAAGGGCTTATAGGGAAACCTACCACCCCCCCCCCCCCCCCCCCCCCCCCCCC
>CAJNDS010002141.1:223414-265777 GCA_905221605.1 Symbiodinium natans | reverse complement strand
CCCCCCCCCCCCCCCCCCCCCCCCCCCCAAAAAAAAAAAAAAAAAAACCCAAACCCTCCCCTCCCAAACCCTCAACCACCCTACCCGGCACCGTAAACGGCGAGGCCCGCTGGGGACGGGACCCTCTGAGCCATCCTGAGGGCTTAGGGCTTAGGGATATAGGGGTTTAGGGTTTAGGGTTTTTGGGGTTTAGGGTTTAGGGTTTTTGGGGTGTAGGGTTTAGGGTTGAGGGCGTAGGGATATTTTAGGGTTTAGGGTTTGGGGTTTGGGGTTTAAGGGATTAGGGTTTTGGGGGTTAGGGCCAGTTTAGGGTTTCGGGTTTTAGGTTTGGGGTTTTGGGGTTTAAGGTTTAGGGTCTAGGGTTTTAGGGGTTTAGGGAGTAGGGTGTTGGGGTTAAGGGTTGATCTCGATTTGGGGCCTTAGGGCCTAGGGTTACTCTGAAGTTTAGGGCTTTGGGTCATACGGTTAGATGGCTTCGTGAATGTTATATATGGGTTTATGGCTTTATGGATTTAGGGTTTAGAGTTTCGGATTTAGGGTTTAGGGTTCGACGTGTAGGGTTTATGGGGTTTGAAGGCTACGGTTTAAGTTTAGGGTTTTAGGGGTTTAGGGTTTAGGGATTAAGGTTTAGGGTTTAGGGTTCAGGGTTTAAGGCCAGAGTGTAGGGGTTATGGGGCTTATGGGCTTTGGGAAGAAGCACTTCCTCAATCAGATTGGGACGCCCCGCAATCCTGATTGAAGGTTCGGAAACCTCTGCAAAGCCTAAATCCTAACACTTAAAGCCCCAAGCCCAAAAAGCTTAAAGCTGAAGCCCCACGCCCCAAAGGCGAACCCTAAACCCTAAACACTAAACCCTAAACCCTAAACGCTAAACCCTAAACCCGAAACCCTCAAAACCTGTAACCCCAAAAGCGCACGAGTCCTGCTTCAGCTCTGGTGAGGCGAAGAAGAGACGCGAGTATCTGCGAGCAGTACCCCAACACCCAAAAAACCCTAAACCCTAAATCCTAAATCCTAAATCCTAAACCCTAAACCCCAAGCCCAAATTCCCTAACTTAACGTCCACGAAACCTAAAAAGCCCCAACATTTCCTAAACCCCAGGCTCCCTAAATTCCCTAAACCCTTCTTCTGGTGCATGAACGTGTGGAGGTCTTTAAACATTTGGTATGAGTTCTCTTGCTGAAGGGCATGTGGGAACGCGCAGTGGATGATGTTGGTGAGGATCTTGGCCACAACCGAAAAGAGTTTTTTGGCAAAGTGTTGTGCAAACGATACGACGGGTCTGGACTTGACGAATCCCTTCTTGCGCTTGGGGAAGGAGAACCACAGGCTGTCTTCAGAAGCCGGCCATCATCGCGGACCCGGAAGAGGATCCTGGAGACTGTGCTCGACAGTGAGGGCCATCAGATCAGCAGGCTCCACTTCATCCTCGAAGACATCTTCGACATCGGCTTCTCGCCGGGGCTTTCCTTGCCACGACCCCTGTCATGGCGCTGCGCCTTGACGCTCTGGGGTGAAAAAGTCGGCGAAGGCACTAAGATTAGGGTTTAGGGTTTAGGGTCTAGGGTTTTAGGTTTAGGGTTTAGGGTTTAGGGTTAGGATTTAGTGTTTAGGGTTTCCAGCTTGGGGTTTCGGAGCTTAAGGCATATGAATTTAGATTGCAGGATGGTATTTGTTTCAGGTTTAGGGATTAAGGTGTTTGTGGTTTGGCGGTCCTGGGGTATCATTCGGAATGGTTTTCTAGGGTCACGGTTTAGGGTGTTTGGGGTCACACCCCACAAGCCCTAAACCAGGATGCTTATTAGGGATATGAGAGTTTAGGGGTTAGGGTTTAGGGATATGAGCGGCGAGTGTTTAGGGTTTAGGGGAGGGGAACCATGCCTGCTCCAGGGTCGGAGATTGGGCTTCTCTACGGTCTTTAAGGTCTGGGTTTGGGGTTTTAGGGTTCAGGGTTTAGGGTTTGGGGGTCAGGGTTTGGGGTTTAGGGATTGGGGTTTAGGGATTGGGCTTTAAGGAAACCAAACACCCACGCAAGACTTGGCGAGGCGAAACGTGGTACCCTGAACCCTGAACCCTAAACCCTAAGACTAAGGTTTAGGGCCCAGGGATACTTTACATCAATATCCCTCGCCTCATCAGGATGTCGATGCACGCCTGCTGCCTCAAGATTCCAGTCGACTCCAAAGCCAAACCCTAAAGGGAGGTAAGGTCTAGGGTTTAGGGTTTAGGGTTTAGGGTTTAGGGTTTAGGGTTTAGGGTTTAGGGTTTAGGGTTTAGGATTTAGGATTTAGGGTTTAGGGTTTAGGATTTAGGATTTAGGGTTTAGGGTTTAGGGTTTAGGATTGAGGGTTTAGGGTTTGGGGTTTGGGGGTTTAGGGTTCCTAGACCACGAAGACCTGCATTCTAGACCTTGTAGAACCAGACAGAACCGCAGCAAGCGAGAGTTGCAAGGTCCTCAAAAGGGGGGAGCATGGTCCGAGGTCTTACTTGAAGGTTCATGGTACTTACTAACCAATTATAACTGGGCTTATAACCCTACTTATAAGTGGGATAACCCCTATAAGGCCCTTTAGGGGTATTGTAAGTAGGGTTATAAGTACAGTTATAATTGGTTAGTAAGTACCATGAAACTTCAAGTAGAGTGTCCATATTTGGATCCTCATCTTCACTACAGTATGGTTACCCAGGAAAGCGGTACCCTTTTTGAGGGCGGTCCCAGAGTACTCGGGGGGTATGTGGGTATGTTGGGCTAGCACTACTCCGCAAAATGCCCATCTGTACCTCACAGACCTCCCCCCCCAAACATCTGTGGCCTCTAGCGGGGTAATCACCAGGTAATGACGGAAGGTCGTCTAAGGGGGGGGGGGGGGTTAAGTAACCCTAAGTCTCCCTGTATCGTGAGTCGTATCAGGTCCACGTCAGGACAACTCCTGCAGTGGACGGACGTGAAGTGAAGACCTACACCCTAAACCCTAAACCCTAAACCGGTTTAACAGAAAGAGACTGGCTGACTTTGCCGTCAAGCCCAGCTGTGAGTCCAACGCACCAAGTGCTGAACACCTACCACTAGGCCCACTAGGCGGGGTTCCTTCCCCTAAACCCTAAACCCTAAACCCTAAACCCTAAACCCTAAATTACAAAATTAGGGTCCCGTTCGGGAATCACTGTCTAGGGCATTCCACTATGACAGCTAGCAAAGGGAGCCCACATCGCAATGACGCCCCATGCCCTCAACCCTAGCACCCTGACCCTACTTAGTGGAAGAACCTCCCCCCCCCCCGCCCACACAAAAAAACAACAAAAAAAACTAAGCCCTAACCCCTCAACCCTCCCCTTCCCAATTTCGGACGCCCCAAGTTCCAGGAGCTGAGGTAGCAGACGCCCAGGAGTCCATGAGGAGAAGGTTCTGCAGAATGTGCTTTGGGGTTGAGGATTGAGGGTTCGAAAGGAGCAGGGCTGAGCTGGGCGGTTTAGGGTGTAGGCGTTTAGGGTTTAGGCGTTTAGGGTTTAGGGGGAGGGGGGGGGGGGGTTGGGGCCTGAGGGTTTGCAAGTGGCTAGGACCCAGAGAGCCCACTACAACTTAGTTCTGGAATAGACCTCAGTTACGGAATAGCTGTACAGTACATGATATAAGACATATGTATATATATATATACATAAGCATCCCTACTATGAATCTAAGGGATATTCCTTCCAGGGTTTAGGCTTACTCAGGGACTGGGCTAGACAAAACAACATTATGGAGCCAAGCCCTCAGCCCTGAGCCTAGAACCCTTACCCAAAGAGCCCAATAGCCCTTCTACATATACACATAAATATACACTCATACATGTATATATATTTATTTATTTATTTATAGTATACATATATAGATGTGGTCACTTCTCTAAATCATGGCCCCTTTGGGGCTAACTATGATAAAGCGGCCCCAAATATTTGGGGTATCCCCAAATAAAAGGGACCACAGTTTAGAGGATTCACCATGTGCATCTTCTAGGACTGACCAGTAACCTAGGCTTAAAAAGGGTGCCCTTTTTTGCTTCAGGGGGTTTATAAGGGAACCTAAACCCCCAAAAAAGGGAATAAGGGTACTACTGGGCATCCTAGCTTATAGGACTGACCAGCACCTGGCTGCTTGATTGCACCAAACGCATCTGCAGCGAGCGAACCCCAAAGCAGCCAACCCGAAAGACTAAACCTCTAAGCTCTAAACCCTAAACCCTAAAGCCTAAACCCTAAACCCTTTAAGAGCTTCTTAAGGTTCAGGGTTCTTAAGGTAAACCCTGAACAGCGATTGGGGATCAAGGATTCGGACTGGGAGTTCAACCACGAGCGCCAAACACCTAAACCGCAATTATTTCTCTCCACCCTACACCTCGAACCCCTAAACCCTAAACCCTGAACCCTAAACCCTAAACTCTAAACCCTGTATGTACCGTACATCCCTAAACACTACAAGACAATGCCATGAAGCAAGGGTCCCTTTCTTGGGTGAACCTAGGGTTTAGGGTTTAGGGTTTAGGGATACGGGCCCTTCTGCTTCAGGTGCCGCAAGCAAACTCGCCATTAAGCCTAAACCCAACATCGTAAACCCTAAGCCCTAAAAAAAAAACTGAAGCCTAAAACCCAAAACCGAAACCCTAAACCCTAAACCCTAAAACCCCGAACCCAAAGCATGGCAATGGCCACCTGCACTAGCCGCTTGAAGAGAGGATGGAGAAGCTCCAACTGCTGGCGCGCCTTACACGTTTTAGGGTTTAGGGTTTAGGGTTTAGGATTTAGGGTTTAGGGTTTCGGGTTTAGGGTGGGTTTAGTAGTTTAGTAGGGTGCACCAAGAGGGCAGGTACCTATATTGTGTATTCTTGGGCCATAAACCAAGTGTATACTATACAGGTACATGGACTGCTCGGGCTCGTGGGGCTTGGCAGGGTTTTGAGCTTCAGGGTGCTGGGTTTGGGGTACATTCAGGGTTTGGGGTTCTGGGTTTGGGGTTCTGGGTTTGGGGTACATTCAACGATGAAGGGCAGACATGAGCAGTCACCCCAGTCGCGAGATGGTTGTAGTTCGCTTCAAACCCTAAACCCTAAACCCTAAACCCTAAAACCTAAACCCTAGACCTTAAACCCGCTAGCACTAAGGGGTTCTAGTCAATTTCTGGTTGGTCGGGCCCATGGGGCCAGAACGACCCGACCCTGAAACACTTTGAGACCGGGTGCGGCCGAATGCGCAAATGGAAGGGAAGGGGGTTTAGGGTTTAGGGTTTAGGGTTTAGGGATTAGGGTTTAGGGTTTAGGGTCTAGGGTGGTAAAAAAAGAACTGAGGGCATCCTAAACCCTAAGCCCTAAACCCTCAACCCTACTTCGAAACGACTGAAAACTCCGTTAATCATGCCAACCCCAAAACTCCAACTCGAGAATCCTGGAGCATGACATCCGAAACTCCACAGCCCCAAACCCTAAACCCTAAACCCTAAACCCTAAAACCCTAAACCCTAAACCCTAAACCCTCGACGTCAGGTATGAAAAGGGCGCCGTGGAAAGGGCACCCCTTCGGGTTTCAAGGGGTGCAGAAGTTACTAAACCCTAAAAAGGGGAAGAAGGGCCTATGCCGGGTCCGAGTCTATGTAAACCTCAAGGGTTGAGGGTTTAGGATTTAGGGTTTAGGGTTTCGGGTTCAGGGAAAAAACTCTTAGCCCCAACCCGTCCCACCCTCCCGACTTCCTCTACTATTGGCTTAAGAAGCCCCCAAGAAATGAGAAGTATTCTTCCTTGTGGGATCATTACCCGAAACCCTAAACCCTAAACCCTAAACCCTAAACCCTACACCCTTAACCCTGAACCCTATCTTCTTCTTTTTTTGGAGGTTCTTGAGCAAGTAGTACTCATCGGAAACCCCAGCATCCCCGAGGCTGGAGCAGGATCGGAGGAGGCTCCTTCACAAGGTTCCCCAATCACTTTCATGGAAGGGTGAGAAAAGATGGGTTTAGGGTTTAGGGTTTAGGGTTTAGGGTTTAGGGTTTAGGGTTTAGGGTTTAGGGTTTAGGGATGGCGCAGTGGGCCCTGCAGGGGACTCGTACCTCAGAGGCAGGGCTTCTCCCGTCCTAATTCTCTGGAGAGTCGAGGTCCGAGGGCACAGAGGCCGTAGGGTAGTAGGACCTATGAAGGACTTGGGGTTTAGGGTTTTACTTGGGCCTTGAAAGCGTTATTTGCTAAACATGCAGATTGACCCCTATGAACCCTCTGTCCGGCAATCGCCAACGGAACTGCCCGGCAGCCCAAGTTGCCCAAATGGTCTGTTAAAACTGTGAGGATCGTTGTTCCTTTCAACAGCCGAGTTCGCAGGGCGTGACATCGGCATGGCCACTCGCACTGCGAGCAATATACTGACCCTGGAAGTTGCTGCAGTGGCAATCCCAGCACGAGCGCCAAAGGCTTCGGACGTTCAGGCGCCAGCAGCAGGTGCCTGGAGCTGGTGCACACTGCATAGGCACAAGTCATCTGCCACAAGCCGTTGGTGCAGGAGTGCATGCACTTCATGCTACGTGCTGGATCGGGCCTCCTTCCCCCTAACCCAACCCTTCCCCCCATGCGAAATCACCCCCCCGCCCTGTGGGACCCCCCCCAATCGCTTGGAGGAGCTGCAAACCGATGCCGTGGAGGGTCCCGCCTGTCGGTGGCTCCTACAGGGAAAGTGCCTCAAAACCCCCTCTCAAACCCCCCCCCCCCCCACCCCCCCCCCCACCCCCCCCACCCCCCCCCCCCACCCCCCCACCCCCCCCCCCAACCCCCCCCCCCACCCCCCCCCCCCACCCCCCCCTCTTAACCCTTCCTTGTTGTGAAACCCTCTTTCCTCCTTTCCTGCCTGGGGCCGGCCCGGCTGCCGAGGCGGCGCGCGCAAGCGTTTACAATTAAGCGGGAACGTGCCTTGCATCAACAGGATCTCCAGAGTATGACTCCAAAAAGATGTCTATGAGGAGTGTAGGGGCATCTGCGCCGTTAGGCTTGAAAACCCTAAACCCTAAACCCTATAAACCCCAAACCCTATGAACCCCAAAACCCCAAACCCTATCAGCCCTGAACCCTACAACCTTACTAGCCCAGTAACCATATTATAATAAGGGCACCCTTGTTTTGGTTGGTTACTTTATAAAGGGAACCCAGAACCAAAAAAAGGGTAAAGGGTACCACTGGGCTACCCTAAACCCTAAACCCTAAAACCCTATATAAACCCTAAACCCCTTTGAGGTTGATATCATCGTGCACTCTGCACTCTGGCTCTCCTGGCTTGGTCTCCTCAGCCTCCACCTGCCCCAGTTTAGGGATTACGAGGGTTTAGGGTTTAGGGCTTGGGGTTTAGGGTTTAGTTTAGGGTTTAGGGTTTAGGGTTTGGGGTTTAGGGTTTAGGGTTTAGGGTTTAGAGTTTCGAGGTTGAGAACTTCGAGTTTAGGTTGTCCGGAGTTGAGTTAAGCCCTAAGCCCGAAGCCCTAAGCCCTAAACCTAAATCATGAAGGATATTGGAGAACACTCGACTGTGCTCGGAAACTGCAATGAGTTTACAGGACAGCACATAGATACACATATAGAAACCATGCAGAGGTACAGCTGATGGCCAACGTACTGTTGCACCTGTTTTATGTCTTCCCGCCCCCTCCCCCGAAGAGTCGAAGCTGGTTTTTGCTCTCTTTACAACATGGTCCACGGGTTTTTATATGATTTTGACAGGTGTGGATTTCTGCGAGATTAAAAGGGGCGGCGAGGCCCGGCATTGGATTTGAAGGTGCGCTGCGCGCAGTTTTCTGACTTAAGAGAGAGAATCCTACCACGCACCCCCAAAACAGTCACCGTGTCCTGAATGCCCTTTTAGGGTCCATTCCCTACTAAGCCAAAGAGTCCATGTACCTATATAGTCTTGGGCCTCCAAGGGGTTCCTATATAGTAGCTTTAGGGCCCAAGTATATACCATGTGGGGACATGGGCCCTTAGGGTAATGCAGGCCCCTTGATTGGGATACTGCCCAGCCTCGGCAGACGGCTTCGGGGGCTGGACAACCTCAGTAAAGGGCACAGAAATAGACGCCTGGCTGTCAATCCGACACACACACACACACACGTAATCTTGGGCCTTTTGAAGCTGAATGTGTATCTTGGGTAGCTTCAAATGATACGTGTATGAGGATCATTGTAATCCCAAGGCCCATGATTAGCCCTAAACCTAATACACGAGTCTCTCTAGACTCCTGTGCTACAAACGGCCGCGGCGTAACATCGGTCTTGAGTCTCATGGAGACCTATCCAGAATACAGTTCAGGGTTTAGGGTTTAGGGTTTAGGGTTGAGGGTTTAGGGTTTAGGATTTAGGGTTTAGGGATTCGCGTTTAGTGTTTAGAGTTTGGTTTAGGGCTATACTTAGTGTGTACGTTCCACGGAATCCTGAAGTAACAGCCACATGCCCGGCATGTACCCCCTCTCAGCTAGAAAACTTTCTTCCAAGTCTAGCACAATCTCTTATACAGAAACCTTCACCATGAACATGAAACTCTGAACCTGGACCTCTTGCAGACGCAGGGGCGCAAATCTGGCGGAACGCCATCACGGCACTCCCTACGACCTGTACCTCGCACGGGGCAACGTGGCGTTTGGAGCTTGCTGCTTCATGTGGCAAGGGGGCTCGCAGGGTTTATAGGGCTTACGGGTTTACATCATATTCGATCCCTACAAACCCAAAACACTAAAGCTTACACCCCAAACCCTAAACCCTAAACCCCAAACCCTAAACCCTAGAAACCCTGAGCCCTAAGCCCTAAGCCCTAAACCCTAAACCCTAAACAACCATAAACCCTGAAGCCCTCTCATAGTCTAGTTTTTCACTCTGAGAGCTCTCTGCGGGACATTGGGGTGATGGGTATTTGCTTGAGGCTCGTTGGAAAATCGGCCCCAGAGAGGGCTTCGGCCTTATAGGGTTTAGGGTTTCGGGTTTAGGGTTAGGGTTTAGGGTTTAGGGTGTAGGGTTAGGGTTTAGGGTTTAGGGTTTAGGGTTTAGGGTTTAGGGTTTAGGGTTTAGGGTTTAGGGTTTAGGGTTTAGGGTTTAGGGTTTAGGGTTAGTGAGGAAGTTCCAGGAAGTGGGACATGTGTGCATGGGGAAAGCTTGTGGCCACGCTCGCTCCAATCAAGGGGAAGGCTACGGAAAAACCCCCTTTTGCCACGAGATGACACAGCAGAGGCATTGCCAAGCAACGCCTAAAGAATTCACCAAAGGATACATAAGACACTTTTGACCATTGTATAGGGACATAGCAGTGCAACAGGCATAGCTATACAAGCATAGCGCTTACTTTGTGGTCGTGCAGTCAAAAGAAGAGGTCCGATCGATTTGATGAATGCCCCCGTGCGATCCTCTGATTCCCTGCCGGCTGCAGATTCCCAAGATGTTCCTCAGGTTATGACCGCCCAATCTACGCTACGTGAACAAGATGCAGCCCGCTCTGAAGCAGTGCGCTCTGAAAGTGGTGCTGTGGGTGGCGGAGTCCAGCAGCGAGCTGGACCTTTGATGAATGGAGCTGCGGGCCCTGCGCATTCAGAGCGGAGAGAGACCAGCCCCTTGGTGGTTGGGCCGCGGACAGCGCAGCAATCAGTGCCTGTGAATTCAGATGTTTTTCTGGAGCGAGGACGCTGTGGAGAAGCAATGTATGGCGCCGTGCAAAATGTTAGCTCGGCTGGCCATCAAGAAGACTCCCACGATGGTTCTGCTTCGAGTCACCAACGTGAAGATCAAGGGCCAATAGAGTCCCAACTTGGGGAGCCGAGGATAAGGGCAGGTGCAAATGATGATGGCCAAGCCACCCGAGGCACAGCCGGTCCGGCGACTCCTCAAGAACTTCGAGGACCTGAAGCCCCTGGAGATGAGCCTCATTTTGAGGCTGGAGCAGAGACTGTGGAGCCACGTGAGCAGGGATCTGCTGGGTTTCTTACACCGAGGTCTATGAGAACAGCGTGGGCTGAGTACAATCTGGGTGTGGAGGCGGCAGCAAGGCCTGGTTTCGGCGGCTCACAGGACTGGGAAGCATGGCCCAGATGGATGAACCGTTTGACTGGTTTGTTTCGGCCCCCAAATATACCACGGACGTGGATGCCGAGTCCACTTCCATCTCCTGCCCTGGACAGCGCACACGATGTGGGCAGAGCAAGAGCGGCACCACGGCATCAAAGTCCAGGAGGAGAAGCGCTTCATCGAGGAGAACAACCTAGAGCTGCTACCCCGCCGAGCTCTTCTAGCCTTCCTGCTGAGGCAATACAAGCTGAAGTACAGCGGCAGTTAGGTGGTCTTCTTGAGAAGCTTCAACGTACTGAGGCCGAGAACGTCCGTTTGCAGAGGCAGTTGGCCGAAGTACAACGGGAAGAACCCAAGGATTCTGTGGTAGATTCCCGCCCAAGTTTGAGGCAGCGTGCTGAGCCTCTACTACCTCCACAACCTCCAGCAGGTGATCTTCGACCCAAGGTTACCTCAACGGCAAGATCAGATTTTCGAAGTGATGTTCTTGGGGGTTTGTGGGAGGAAATTTCAGGGCGACTTGGTGTGGCAAGAGAACACGCAGCAACCGGAGGGCAAGGTGGGCGAGGTGTTCCAGGGAACGATGAACATCAAGGTGGAGGTAAGGCCCTGAACGAAGGCGAAGTAAGACAAGTCCAGAGAAGTGATCTTCAAGGACCGCCCTTGCAGCAGCCGGGACCTATGCCTTCTAGCTCGTCTACTACCCCACCAAGCCTCCTTGATGCCATAGCGAAGGGGATCCAGCAACTTCAGGAATTGCAAGTGCAGTCTTTGAGGAAGGAAGAAGATGGAAGCCCTGAGCAAATTAAAACTACGGTGACCAACCTCCCAACACTTCGCGCTCCTTCCGATGATCAAGCTGGAGTTCAACTACAAGACTGGCTGGCACTGGTGAGTACGTGCATGCAAGACCTCTCAATGAGCTCAGGAAAGTGGTGGGAGGAGGTGATGAGCGAGGTGGCAAAGGCATATATGGTTTGGTTGGCAGCCACGCCGTTGGAAAGGTTGCAAGTTAAGCCCTCTGGAGAAAGCAAGCTAACGACGGGAAAATGGACGCGATTGAATGCAAGGTCGTGCACCATGGTTCTTGGGGCATTAGATGAGGTGGTCAAGGAGGATTTGGTGAGTCGGAGAGCTACAAATAGCATAGTCGCTATGCTGTTTCGACTTCACACTGTGTATCAACCTGGCGGACCTCATGAACGGGCAAGGGTGCTACAGGCGCTCCAAGACCCTCCAGCCCCGGAGACTCTGTCGCAAGCATTGACGTCTTTGAGGGCATGGCCGAGATCTATGCAAAGGTGCAAGGACATGGGGATGGCGTGCCCGGATGGATCTGTTTTAGCGAAGGCTCTGACCACCATCGCCGGGAAGTTTGTCAACACCAACGCGGACGCGGCTTTCAGAACCCAGGTCCTTCGTTCCTCGCTGCGCATAGATGGTCAACCAACTTTGGAAAATGTCCAAAGCTACCACCAGCACTTGCAGGCGGAGGTGGAGAACCTAATGGCGACTATGGGTACCTCGAGCCCCACTTCCCCAAAGTTGAGGCCGATGAGACCTACATCAGGAGCTACCACCACGGAACCTTCGTCACCAAATAAGTCGGCAGGTCAATGTCGCTATTTCTTCAAGGCAAGTGGATGTCGAAGAGGAGCCAAGTGCCCCTACAGCCACGACATGAGCTCCATCAGCAAGGCCGAAAAGTCGAAGAAGTGTTTGACCTGTGGCGCTGAGGATCATAGACAGCGTGATTGTCCTACCAGTCGACCTCAAAGACCACCCAGGCCTACTTTGGAGCATGGACCAAAGCCGACGACGCCTTCTTCATCGACTACAACCCCTACGCCCCAAGTCCAACAGGTCGCCGTTGAAGAGCAGGGCGCAGAGGCCAGTACCGTTCAAGGAGACCCAGTATGGACGATGGAAGCCTTACTTAGAGCCGCAGCGCAGGTGGTAAAGTCCACGGAGAACACCCCAGAACCTAAGGCACCAAGCATGAAGGTGATGAAGCTGGAAAGGCCTGGGACGTTCCGTGGAAACGAAGCTGATGATGTGGAGGATGTCTACGCGCTGATGGACTCGGGAGCAACTCACCCCCTTAGAAGAGCATGGACCGAGGAGGAGTGGCTGGCAGCATCTCCGGTGGTGGTGACATTGGCTGGAGGTGAAAGTGTTTCGCTGAGGATGAACAGCGGAGGAACTCTTCTGGTACCAGCGTCAGGAGGTCCAGGAGGGGGGCCAACTTCGCCAATCGTTCCGCTGGGATCCTTGGTGCAGCAACTTGGGTACACCTTGGAGTGGAGCAATAAGAAGTGCAAGCTCATGGGTCGAGGAGGAGACGTCCATCACCTACGAGTTCGAAATGGTTGTCCGGAGATCACCGAGTGCCAGGCGTTGAACTTGATAGCCCGCTTGGAGGAAAAGAACCTCGACACGCTGCAGGCCAACACGGAGGCCACCAGGGTGAAGATCAGACAAGCAGCCTTGTCACTGGAGAAGACCTGGTTTGACCACCTGATCCAGTACTGTCGTGGTGAGAGGGCCTCGGACGCTCATCAAGCGATTGATGAAGCGCCCTTCTTCCAAGAAGTGCCGCTGTTATCGAAGCAAGGCCTATGTGATGGGTTCCCTGAAGGAAATGGTTGGCAAGCCCTACGTGGACTACACCACCTTAACAGGCGAGCTCGAAAGCGACTGCATGAGTCAAACAAGTGGGTGGTTCACTTGTTTGCAGGGAAGAAGGCGAAGGAAGAGTTCAAGTACCTCGAAAAACATGGCTATGTGGTGCTGGAGTTGGACATTGAGCGAGGTGCAACACATGACGTCCTGACCAAGCGGTGTGGAGAGCATTGGAGTGGGAGCGCGAAGGGGCAAGATCAAGGCAGTGATCGGAGGGCCACCTTGTCGGACCTATTCCATGCTTCGCTACAACCAGCCAGGCCCCCCTCCAGTGAGGACCAATCAATACCCCTATGGCGGTTGGGATGGACAACCGGTTAAGGACATCGAGACGGTGACCCATGACACAGCCCTGTTTGTGAAGATGATCTACTTGCACGCGTTAGCAACTGCAGGAAGGTGTGCAAATCAACCCGACCCTGAAGAATCAAAAGAAGTTGGGTTCCTCCTGGAACAGCCGCAAGACCCTAGGGGCTTTCTTCCGTGGGATCACGAGCTCTTCAATGAGGTGGTCAGTTTTTGGCGCAGCGACCTTTGGATGAAATACTCACAAGAGGCTGGCTTGGACGTGTACACGCTGGATCAAGGAGCCCTTGGCCATCCACGACGAAAGCCGACATCACTTGGAACAAACTTGCGGCTCCTGAGCTCGGTGGACGGTCTTTCGGCGGAGCAATCTTTTGACCCCTGGACAAAGTCTACCAAGGAGCTGGCAGTGTGGGCCCCAGGGCTTGTTGAAGCAATCGTCAAGGCAGTGATTGCGCAAGGGAGTGTTCCGAGAATGATGGCTATGTCTACAGAGCAATGGCGAGAGCATGTTCGTCAGGGGCACCTTCCTTTCAGGAGGGACTGTGTTACATGTGTTCAAGCAGGGGCGACTGGGAGAAGGCACGCTCGAGTAGAGCACCCGGACGCGTTCGTGTTGACGGCAGATTTGTCGGGGCCATTGAAAGAGCATGGTCTCGATTCCCATGGCCGTGGTCGGGCTCCCAAACGCCTCCCTTACCTCTTCGTGGCCAAGCTAAGGGTTCCCAAAAGCTTCGTGGACGACGGGCGTGGAGTCGGCTTGGAGTACGACCCAGCGGAGGAGGAGGAGGAGTCTGAACCAACAAACCCTGACGATGGACTTGCGGAAGCGGAGCCAATTTTTCTCCTGGAGCCAAAGGACGGAGGGAAGGAAGATCTTCTTCCACCAGAGGAAGAGGAGGAGGAGGAACAAGAGCCCCAACGACCCAAAGGGGAAGAGCTACCAGAAGGTGAAGACTTGGCAGCCCCAGAAATGGTCAACTTGATCTTCGCAACAGGGCTTCAGGACAATAAGAGTGCCACAGTGTTGGAAGCAGTGCAAGATGTGGTGTACTACGTCCGCTCCTATAACATCCCCATCCTACGCTTCCACTGCGACAGGTCAATGGAGTTTTTCGCCAAGGCCTCGAGGAGGTGGATTAAGGAGCAAGGAATGAGATTGACATGCAGTGAAGGCGGTGAACATCAGTCGAATGGCTCGGCCGAGAACACCGTGAGGTGGGTAAAGCAAAGGGCCCGGACAGTTCTAGCAGCATCAGGTCTACCACAAAACCTATGGCCATATGCCGCTTCCTATGTGGCGACCAAGCAAAGATCCGCTGTCCTGGGTTTTGAAGCGAAGACGCTAGCCCCTTTTGGAGCCAAGGTGTTGGTGAAGAAGAAGTCCTACACCGGGGCATATCATGGGGGAAAACTAGATGATCTAGCTCCTCGCTGGGAAGAAGGCCATTACCTGGGTCTGTCGGATGCAATTCGGCACGGTCACTTGGTCTATATCCCGGATGAGGGAGGTCGTTTTTTGCACACGCAGCATGTTCGCCATCACCTACATGACCCAGGACCTCCAGAAGATGTGCTTGAAGCAGAACCTCCCCCAGGAGCAAGGCGACGCATTCGTGGGAAAACCAAGTTTTCAGAGGCAAGAGTGTCGCAGCTCCAAGCCAATCCTGAAGAGGCCAAGGAGGAACTTCGTGTAGAAGCCGAAAAGCTCATCGAGAACTGGGACATGGAGGAGGCGGAAGAGTTCATACTGCAAGCGTGCTCGATTATGCCAACGCTGGCTGCAAAGTATGGCCTGTTTCGGTATGGGGGCGTCATGGGGGTAACGAGGGCCACTCATGACAATCCATGGTTTGCGAAGCTGCTGGTGAAGTTGCTCCAGGAGGCAGACCCCGATGCCGAGTTTGCAGCAGTGTACTTGGCGGTGGATGGAGAGAAGGAGATCCATGCGGATTCGCATAACGAAGCAGGGTCTAGGAACTACATTTACCCCTTGAGATTGCCCCGTCGAGGAGGAGATCTGTGGATGGAGCTAGTGAATGGGGACGTGGTCACCAACAAGATCGTGGAGCTCAAGGATAAGAAGGGGAAGTCCTATTTTGGAACCACGTTGTCCCTCAAGGAGAGCGAAATGAAGGCGATCAACCCCCGAAAAAGACATGCGGTGTTGCCTTGGAAAGGGTCTCCAGGAGATCGAGTTACAGTCATTGGCTACACTCCTGCAAGAGTGGGGTCACTTCATTCCGCGGACAAGGAGTTGTTGGCATCTTTGGGCTTCAACCCTCCTCTACTTGAAAGTCAAGACTCGATTGCGTTGAGGATGTTGCGGGCAAACCCAGCAACGCGGCCTGAACAAGAAGAGGGTGAAGACGCAAGTGGGGGTGAGCAAGCTGAGCGGGTGCGAACTTCAGATGGCATGTTGTTGTTTGTGATGGATTGGAAGGCCCAGAGGGCAATGCAAGCGCCCTCGGAAGGCTCGCTATCCAACCAAGCGAGGGCGTCTACCTGGACCGACGACACCGAGGAAGAGATGTTCTTGGTGGTAGGAGAGGAAGATGAGCCCCGTATACTCAAGTTAAAGCCCACCACGTCGCAGGGCGAGGATTCGCTGGCAGTGTTCAAGGCGGAAGTGGCTTATACGCGCAACATTGAAGCGTTGTTGGAGTCCCTCACCGAGCCAATTGCTGTGGTGCACACGGTACATCCGGCTGAGGCATTGGAGCAGCTGGAAAAGTGGATACCCGCGATCAAGAAGGAGCTGGGTGCAATTGAGCACGCGGTCGTCCGCCTCAAGAAGGGCAGCCTGGAACGAGAGCAGTGGTTGGGCCGAAGCGGTGTGCAGCTGCTACCGATGAAGCTCGTCTACACAATAAAGCCTCCGGATCAGGCACCGACCGTCAACGGGGACCAACTGTGTAAGCGAAAAGCCCGTGCTGTTATTTGCGGCAACCTGGCGGACCCTTCTGACTTGGAAGTGTACACTGGAGCGGCGCCTGCGGAGGTGGTACGTGCAGCATTGACATTAGCCAGCCGTTTTGGTTGGTCGGCAGCTGTGCTGGATATAATATCGGCTTTCCTACAAACCCCGCTGAGCGAGGTTCCTTCGGCGCCGGTGGTGGTGGCAATTCCGCCAAAGGCACTGGTCAAGGCACAGCTGGCTGATGAGGATGAGCTTTGGGGAATAACCCATGCGGTTTACGGACTTCGTGAATCGCCACGCCTATGGGGTTTCTTCAGAGATGGTGAGATGAAAAAACTGAAAACCCTGCTGGGTGATCAAGAAATCGTTTTGGTGCAGGGGCAGATTGAGCCTACGTGGTGGTCTATCCGGGTGGCTGGAGAGTGGAAAGGAATCTTGGTGATCTACGTCGACGACTACCTGATTCTCTCCACGCCCAACATTATCAAGGCCGTGTCTGCAGCAGTACAGCAAATATGGAAGACGTCAGCGCTGCAGTTTGCCATGAGCGGAGCTCCTATAAGATTCCTGGGAATGGAAATCCACGTCACGGCCCGGGGGTTCGCAATCTCGCAAAGCTCGTACATCCAGGAGCTGCTGAGGGTGCACAACGTGGAGCCACAGCGGCGCGACGTCGTTCCAGTCAGTCGCGAAACAGCAAGCTTCGAGGCCACGCTGGAAGAAGGAGACTATACCCCACATGAATTACGACAAGCCCAACAATGTGCTGGAGAAGTCCTTTGGGTGAGCCAGAGATCCAGGCCAGACCTGGGATTTACAGCGTCGCTGCTATCTTCCCTCACCACCCGGGCTCCAAGACGGGTATGTGAAGTGGCAGCAAAGGTAAGAGGATACCTACAAAGGACAATCGACTTCCTCCTGTACATCGAGGCTGATTCCACACAGCTGGTTGGATATGCTGACAGTTCGTTTGCACCCTCTGGGGAAAGGTCACATTCTGGTTGGGTTACCATGCTCCATGGAGTCCCAATCAGTTGGCGGTCGTCGAGACAAACAACGACGTCGCTATCAACCGGTGAAGCAGAGCTCAACGCGGCATCGGAGGGAGCACTGGCATTGTTGAGCACGCAGGCCTTGCTGCATGACGTCCTACAGGAGCCATTGGGGCTCCAATTGGAGTCAGACTCGACCACCGCGCTCTCGCTGGTGGAGGGGTCTGGATCGTGGCGTACCAGACATCTTCGTATAAAAGCGAACTGGCTGTATGAGAAGGTGAAGGACGGCCAGATTGTGATGACCCACTGCAAAGGTGTGTGCCAACCTGCAGATATTTTAACGAAAGCTATGGCTTCCCCGAGAATGCTGCAACTTATGGAGCTGTGGAACATTCGCCCCCGACCAGAACAACCTCTTGAAAGCGATGAGGCCTCCGAAGGCAGATCCACCCCAAGCATGTCGAGGGTTCTGCTGGCATTGATGATTTTGGCTCAGTCTGTGGTTCCTGGAGAAAGTTCCCGCGAAGTGGAAGGACAGGAGCTGATGTTGCCAGTGGAGCCATTGAAGGTGGATAGAAGCCTAGCAACGTGGGCAGTTTTTTGGGGACTGGTTTTGGTGATGATACTATGTTGGGAGTTGCTGAAGTGGTTGGGGTGGCAAGCTTTCTTTCAATTGGGGGCTGGAGTAAGCGAACGGCGCATGCGAAGGCTACAAAGATTGCGTGAGGCCACAGCAGAGGCTATCAATGAGGAGTTCGCTCGTTTGTCCAGAGAGCCAGATGCTGAGCCCGCACCAGCCATAAGGATCGGTAGTGCATCTTCGTCTTCTACGTGGCGAAGATCAACTGAGGATAGGGCAACCTCCCCACGTCGTCCGGGCAGGATTGAGAGGTCAACGCAGACGGCAGCACCGGCCTTGTGGGCTCCTGATCCCGTACCTCAACCAGTTACCATCAGGTATATTCGTGAAGTTCCTGATGAGGCGTATGTGGTGCCTGGAAGGCCAACCTTCCACATCTTCGAGCGGTGTCACGCCTTCAGACACACGGGGACCGCAGATCGTGTTCAGCATCTACATCTTTGTGGTTTCTGCAAAAACCACGATGGAAGGGATCCCCATGCTCCGTTTGGCTAAGGCTGGTGAAGCGGCCCTTGCGTGCGCTTCAAGGAGGAGTGAGGAAGTTCCAGGAAGTGGGACATGTGTGCATGGGGAAAGCTTGTGGCCACGCTCGCTCCAATCAAGGGGAAGGCTACGGAAAAACACCCTTTTGCCACGAGATGACACAGCAGAGGCATTGCCAAGCAACGCCTAAAGAATTCACCAAAGGATACATAAGACACTTTTGACCATTGTATAGGGACATAGCAGTGCAACAGGCATAGCTATACAAGCATAGCGCTTACTTTGTGGTCGTGCAGTCAAAAGAAGAGGTCCGATCGATTTGATGAATGCCCCCGTGCGATCCTCTGATTCCCTGCCGGCTGCAGATTCCCAAGATGTTCCTCAGTTAGGGTTTAGGGTTTAGGGTTTAGGGTTTAGGGTTTAGGGTTTAGGGTTTAGGGTTTCGGGAACCTAAAGAGTCTCCTGCCCCCTAGGGATTTTCCAGAATCAGAAATTCTGATCCTTACACCTAAAACCGGTAACCCTATTCCTTGTCGAAGGGGGTCGTCTTGGAGTCTTTGGGTACTGTAGATTGAGGGGTTCCTCCTCCCTAGTCTGAAATGCAAGAAAACACCATGAACCCTAATCCCTAAACCCTAAACCCTAAAACCTAAACCCTAAACCCTAAATCCCAAACCCCAATCCCTGAAGAGCAAAAGGTACCCCTGGGGAGAGGACGGATACCTTGAGGCGTCCTAGACTAGGGTTTAGGGTTTGGGGTTTGGGGTTTGGGGTTCGGGGTTCGGGGTTCGGGGTTCGGGGTTCGGGGTTTGGGGTTTAGGGTTTAGGGTTCCGAACATATGGCTTAGGGTTTCGAATTTACGGTTGAGGGTTTAGGGTGGTGAAGTGCAAAAAAAGCTTGGCTTCATCAGTGCTTGCGCTATCCTGGCCTGCTAACCTGGCCACTAAACCCTAAACCCTAAACCCTACACCCCAGTTTACCTAGACTAGGCCCGAAACCCTCTAAATCCCCACTGCTCGAAATGATGCATAAGGCCAAACACTCGACGGGTACCACAATCCTTCAACCCACAACCCTCAACCCTTACCCCTAAACCCTCAGCCCTAAGCCCTACACCCACAACCCTACCTCCTGAGCCCTGAACCCTAAACGCTAAACCCTTCAAGTGCTTGGCCTCCGCGTCGTTCATCAGCTTGAGGAGGAGCTTCCTGCAGGGTTTAGGGTTTAGGGTTTCGGGTTTAGGCTTTAAGGGCTAAGGGCTAAGGGCTTAGGGCTTAGGGCTTAGGAAACCGAATGAGTATGCATTATGAATTAACACTGGATACCCAACTACGGACCATAGGCATTTTGACACATGAGCTCTATTTGGAGAAGTGACTGCCTGGAGGCAGAAGAACGGTTTGGAGCTTGCATCGGGTTCTGACCTGAGTCCTAAACCCTAAACCCTAAACCCTAAACCCTAAACCCTAAACCCTAAACCCTAAACCCTAAACCCTAAACCCTAAACCCTCAACCTCGCCAGAATCAAGAAGGATGCCTCCGAGCCCCTGGTTTGAGAAGACTGCGAACACCGCAATGGTCTGACAAGTGTGCGGCTTCATCACGCGGGGGTTTGGGGTTTACGGTAGTTTAGGGTCTTTTAGGGTTGTTTAGGGTTGTTTAGGGTTGTTTAGGGTTTGTTTAGGGTTTGTTTAGGGTTTGTTTAGGGTTTGTTTAGGGTTTGTTTAGGGTTTGTTTAGGGTTTAAGGTTTTGGGTTGATTAGGTTGTTTAAGGTTTAGGGTTTAGGGCTTCGGTGTTGGAACCTTTGTCACTGAGAGTCATGTTAGAGCCCTGGGGGAAACGCTCCAACCCAAAACCCGAAATCCCAAATTCGAAAATCTCAACCCTGAACTCTGAAACCCTGAACCCTGAGCCCTAAACCCTAAACCTGCAACCGAAGGAGCCCCTTATCTGCACCCAAAAGGAGCCCTTTTCATACACCCCATCCTGAGACCCTAAACCCTAAAGGCTACACCCTAAACTTTAGGACAAAGAAAGGCCTCAGCTCGAAAAACTGGTCGGCGTCCACTCCATAAACCTGCAGGTGGAAAGGGTTTTAGAGCTGAGGGCTCTTGGGGTTTAGGGTTTAGGGCTGAGGGTGCTTAGTGTCCTGGTGGTTTAAGTTTTAGGGGGCTGGAAAGGGCTTCAGGGCTGAGGGCTCTCGGGGTTTGAAAAGAGTATCCCAAAAACAGGAGTACACTTACTTAAAGGTCTATCCAGAGAGTCCAATACCCTCATAATGAAGGAATATACCTTAAATCAGATGAGGATCCGTCTTATGATTTAAGGTTAGGGTTTAGGGTTTAGGGTTTAGGGTTTAGGGTTTAGGGTTTAGGGTTTAGGGTTTAGGGTTTAGGGTTTAGGGTTTAGGGTTTAGGGTTTAGGTAGGGTTTAGGGTTATTAAGGGGTCTTGGGTTCTCCGGGTAGGCAAGGTGGAGACCTGGGTCCGCGCCTTTGTCATGCATTGCGCCGCGGTCTTCCGGACGTATGCCGAGCCTTGGTACGGGGTTTTCTAGGCAAAGGCGTTGATCTCCCTAAGCCCTATAAGCTCTATAAGCCCTAAGCCCCTAGCCCCTAAGCCCCTAAGCCCCTAAGCTCCTAAGCCCCTAAGCCCCTAAGCCCCTAAGCCCCTAAACCCCTAAACCCCTAAACCCCTAAACCCCTAAACCCCTAAACCCTAAACCCTAACCCCCAAACCCCCGACACCCAATAACCGTTTCGGGAGAAGAGGCCAAAATGAAACCGCACGAAGGCAATGAGGAGTTACAGGATGAAAAGGGGACGGTTTCAACCCCTTGTCATCTTAGCTGCTGAGTTCAGAAGCGATAGGGGGTTATAGTATCCCAAAAAGTGTAAAGCACACCCTAAACCCTAAACCCTAAACCCTAAACCCTAAACCCTAAGTGTACGCACTCAGCTACTAAGTCATCATGTTGCGCGGACTCTCGACTCGAAGGCCGAAGGCCCGTCAACCCTTCGTGAAATATTTGGGAAACCCTAAACCCTAAACCCTAAACCCTAAACCCTAAACCCTAAACCCTAAACCCTAAACCCTAAACCCTAAACCCTAAACCCTAAGGTTAGGGTTTTAGGGTGCCGGGAAAGAGGCGAGGCATCGAACTCATCTCCAGCAAGCTCTGACCCTACAGGGTTCGCGGAAAGCCTTCTAGAAACTCGATGCTCTAAACTCTAAAAGCCTGTATGTTTAACAATTGCTCCCTGAGAGTCAACATCCGAGTGTCTTTCTGGTTCTTCGTAGAGACGAAGGTGCCTAATTATCAGGCACCTTATACTCGCCTGTGCCTATATATGAAATATATATATATATATATACACATATATACACATAATACATATATATATATACACTGTCTATATCTATATAGATATATTTTTTCATTTCTGTACTATTCAAGGGATTATAATGATTATATAGGGTACGTCAGTCCCACATTCCCAGCCAGGCCATAAGACTAAGAGCCGGTAGGATGTCATCCCTAAACCCTAAACCCTAAACCCTAAACCCTAAATCCTAAATCCTAAACCCTAAACCCTAACCCTAAACCCTGAACCCTAAACCCTAAACCCTAAACCCTAAACCCTAAACCCTAAACCCTAAACCCTAAACCCTAAACCCTAAAACCCAAACCCTAAGTATGGGCGCCTCTGAAAACGTCAACTGGAGCCCCTGGCTATCGCTGGCGGCGGTGGTAACCGCTCCCATCACGACCTGGATCACCTGCGGCTTGATCTTGCGATCTTTTAGGGTTTAGGGTTTAGGGTTTAGGGTTTAGGTTAGGGTTACGAACCTTATGGTTGCACTCTACCTTTCCCCAAGGCTGCATGTGCCTAAAAAGCATTCACCTCAAAACTGACCAACAGCTAAACCCTAAGCCCTTTCCACGAAAGCAATGTGGATACGGAAAAATTGTAAATGGTTGTAAAACAAACACAAGCAAACATACATAATATGTATATATATATATGTATATGTATATGTATGCACATATACATACCTGCAGAATTTAGATATGTAATCGTCTGGATATACACGCACACCTGGGCTTCACGAGGCGGTGCCGCGCCTCCAGGACTTTGATGGAGGCCATGGCACGAAGCGCAGAAGCCCTCACCTACCCGTTTAGGGTTTAGGGTTTAGGGTTTGGGGTTTGGGGTTTGGGGTTTGGGGTTTGGGGTTTAGGGTTTGGGGTTTTGGGTTTAGGGTTTAGGGTACGAGCTTGGGGGCTTGGGAGAGTTTTGAGCTTAGGAGCTTCGAGGGCTTAGGGTGGAGCTCAGGGGTTTCAGGGGACTTGCGGGTTTGGGGTTTAGGGCTTCTAGGGACTTGCGGATCAGGGCTTTGGTGTGGGTTTAGGGCTCACGTTTTCTCGGACTTCAAGCTCTTTTTGTTCGGATTATGAGTTTGCGAGTTTCGGGTTTACCGGGTGCAGGGTTTATCGAAGCCCTTTGTTTAGGGCATTTTGAGGTGGTGAGGGTCATGGGGGTTAGAGCTTCTTGATTCCGTATTGCAAGCATCTAGGGCTTCACCTTGCGCAACAGGATGTGGAAATCAGGAACTGTAGAACCTGGGTCTCCAAACGACCCTATTATTTTTGGTTGTTTGGAAAAAACCGGGTTTTTTAGGAAACGCCCGTAAAAAAAGCAAACGCCCGTAATTCGGGAAACGCCCGCAATTCCGAAATCGGGGAGGATTAAGATTTTCCTGGAAACGCCCGTAATTCCGAGATCGGGGAGGATTAGGATTTTACTGGAAACGCCCGTAATTCCGAGATCGGGGGGTATGAAGAGTTTACTGGAAACGCCCGTAATTCCCAAATCGGGGACATGAGAATTCGGTATAAACATGTATAAAAACAAATATACAACCCACCAAGCACCAAGCTTATAGCGGAGCCTGAACCTTTGTCCCCTTCCAGAGGTTGAAGGGTTTTGGGTTTAGAGAGGGAACACAGGAATGCTTGGGTGAACCCAACTGTCAAATCCGACCCACAATCAAACCTTTCCCGAAGCCCTGTTTTGGATTGAGAGTTTTTAGGGTTGAGGGTGCTTGGGGTTGAGGACTTTTAGGGTTGAGGATGTTTAGGGTTGAGGGTGTTTAGGCAGGTTAAGGGTTTTTAGTGTTGAGGGTTTTTTAGGGTTGAGGGTTTTAGGGTTGAGGGTTTTTAGGTTGAGGGTTTTTAGGAGGGATTTTAGGGTTGAGGGTTTTTAGGGTTGAGGGTTTTTAGTGAGGGTTTTTAGGGTTGAGGGTTTGTAGTGAGGGTGTTTATTGTTGAGGGTGCCACTATACAGTTGCATGCTGGACTGTTTCTTTCCAGTTGGGATCGGCAAGAGCACCCCAAACGCCCGTAAAAGCCCGGAATTCACCCATAAAAACCCGTAATTCGCCCGTAAACTTGTTGATTTAGGGTTTCCGTGCCTTGCCAAGAGCCCCTACGGAAAGAATCCACGCAAAAACGCCCATAAAAAACCATAAAAAACCATTAAAAAAACCGTAAATAACCGTAAAAATCCGTAATTTGAGCTGGCGCGGAATGGTCACGGAAAGGTTTTCTGCTCTGTGATGCCTTGAACGCACCCTCAAATTCGAAACATTGCACCTATAATTCCACGGACAGCCGAAATACGGGAAACTCCCACGGAAAACCCTTGATCTACGGAAAGCCCCCTGAAATCCATGGAAAACCCCTGAAATCTATACGGAAACGCCTCATGTATAGAAAAACCCATGAATCCGGCCCCATCTCAAGCCGAGAGGAGTGGGTTGCCAGGTCGGGATTCGGGATTGGAGTTTTGAGGGGCTCAGGATTGGTTGTTTTTGGCATGCTCAGCCCTGTTTGTTTGGATCAACCCCGAAACCCCTGATGCCCGTAATTCTGCACCAAACTCTGCACCAACCCCCCAAAACCACTAAACGCCCATAAAACCCCTAAACGCCCATAATTCTGCACCAATCCTCAAACACCACTGAACGCCCATAAAACCCCTACACGCCCATAATTCTGCATCAATCCTTAAAAACCACTAAACGCCCATAAATATCCGTAATTTCAAGAGCCAAAAGCAGAACGCCCATAAATTTCCTAAACGCCCGTAATCACCCGTATTCGCCCGTAAAAACCCGTAAACAACCAAACGACCAAAAATAATTGGGTTGTTGGGGTTCCAGGAAGGCATGTATGTGCATGCCATACATTCAGATATTCATCTGCGTTTTCTGGGCATCACGCAGGGCAGCAGGACCAAGAACCCTTCCCCCTAAACCCCAAACCCTAAATCCCAATCCCTAAACCCCAAACCCTAACCGCTCTTCTCGGCGCCTGCTGCGACCGATCTGACAAGTCCTGCGTGGGCACGGCGTCGGGTAGACCCGGAACTTCGACCCCAATAGGCCCTAAACCCTAAACCCTGAACCTCAAGCCCTAAACCCTAAACCCTAAACCCTAAACCCTAAAGAGTTTAGGGTTCAGGGTTTAGCGCTACACCTAGGAGTAGCCCGAGAATAACAAGGGTGCCCTTTTTGGTTTTGTTCAAAGGGGCCTCTGAGGGAACCTAAACCAGGGAATGAGGGCCGACTCTGGGGCCTAGTAGTGTACACTTGGGTTTCTAGAAAGTAATTTGAAGGCCGAGATATACTACAAAGACGCATGGACCCTTAGGGCTCTAAACTCTAAACGCCCCAACCGAAACCTTAGACCCTAAACCGCGTGCCCGAAAACTTGAAAACAACTTAAGTCTTCAAGGTCCGAGGATACTCATTCCCCCAGGAACACAGTTCACCACTAGGTATCTAGGGAGCCTTAGGGAAGCTTAGGGGGCCGTAGGGAATAATGGGGAAAACTTTGGAAGCTTGGGCTACCCTAAACCCTAAACCGCTGTTAGGAACTATTCCGAGCCCTGTAGTACTTCTAACCCCAATTAGGGTTTAGGGTTTAGGGTTGAGGGTTTGGGGTTTGGGGTTCTGGTTTCGGGTTTAGGGTTTAGGGTCTAGGCTACTTAAAACCCAACTCTGGATCGACTTATAACCTACTTAGAGACTTAGGGGGCTTATAAGTATAGTTACAATTGGGGTTATCAGTACCCCAATTGGAACCTGAAAGTATCCCCCACCCCCCCCCCACCCCCCCCCCACCCCCCCCCACCCCCACCCCCCCCCCACCCCCCCCCCCCACCCCCCCCCCCCCCCCCCCCCCCCCCCCCCCACCCCCCCCCCCCACCCCCCTCACCCCCCCCCCGCCCCCCCGAGTGCTTCAGCCACACACAAACTTTAACATCATAATTGCATTTTCGAAGATGGACTCGCTTTCTTTCCTCGCTGACCTGACCCAAAAAAAGCATATCGGAAACGCACTTTTCTACACAAAAAAATGTGTTTTCGAGGACACGTTCGAGTGCTTCAGCCATACACAAACTTTAACATTATACCGGAAACGCACTTTTCCACATGGAAAAAAAGTGCATTTTTCGAAGATGGGCTCGCTTGCTTTCCTCGCTGACCTGACCAAAAAAAAGCGGGTGGGGGGGGGGGGTGGGGGGGGGGGGGTGGGGGGGGGGGGTGGGGGGGGGGGGGGGTGGGGGGGGGGGGGGATGGGGGGGGTGGGTGGGGGGCGGGGGGGGGGTGGGGGGGGGCGTGGGGGGGGGTGGGGGGGGGGGTGGGGGGGGGTGGGGGGTGTATGGATCACAGAAACCGGTGGCGGTAACAACATGAACCTGATACCATGTGAGCCTTCGGTGCAGAGGGCCTGTTGGAGCTCGAAGACATGTTGCTCCGACTTGTCCTTCCCTTGTGGCTTCAATGGGATCAGCATCATGTCGAACGACTGCTCAAAGGAGTCGGACCTGGAAAGAATGGGACCTGGAAAGGATGAAGTGCAGCGACATCTTCGCCCAGCGCTCGTTGGGCAGGTTCTTGGTAGACTGCTGCACAGCCCCGTGCTCGCCGGGTTCGTTGTGGGGACTTCGGGTTTAGGGTTCAATTAGGGCTTAGGGTGACGGGGGGGGGGGGGAGGCTATGCAAGGAAATAGCACCTGTAGCTTCAGTGTAGTTTTTTTTGTAGTTAGATCATTTAAATAGCAATTCGACCTGTTCTCAGAAACCAAACGTTGTACCTAGATGGAGAGTTTAGGGGGGTCCAAGTGCTACGACTTCTCGAGCGGAGGCAAGTTGACGGGTGCCAGGGTGAGTCTCCAGGATGTCAGAATGTAAGAATTACAGCCGCTTAAGCCTTTCAGCCCTAAACTCGAACCTAGAACCTAAACTCTAAACTCCAAGCTCCAAATTCTAAACCCTGAACCCTGAACCCAGTGCAGGTAAGATGTGGATAAATGGAACTTGAAACCCTAAACCCTGAATCCTAAACTCCAGCTTCCAAGCTTCCAGTCCGAAGTCCTCCAACAAACTTAGGTGCAAGTGTAGGGTTTCGGGTTTAGGGAGGCCTAAACCCTGAACCCTAAACCCTAAACCCCTCAAATTTAGGGCTTACAGGGGCCCAGATCTTCTTCTGGAAGCTGGGTTTTGGAGCCCTAAACCCTAAACCCTAAACCCTAAACCCTAAACCCTAACCCCTAAACCCTAAACCCTAAACCCCCTAGGGTTCTGGGCTTCTAGGGGGCCCACAATCTCCTTCTGGAAGCTGTTGATGGCCAGCAGGGTGAGGTCGCGGTTGTTCTCCGCGTACTGCGCGCGAGCTCGAAATTCGAAGAGCCCCAAAACCCTGCTTAAGAAAGGGTTTAGGGTTTAGGGTTTAGGGTTTAGGGTTTAGGGTTTAGGGTTTAGGGTTTAGGGTTTAGGGTTTAGGGTTTAGGGTTTAGGGTTTGGGGTAGGGTTTAGGGTTTAGGGTTTACGGTTTAGGATTTAGGGTTTAGGGTCTCTAGGAGGTTTACAGGTGCTGTCCGGTGAGTAGATATCGACGCGGACCAGGAGCATGTCTCCGCCTGCGCCAGGCCAGCATGCCTCCAGCACCTTGGCGCACCTGTCCCGGGTGTTCTCCATGGAATTCTCTCTGAAGAAGTGGAGGGAGGTGTTCCCCACTTTGATGGCACGCGGCGCCTCGAACATGTGGAGCATCAAACTCTGAGAGTTCAGGGCAATGGGGATCCGAACGAAAAGAATCCTAAACCCTAAACCCTAAACCCTAAACCCTAAACCCTAAACCCTAAACCCTAAACCCTAAACCCTAAACCCTAAAACCCCTAACCCGAAGGTCTTCAGCTCGGTCAGACCCCTCAGCCTTGGTTCGGCTCACGCGCGTTTGCAAATATCGTCGCGGCAGGAATGAGTATCCGCAGACTAGGGTTTAGGGTTCAGGGTTCAGGGTTTAGGGTTTTGGGTTTAGGGTTTAGGGTTTAGGGTTTAGTGTTTAGGGTCTAGGGTTTAGGGTTTAGGGTTTAGGGCTTAGGGTTTAGGGTTTAGGATAACTTGGTTGCTGTTTAACCCCCCGATGAAAGCTTTTTGCTTTTAGCTCCCCTAAAATGAAATTAGAGGAGCCCTAGACTTCTAAACTGATAAAGTTGTCGTAAAGTCCCACCTAGCATATGTATGTTGGCTATGTCCGTTTTTTGGCAAGAAGCCCAAGTAAGCCATTCTAACACTTCTAACTCCCCCAACCCGAACCCCCGCCTTTGCCCCCGCCCTTTCTCAGCTTCGCCTAGGGCCTAGTGGGGACGTAGTTGCTGGCTTCGGGACCAACGCTCTTCAGCGATTAACCTGGAACAGGGTTTAGGCTATAGGGTGCTTAAGGGAGGGGGAGTTTCAAGGAAGGTATGTAACCCAAGCAAGGCTCCCTAATGCTCCCCTCGCTCCCTAAGGCTCCCGAAGCTAGGTACCTACCCCCCTGAACCCCCCTCCCTTAAGAACCCTATGATTAGGGTTTGGGGTTAGGGACCGAAAATTTCACTGGGGGCTTGAGGGCAAGTAAACAAGGACTGCAACAAAAACTTCGACAGACGAGGTACCCTTAAACCCTGGGGGACAAGGACGCTGTGGGTCGCTTGTTGGTTTTCTTCTGGAACCACAAACCCTATGTACCGACAAAAACCGTAAATCCTAGAAAAAGCCCAAAGTGACCCTAAACCCTAAAACAACCAAAACCCTAAAAAGCCTCAAGCAACAACTAGGACCCTAATGCCCGATTTCGAGCTTCCTTGTGTCGCGCTGAGGTGTGCTAGACGCCGGAGCCTGCACGAGGTAAATGTACACGAGCTTCTTCAGCTCAGGGGACCTCAGCCACCCCAAAGACGGAAAACTTCCAAGGAAACCCTAAACCCTAAACCCTAAACCCTAAACCCTAAACCCTAAACCCTAAACCCTAAACCCTAGACCAAACTCCTCCCTTGGGCTCGACTCACGGGCAGCTTAGGTCGATCACACCAGTATAGCCCTGAAAGCCTATACCTAAAATACATCAGGTGCCCCCAAAACAAACATTCCGAAGCCCCTGTGAAGCATAAGCCCCAAACCTCAAACATGTCAGCCGGAGATCCCCAAGCCCCAAAGGCCAGCACCCTCCAGCCCAGAACGCCAAACCCTAAACCCTGGAGCCCTTATAAACCCTAAACCCTGAAGCCCTAAACCCTAAACCCGCAAACCCTACACCCTAAACCCTAGCCCTAAACCCTAAACCCTGAAGCACTACAAGCCGGGGCCCGGGCTGGAAGGACACGTTTTTGACCTTCGACGCTGGGATGCCAAGGGCGCTGCAATTGAAAACTTATCGTCCAAGGTTTAGGGTTTAGGGGTTCAGGGGTTTAGGGTTTAGGTTTAGGGTCTATAGGGTTTAGCGTTTAGGGGTTTAGGGGTTTAGGGGTTTAGGGGTTTAGGGGTTTAGGGGTTTAGGGGTTTAGGGGTTTAGGGGTTTAGGGGCCTGTGTAGCTAGAATGGGCGTCGAGGGTCGTTTGCTTTGTGTGGGAAAGCAAGCGGAGTGGCATTGATGACTGAAAGACCCGGGGGGGAGGGGAGGGGTGGGGGGGTCGAGGTCTGAAATACAGGTTGAACCCCAAACGCAAATAAAGCCCCCCTGAACCCCGAATATACAAACCCTAAACCCTACAAACTCCAAACCCTGAACCCTGAACCCTAAACTGCCGCGGGCAACCTCAAGTTGTCTGAGCTGAGCGGCCACGTCCGGAAAGAGCGCGTGGGCGTCACGCCCCACAGAGACCGCAGCCAGAATTCGCCTCAGGTCAGTCGGCCGGCAGACCCCTAAACCCTGAACCCTAAACCCAAAACCCTAAATTCTGAGCCCTGAATAAACCCTAGTGAACCCTAAAGAGCACACAAACCGAGTGCCAACCCGACAAGTGCCGCAGCAGCTCACCAGGCAATATGCGCAGGACTTAACGGTTTAGGGTTTAGGGTTTAGGGTTTAGGGTTTAGGGTGTAGGGTTTACCCAGCAGACAAGCACTACATCACCAATAATAAAAGCAACAACGCCCAAGGAACCTTCAGCTGAACCCTTTATGAGACCCAAACCTTTTCTGAACAGCCCAGATGCGTCGACTTTCGCTAACCCAGAAGTAACCTAAAAATAAAAAGGGTGCCCCTTTTGAGGTTTTAAGGGGATCAGAAGGGAACCCCAACCCAAAACAAAAGGAAATAAGGGCCTAGTCCGGGTCCTAGTTAACCTGTCAAGAGAAGGACATTGAAGCACACCCTGAGCACCTTGGGGATCTCTCGGAGTCTCAGACTTCCCTTGCAGCTTCGAGCCCACGATTAGGGTTGGGGATTGGGGGTTTAGGGTTTAGGGTTTACGGTGTAGCGTTTAGGGTTTCCTGAAGCCTGCACCTCAAAATCCTGAAGCCTAAGTCCTAAACCCCTAAATCCCAAAGACCCCGGAGCCTCATGAAGTCCCGAACGCCAGCGAGACCCAGACTCCGAACAAAAATCTAAATCCCAAAGAAGCCCCAAAAGCAACAACCTCTACAGCCAAGACTCAGACTTCAACCACGAAACAAATGTCAAGGCCCTGAAGGCCCAAAGAAAGCACAAAACATGCTCTCCCTCTATCTCTCTCTCTCTCTCTCTCTTTCCGCTCTGCTTCTTTTTGGGGGGTTAGGCGTTTAAGGGTTCAGGGATTGAGGCATTTAAGGGTTTGGGGGTTTGAAGGCTTCCCAAAACCCAAAACCCTCAACCCTAAGCCGCCCAAAAACCCTCAACCCGAAACCCCCATAAACCCTAAACCCTAAGCCCCCTCAACCCCAAGCCCTAAACCCCCCAAACCCTAAGCCCCATAAACCCCCCAAACCCTAAGCCCCTAAACCCCCCAAACCCTAAGCCCCCCTAAACCCCAAACCCAAAACCCTAAACCCTCAGGAGTTGAAGGGAATTTCTGGGAGCTTGCCTCCCTGGGTTGGCCTCTGAACCTTCTGAAAAATACTTATATATAGCTTCCCCGAATAAACCCAAATCAGGAAAAATGAAAATGTCCCTAAACCCTAAACCCTAAACCCTAAACCATAAACCCTAAACCCTAAACCCTAAACCCTAAACCCTAAACTAGTTCCAAGTCAGCGGCTTCATGGCATCGATCTTGCGGTCGATGAGGCTGTCCGAGAGCGCCTGATCGAGTGATAGAGTCGGGACATGCCCACTATTAGGGTTTAGGGATATAGGGTTTAGGGTTTAGGGTTATAAGGTTTAGGGTTTAGGGTTTGGGGTTTAGGGTTGGGATGTTTGCCCTTATACTAACAGTCCTTAATTTAGGGATTATCATGGGGGGATACTGTAATCTCTACTAAGGAGCTGTTAGAGGGGGGAACCTCCCAAGTTTAGGGTATGGTGGTTGGAACTATGCACGGTGAGAGGGCGAGACAGTGGGAGTTTTTTTGCTCTCAGGGTGCCCACTTGCCTCTACCACCATGACCGAAGCCCTGCAAAAACCTAAACCCCAAACGCCGAGCCCAAGCCCTATGAACCCTACGGATTCTATCCCCTAAACCCTAAAACCCCAAAACCCCAAAACCCCAAAACCCTAAAACCCTAAAACCCTAAAACCCTAAAACCCTCAAACCCTCAAACCCTCAAACCCTAAAACCCTCAAACCCTCAAACCCTAAAACCCTCAAACCCTGAAACCCTAAAACCCTAAAACCCTAAACCCTAAACCCTAAACCCTAAACCCTAAACCCTAAACCCTAAACCCTAAACCCCAAACCCTAAACCCGCACGCCGCGGCGCCTTGCGCAGCTCGGCCTCCGAGTAGCGCTCCTCTGCGCAGCGCAGGGTTTAGGGCTGAGCGTTTTCGGGTTTGAGGGTTTAGGGTTTAGGGTTTAGGGTGAGCTTGATCTATAGGAGTAGCTTTGCACATTCCTGAAAATTGAAAAAACGTGGATAGACTTGCAAGTCAATGCGGCGTTTTGGACAAGGGGTACTATTTGTTTTGTGGTTTTATCGGCTGTAGAGTGTGAAATGAACTCTAGACAAACTTGGAGGTCCAGGCCACAGGCATCACATTGGGGCTTCCGAACATGGGGATGCCATGTTTCGGGGTTCCTATAATCAGGGTTGTTGTGTTTTCTAGGGGTGTAATAGGGGTACCCCTATTCTGGAAAGTGCTCCTATGAACCTTAAAGCCTATAAACCCTACTCGTTGTTATGCTTCAAGAGACTGGAGACCCAAGACAACAGCAACCCTTCCTCCTCCTCCTCCGGTGGAGGGCTTAGGGCTTAGGGTTTCACACCTTCGGAAGGCTACATCGTGGAATTGCAGAATGGAGACCGGGAAACAGAGACCAGTTTCCAACCAGCTCCCAGCAAGACTCCTGAAATTCATCAAGATTCCCTCGACCCAGCCTATGCCAAGTTCTGAAGGCTTACCCCTAAACCCCGAACCCTAAACCCTGGACCCTCCCTGGCACTTTAAGGTCAAGAGCTTAGGGCTCCTACATCCCTCAGTGTGGAACACTTTGCGGGTAGCTGGGTGGTTCTGAGCCTCCACAAGCTCCAGAACTGTTGGATGTTCCTCCCCTGCTAAGCCCCTAAACACCTAAACCCCAGAAGTTCCCTAAACAGCCCTAAACCCTGGAAGCTAGTGAAGCTAGGCGGCAATCCCTTGCCCTGCTATTTGCATAAACAAGCTAAAAATATTAATCCCTCTATTGCCCTTATAAAGAAGAATGTTTTTCAGTTATTTTTATTTTTATATATATTTTTTTTGGGGGGGGGTTCTTCAGCAAATGGTAGTGCCGCGCCTCGTCAAAGTATCGTGCTTCCGAGCTGGACAGGGCTGAGAAAATCTCGCGGACGCCAGCTGACGCCTGGACGTCGGGTGTAAGTTCGACAGGTGCTTGCACGGCCCAAGGTTTAGTTTGAGGGTTTGACCCTAAACCCTAAACCCTAAGCCCTAAACCCTAAACCCTAAACCCTAAACCCTAAACCCTAAACCCTAAACCCTAAACCCTAAACCCTAAACCCTAAACCCCAGACCCGAATCGTAACCCCAGACCCTAGAAAGGGCTTTGGGATTTGTAACGAAGAAGGAGCTTCGGCCTCCAGGACATTAAACCCGGGTTTAGGGTTTAGGGTTTAGGGTTTAGGGTTTAGGGTCCCCCCCCCCCCCCCCCCCCCCTCAAAAAAGAAAGAAAGCCTAAGCTGATGAACGCCTAAACTGTAAGTCCAAACCCCCAAACTGCAATCTTCTCATTTCCAGGATCTTAGTTACTGAGTTCATTAAGCCCCTAAAAAGTGTACACTTTCAGTTTTGTAATGTAAAGTGCAGTCGCTCAGCTACTAAGGGATTGAGCCTGATTGAGCTAATGAACATGGCGGGGCATCTTGTTTACTAGGCTGCCCAGAAACCCAGGCTTAAAAAGGGTGCCCGTTTTTGCTTAAAGGGGTTTATAAGGGAACCTAAACCCCCCCCAAAAAAGGTAATAAGCGCTTATTACTACTGGGCATCCTAGTTCATGCCCTTGTTTATGTGTAGCCCTGGAAACCCTGGAAGGTGCCCAACTGCGGCAACACCTGAGCTGTTGGCTCAAATGTCTCAGTCTGTCTCCTAAACCCTAAACCCTAAACCCTAAATCCTAAACCCTAAACCCTAAACCCTACACCATCCTACACCCTAAACCCTAAACCCTAAACCCTAAACACAGGGACAATTGCACTTGAGATGGCCTGCTGCAATCGTGGCTTGGCGTCTGACCCCACCACCGCAAAAGGGTTCTTAATGTAGAACTGTAGAGCAACCCCTTTTTGCATCCGGGCTATGAAGTCCTGGCCGGAAGTAGCAGACTCTGAAGTCCTAGCAAGTCCCTCAACCCTAAACCCACCCCTAAAGCCAATCAAGGGATCCAAAAATCTTGCGCCCCTGAAGGTCCTAGCTGTAAAGGGGTCCCTGCGTACAGAAACGACATTGGCCCCGATGGGATAAGTGTCCCCAAATCAAAGGTACAACCTTCTGGTTCCCAGGTCCGACAACCCCAAGCCCTAAACTAAACCCTAAACCCTAAACCCTAAACCCTAAACCCTAAACCCTAAACCCTAAACCCTGCACATATCCACCTGCCTTCTCGATGATCTGCCCCCCGTGTGCCATTTGGGCCTGGGTCCAGCATTCTGCTGGGCGGTGTTCGGAGGTACTTGGAGGTTCATGGTACCTACTAACCAATTATAACTGTACTTAAAGGGGTTTAGGGTTTAGGGTAACTGTTCTTGTACTTGTACTTATAACTTGGGTTCGGCCGGTCCACACTAACAGTCACCACCAGCAGACCCACAAATAAAAGCACCCGGTAAATGCCAAAAAACTGACTGAGATTCCTGCTATTCCTGGTGCTATTCCTGGTGCTATTTCTGGTGCTATTTCTGGTGCATTTTTTTGTGCTATTCCTGGTGCTATTTCTGGTGCTATTTTTTGTGCTATTGTTTGTGCTATTTCTGGTGCTATTTTTTGTGCTATTGTTTGTGCTATTTCTGGTGCTATTTCTGGTGCTGTTGCTGGTGCTATGTGACTAACAATCACCATCAGCAGACCCACAAAAAACAGCACCCGGTAAATGCTAAGCTGCTAAAATTGACTGGGATTCCTGGTGCTATTTCTGGTGCTATTGTTTGTGCTATTTCTGGTGCTATTTTTTGTGCTATTCCTGGCGCTATTTCTGGTGCTATTTTTTGTGCTATTGTTTGTGCTATTTCTGGTGCTATTTCTGCTGCTATGTGACTAACAGTCACCACCAGCAGACCCACAAAAAGAAGCACCCGGTAAATGCTAAAATTGACTGGGATTCCTGGTGCTATTTTTGGCCTGTGTGTTATAAGGCCACGGCGTTATTTGACTGTTAGTGTGGACCGGCCGAACCCAACTTATAACCATGTTAGGGCACTTAAGGGGCTTATAAGTGGTTATAAGTACAGTTATAATTGGTGAATAAGTACCCTGAACCTCCAGGTACCGTGCTCCCTCAACCCCCAACGCCTAGATAGCTCGCAGTTCCGTTCGCCATTTTATACCTACACAGAACCAGCATAAGCTACGCAAAGACACCTTTTCAAATACAAAAGGCTCCGCCTGTACAAATATCTTACCATAAGCATGTTATGTGAGTCACACAACCCTAAACCCTAAACCCTAAACCCTAAACCCTAAACCCTAAACCCTAAACCCTAAACCCTAAACCCTAAGCCCTAAGCCCTAAGCCCTAAGCCCTAAGCCCTAAGCCCTAAGCCCGAAGCCCTAAGCCCTAAGCCCTAAGCCCTAAACCCAACACAGCATGCCCTAGACCCTAAACCCTGCGACCGTCTGAGCCCTCAACCCTTAGCTTGGTCTGTGGAGTGCAGCGCATAGGGCTTCCATGGGATTTAGGGTTCAGTGGTGAGGAGAGCCCCCAGACTCCAAAATCCCTTACTTCAGGAATATCTCTTAAATTAGAATTGGAACCCTAATATGACTGATATTCCTTAAAATTAAGGGGGTTTAGGAGAGTGTTTTGGGGCGGGGGGGGCGGGGGGGGCGGGGGGGGCGGGGGGGGCGGGGGGGGCGGGGGGGGGGGGGGGGCGGGGGGGGGCGGGGGGGGCGGGGGGCGGGGGGGGCGGGGGGGGGGGGCGGGGGGGGCGGGGGGGGGGCGGGGGGGGGCGGGGGGGGGGGGGCGGGGGGGTGGGGGGGGGGGGGGGGGGGTGGGGGTGGGGGGGGGGGGGGGGGGGGTGGGGGGTGGGTGGCTTAAATAGGGTTTATTTGGAAGCTGAGAGTCGTGTTTTTGTGTGGTAGATACAAAGGAAAGGGCATAAGAAAGTAGCGAAAGGAGCTCCTCAATTCCCTTCCTTATCTCCTATCCTTTTTTCTTTATTCATTGCAACAGGAGAATACAGGAAAAGGGCCTCCATTCCCCTCTTGTTCTTCCTTTCTTGTGTTTTTGTCATTTAAAGGGGAACAGGAGAAGAGAAGGGAAAGAGAAGGAGAGAGGAGAGATAAAAGGAACACAATTTTAATGGGAAGAGCCAAGAAAAGAATAGAAGAGAGATGAACAAAGAAGATGGAGAGACAAAACAAGGCGCAAAGAAGATGGCACTCTTCTTTATCTATCCTCTCTCCCTTCTCTCTCCCTTCCCTCTTTCTTTTCGAAACAGAAAAACTAAAAAGGAAGAACTTGAAAAGGAGAAGGGTAATGAAAAGAGCAGAAGAGACAGGCCGAAAAGAGGGATATGATGAAGTATGGGCAAGGTCCACGCGCAAGGAGTCACCCTCTGCTTACCCTTCCACTGCTTTATCATACAAGTTCCTTTCTTGTGTTTTATTAGTTAAAAGGTAACAGAAGGAGAGAAGGGCAAGGGAAGTGAGAGAGGAGAGACAACAAGGAGGCCATTTGAATTTTCTGGAGGGGTACTGAAAAGAAGAGAAGACACAAGAAACAAGGAGACGGATAGCACTCTTCTTTATCTATCATCTCTCCCTTCCTTGTCTCTCGCTTTTCCCTCTATAATTAAAACAAATAGGTGCCCTCTCCTCTTCAGGAAGCCCCCTTGCCCTTATTTTGCAGTGTCTTTACCTATCTCTTTTCTTCTTTTTCTTTTTCATTCAATAAGGAAAAGAAGCTTCCTTTGGTGTGATTTTGAGATTTAAAAGAGAACAAGAGAAGAGAAGGGAGAGAGAAAGGAGAGAGGAGAGATCAAAAGGAAGCAATTTTCATGGGAAGAGCAATGAAAATCATGGAAGAGAAATGAAGACAGGAGAGGGAGGTGCAAAATCAGGCAAAGAGAAGATGGTGCTCGTTTTCTTCTTTCCTCTCTTTCTTATCTTTCCCTTTCAAATAAAAACAAAAGGAAGAACAATGAACATGTAAAGGAACCCGTTTTCTTTTCCGTTTGGGAACAAGGAAAAGAACAGAGGCGATAGGGCGAGAGGAGGGATTTGCTGCAGCATGGGGAGGGTCTACGGACAAGGAGCCAACCCCGCTCGCTTTCCCCATCCATTGGAAAAGAAAGGAACATGGCCTCCGTTCCCCTCTTGTTCTTCCTTTCTTGCACTTTTGTCATTTAAAGGGGAACAGGAGAAGAGAAGGGAGAGAGAAGGAGAGAGGAGAGACAAAAGGATTGCATTGTTAATGGGAAGAGCAAAGAAAAGAATAGAAGAGAGATGAACAAAGAAGATGGAGAGACAAACCAAGGCGCAAAGAACATGGCACTCTTCTTTATCTATCCTCTCTCCCTTCTCTCTCCCTTCCCTCTTTCTTTTCGAAATAAGAAAACAAAAAGGAAGAACTATGAGAAGGAGAAGGGTAAGGCAAGGAACAGAAGAGATAGGTCGAGAGGAGGGGTATGATGAAGTATGGACCGGTCCACGCGCCAGGAGTCACCCTCTGCTTACCCTTCCACTGCCTTATCACACAAGTTCCTTTCTTGTGGTTTATAAGTAAAAGGAAACAGAAGGAGAGAAGGGAAGAGAAGTGAGACGAGATAACAAGGATGCCATTTTGCTGGAAGCGCAACTGTATGTGGCCACAACAAGCAGGCCAGGGAGGCTCAGGCGGGGCAAGTCTCTCCCTAATTAGAAAAAATCAATCTTGCTATTCACAGGTAGGCGCCCTTCTTCCTCTTCAGGAAATCGCCTTTCCCTTATTTTGCTTTTTGAAGCGAATAAGACAAACAACAGATAAGAAGAGAGGACAGGGAATGACTAGGTAAAGAGAGGAGCTCTTCAATTTCCTCCCTATCTCTTAAGTTACTTTTCCTTCTTGGGCGGGTGTCCTTTTTCTTCCTTGAAGATGCAGAAAACTAGCAAAAAGGACACCCGATCGCCCATTTTCTTTTCAATTCCCTTCCTTATCTCCTATGCTCTTTTCCTTATTCATTGCAACAGGAGAATACAGGAAAAGGGCCTCCATTCCCCTCTTCTTCCTTTCTTGTGTTTTTGTCATTTAAAGGGGAACAGGAGAAGACAAGGGAAAGAGAAGGAGAGAGGAGAGATAAAAGGAACACAATTCTAATGGGAAGAGCCAAGAAAAGAATAGAAGAGAGATGAACAAAGAAGATGGAGAGACAAAACAAGGCGCAAAGAAGATGGCACTCTTCTTTATCTATCCTCTCGCCCTTCTCTCTCCCTTCCCTCTTTCTTTTCGAAACAGAAAAACTAAAAAGGAAGAACTTGAAAAGGAGAAGGGTAAGGAAAAGAGCAGAAGAGACAGGCCGAAAAGAGGAATATGATGAACTTAAAAGAAGAGAAGACACAAGAAACAAGGAGACGGATAGCACTCTTCTTTATCTATCATCTCTCCCTTCCTTGTCTCTCGCTTTCCCCTCTATAATTAAAAAAATAGGTGCCCTCTCTCCTCTTCAGGAAGCCCCCTTGCTCTTATTTTGCTAGCTTTCTGAAACGACAAGGAAACAACACATAGAAAGAGAGGAAAGGGAATGAAACAATAGGCAGTGGAGCTCTTCAGTGTCTTTACCTATCTCTTTTCTGCTTTTTCTTTTTCATTCAATAAGGAAAAGAAGCTTCCTTTGGTGTGATTTTGAGATTCAAAAGAGAACAAGAGAAGAGAAGGGAGATAGAAAGGAGAGAGGAGAGATCAAAAGGAAGCAATTTTCATGGGAAGAGCAATGAAAATCATGGAAGAGAAATGAAGACAGGAGAGGGAGGTGCAAAATCAGGCAAAGAGAAGATTGTGCTCGTTTTCTTCTTTCCTCTCTTTCTTATCTTTCCCTTTCAAATAAAAACAAAAGGAAGAACAATGAGCATGTAAAGGAACCCGTTTTCTTTTTCCGTTTGGGAACAAGGAAAAGAACAGAGGCGATAGGGCGAGAGGAGGGATTTGCTGCAGCATGGGGAGGGTCTACGGACAAGGAGCCAACCCCGCTCGCTTTCCCCATCCAAATGAAAGGAGCATGGCCTCCATTCCCCTCTTGTTCTTCCTTTCTTGCGCTTTTGTCATTTAAAGGGGAACAGGAGAAGAGAAGGGAGAGAGAAGGAGAGAGGAGAGACAAAAGGATTGCATTGTTAATGGGAAGAGCAAAGAAAAGAATAGAAGAGAGATGAATAGAGAAGTGGGAGAGACAAAACAAGGCGCAGAGAAGATGGCACTCTTCTTTATCTATCCTCTCTCTCTTCTCTCTCCCTTCCCTCTTTCTTTTCAAAATAAGAAAACAAAAAGGAAGAACTATGAGAAGGAGAACGGTAAGGAAAGGAACAGAAGAGATAGGCCGAGAGGAGGGGTATGATGAAGTATGGACCGGTCCACGCGCCAGGAGTCACCCTCTGCTTACCCTTCCACTGCCTTATCACACAAGTTCCTTTCTTGTGGTTTATCAGTCAAAAGGAAACAGAAGGAGAGAAGGGAAAGAGAAGTGAGACGAGATAACAAGGATGCCATTTTGCTGGAAGCGCAACTGTATGTGGCCACAACAAGCAGGCCAGGGAGGCTAAGGCGGGGCAAGTCTCTCCCTAATTAGAAAAAATCAATCTTGCTATTCACAGGTAGGCGCCCTTCTTCCTCTTCAGGAAATCGCCTTTCCCTTATTTTGCTTTTTGAAGCGAATAAGACAAACAACAAATAAGAAGAGAGGACAGGGAATGACTAGGTAAAGAGAGGAGCTCTTCAATTTCCTCCCTATCTCTTAAGTTACTTTTCCTTCTTGGGTGGGTGTCCTTTTTTCTTCCTTGAAGATGCAGAAAACTAGCAAAAAGGACACCCGATCGCCCATTTTCTTTTCAATTCCCTTCCTTATCTCCTATGCTCTTTTCCTTATTCATTGCAACAGGAGAATACCGGAAAAGGGCCTCCATTCCCCTCTTCTTCCTTTCTTGTGTTTTTGTCATTTAAAGGGGAACAGGAGAAGACAAGGGAAAGAGAAGGAGAGAGGAGAGATAAAAGGAACACAATTCTAATGGGAAGAGCCAAGAAAAGAATAGAAGAGAGATGAACAAAGAAAATGGAGAGACAAAACAAGGCGCAAAGAAGATGGCACTCTTCTTTATCTATCCTCTCGCCCTTCTCTCTCCCTTCCCTCTTTCTTTTCGAAACAGAAAAACTAAATTGGAAGAACTTGGAAAGGAGAAGGGTAAGGAAAAGAGCAGAAGAGACAGGCCGAAAAGAGGAACATGATGAACTGAAAAGAAGAGAAGACACAAGAAACAAGGAGACGGATAGCACTCTTCTTTATCTATCATCTCTCCCTTCCTTGTCTCTCTTTCCCCTCTATAATTAAAAAAATAGGTGCCCTCTCTCCTCTTCAGGAAGCCCCCTTGCTCTTATTTTGCTAGCTTGCTGAAACGACAAGGAAACAACACATAGAAAGAGAGGAAAGGGAATGAAACAATAGGCAGTGGAGCTCTTCAGTGTCTTTACCTATCTCTTTTCTTGTTTTTCTTTTTCATTCAATAGGGAAAAGAAGCTTCCTTTGGTGTGATTTTGAGATTCAAAAGAGAACAAGAGAAGAGAAGGGAGAGAGAAAGGAGAGAGGAGAGATCAAAAGGAAGCAATTTTCATGGGAAGAGCAATGAAAATCATGGAGGAGAAATGAAGACAGGAGACCGGGATCCCCTTGGCACCCTGCAAAAGTCCTGCAACTACCACACAAAACGGAAAAGGGTAGGAACAACATTTGCGGGTCAAAATTTGCCGGGATCCCCATGGCACCCTGCAAAAGTCCTGCAAATACCACACAAAACGGAAAAGGGTAGGAACAACATTTGCGGGTCAAAATTTGCCGGCGGGATCCCCTTGGCACCCTGCAAAAGTCCTGCAAATGCCACACAAAACGGAAAAGGGTAGGAACAACATTTGCGGGTCAAAATTTGCCGGGGTCCCCTTGGCACCCTGCAAAAGTCCTGCAAATGCCACACAAAACGGAAAGGGTAGGAACAACATTTGCGGGTCAAAATTTGCCGGGATCCCCTTGGCACCCTGCAAAAGTCCTGCAAATACCACACAAAACGGAAAAAGGTAGGAACAACATTCGCGGGTCAAAATTTGCCGGGATCCCCTTGGCACCCTGCAAAAGTCCTGCAAATACCACACAAAACGAAAAAGGGTAGGAACAACATGTGCGGGTCAAAATTTGCCGGGACCCCCTTGGCACCCTGCAAAAGTCCTGCAAATGCCACACAAAACGGAAAAGTGTAGGAACAACATTTGCGGGTCAAAATTTGCCGGGATCCCCTTGGCACCCTGCAAAAGTCCTGCAAATGCCACACAAACGGGAATAGGGTAGGAACAACATTTGCGGGTCAAAATTTGCCGGGATTCCCTTGGCACCCTGGAAAAGTCCTGCAAATACCACACAAAACGAAAAAGGGTAGGAACAACATTTGCGGGTCAAAATTTGCCGGGATCCCCTTGGCACCCTGCAAAAGTCCTGCAAATGCCACACAAAACGGAAAAGGGTAGGAACAACATTTGCGGGTCAAAATTTGCCGGGATCCCCTTGGCACCCTGCGAAAGCCCTGCAAATGCCACACAAATCGGAATAGTGTAGGAACAACATTTGCGGGTCAAAATTTGCCGGGATTCCCTTGGCACCCTGCAGAAGTCCTGCAAATACCACACAAAACGGAAAAGGGTAGGAACAACATTTGCGGGTCAAAATTTGCCGGGATCCCCTTGGCACCCTGCAAAAGTCCTGCAAATACCACACACAACGGAAAAGGGTAGGAACAACATTTGCGGGTCGGGGTTGGGGGGTCAGGAATTAAATAATTTAAATAATTTAAATGCCCCAGGGGGGGCGTCCGGGCATTAAAATTATTTAAATTATTCAATTCCCCGGCTCGTACTTTAGTATTGGGGGGAGGCCCGCGCTCGTAATTCAGTATTGGGGGGAGGCCCGGGCTCGTAATTTAGTGTTGAGGGGGAGGCCCGGGCTCGTGATTTAGTATCGGGGAATTGAAAAATTGATTTCATTTCAATGTCCAGGGGCCCGATTTGGCCAAATTTTGCCGGGCAGCCTCCGGGCAAAATTTGGCCAAATCGAGCCGCGCATTTCTCATGGCATACGAAGGCGGCAAATTTTGACCCGCAAAGTTGTTCCTACCCGTTCCCGTTTTGTGTGGTATTTGCATCGCTTTTCCCGAGTGCCAAGGGGATCCCGGCAAATTTTGACCGGCAAAGTTGTTCCTACCCTTTCCCGTTTTGTGTGGTATTTGCAGGACTTTTCCAGGGTGCCAAGGGAATCCCGGCAAATTTTGACCCGCAAAGTTGTTCCTACCCGTTCCCGTTTTGTGTGGTATTTGCATCACTTTTCCCGGGTGCCAAGGGAATCCCGGCAAATTTTGACCGGCAAAGTTGTTCCTACCCTTTCCCGTTTTGTGTGGTATTTGCAGGACTTTTCCAGGGTGCCAAGGGAATCCCGGCAAATTTTGACCGGCAAATGTTGTTCCTACCCGTTCCCGTTTTGTGTGGTATTTGCATCACTTTTCCAGGGTGCCAAGGGGATCCCGGCAAATTTTGACCGGCAAAGTTGTTCCTACCCGTTCCCGTTTTGTGTGGTATTTGCATCACTTTTCCCGGGTGCCAAGGGGGTCCCGGCAAATTTTGACCCGCAAAGTTGTTCCTACCCGTTTCCGTTTTGTGTGGCATTTGCATCACTTTTCCCGAGTGCCAAGGGGATCCCGGCAAATTTTGACCGGCAAAGTTGTTCCTACCCTTTCCCGTTTTGTGTGGTATTTGCAGGACTTTTCCAGGGTTCCAAGGGAATCCCGGCAAATTTTGACCGGCAAAGTTGTTCCTACCCTTTCCCGTTTTGTGTGGTATTTGCAGGACTTTTCCAGGGTGCCAAGGGAATCCCGGCAAATTTTGACCGGCAAAGTTG
>CAJNDS010002141.1:136965-223314 GCA_905221605.1 Symbiodinium natans | reverse complement strand
TGAAGGCTCCGAATTAAATATTCATATTTAATTCGGGGCCTTCATATTTAAATTATTTAATTCCTCCTGCGGGAGGAGGCCCGCCCCCCCCCCTCCAGGATTTAAATTATTTAAATTATTTAAATTACTTAAATTATTTAAATTATTTAATTCCCGGGCCCGAATTAAATAATTTAAATATGAAGCTCCAGAATTAAATATTCATATTTAAATCGGGGCCTTCATATTTAATTCAGGCCTGGGACCCCCCCTAGGACCTAAAATAGGGTCTATTTGGAAGTTGGCTCTTGTAAATAAGTATACGTTTTGGGGCCTTTTTTCCTCTTGTGAACACGAGTGCCAGCTTCCAAATAAACCCTATTTAAGCTGCACACGGGGGGGGGGTTAGAGCCGCCCAGCACCCCCCGATCCTGAAGCGCCTAAGCCCTCAAAAACCCTGAAAACCCTCAAAACCCTAAAGAACCCAAAAAACCCAAAAAACCTAAAAACCCTCAAAAACCCTCAAAACCAAAAACCCAAAAAACCTAAACAGTCAAAGTCCTTGCCCATCTGGCACCCAGGCCTGCATGGCGAAAGACAGCTGTTGGCACCCACTGCTGCGCCAGTGGGTCGAATACAGAGCAAAGATGGGCGTGGATCCACTCCTATCTAGGGGCTATACCTTGGACCCTTAAGGTTGTACCCTTGGTTTTGGGGGACCCTTTTTGAAGATTATTAGGGAACAAATGGGGGTGTACGATATTGGGGGTACCTTGTTGGGGTCCATATTATCACGGGATCCTACTATTTGGGGGTCTATTTTAGGGGTCCCCTATTATCGCACACCCCCCAATGGGAGTGGATCCAATCCTAAACCCTAAGCCCCCCGTTGTGGGCCCTTTCTTGGGGCTCTCGATGACTAGACCGAACTTCGACTAACCCCCAGATGGCTAAAGCGTCTAAGATCGCGCTAAGGAGACACCCTAAGTGGGGTTTTGGCGATGCCGAGTGCTACAGGCCATGGACTGCTGGTGTGGACGACACTTGCGCAAATTGGGCCGACATGTGCACTCGAAGTCCACACCCTCGGCACATGGTCTTCAGCAGTTGTTTCTGCAACAACATGCCCAAACCCTAAACCCTAAAACCGGAATCCTAAACCCCAAACCCTAAACTGTAAACCCGGAACCCTAAACCCCAAACCCTAAACCCTAAGCCCGGAATCCGAATCCCTCAACGTTTGAGGCCAGGGTTCAGGGCCTTCAGAGGTGATGCCGAACGTGTTGTCCTGCTGCGCAAAACCCTTAGCTTCATGCGCCTCCCTTGGATACAATGGGTTTCCTAGTACAAAACCCCCCCGGAAACAAACGGTTTAGGGTTTAGGGTTTAGGGTTTAGGGTTTAGGGTTTAGGATTTAGGGTTTAGGGTTTAGGAGTTTGGGGTTTAGGGTTTAGGGTTTAGGGTGTAATGGTGTAATTTAGGGTTTACGGTTTATGGTTTATGGTACAAAAACATCCTGGCAGTAACAATGGTTGGGGCAGAACAGCCAAAAGACTGCACATGAGAAGCACCCTGGAAATGAACTTCGAAAACTCTTCTCATGGAGCCTATGCTGAATTATAGTTACTTCGATTGTGGCCAAGTTGGAGTATTCCTGGTTCAACCGGCTACGGCGACACCGACGAAAACACCATAGTTCACATCAAGTATTTCTGCATGAACTATCAGTTGTCTTAATTACTGTTGGTTAATTACGAATGAGGGCATTAGGGCCCTATGTATACCCTCTGAGGGATTATCCAGGGTACCTCATTCCCCCCCATTCCCTACGAACCAGCAGAAAGTTGTGTGGTTGGTCCATTTTCTGTCAGACTCTGCGTTTCAAGTCTGGCACCTGGCGTGTGCACGCACGTGATCGATGTATCGGCGGCCTACCAGCTGGCGCTCTGCTGCAGGGTTTAGGGTTTAGGGTTTAGGGTTAGGGTTTAGGGTTTAGGGTTTAGGGTTGAGGGTTTAGGGTGTTGGGTTTCGAGCAAACTCTAACAATAAGCCGTGAACATTACCGTTACCCCCCCCCCTACTTTGGAGTAGACCCTGGAACGAAGCATATACCGTTTAGGTATAAGTAGCTATAGTAGGAACCCAGTAGCTATAATAGGAACCCGGAACCCCAATAAGTGTTCAAGTGCAGTAGTCCAAAACCCAGTTGCCCTGACCCTACATCAGTACGAGATCTTATTAACGGGCGGCCGCTCTTTTCTGCTCGGGCTGCTGATTAGGGAACGAGGGTTTCAGGGTTCGGGGCAAGAAGTAGCAAGCTGAAAATGCAGACCGCTGCCCCTCTCCCTAAACCCTAAACCCTAAACCCTAAACCCTAAACCCTAAACCCTAAACCCTAACACAGCGCCACAGCCGAGCCCGTCGATGTGAGGAGCAGCCGAAGTGCAGCCACTCTGACCAGGCCGCAGGTTTTTCGAAAGACGGGAGGTAGGGTTTATAGAAGTTGTGTAGGGTTTGGGTCCCAATAACATTTTGACCGAAACGTTTTGACCGAAAGTTTTGACCGAAAGTTTTGACCGAGTTTTTGTTTTGGAACTGCGTTTTTCATTTTGGGTAAGGGGGGGGAGGGGCGGGGAGGGGGGGGGGGGGGGGGGGGGGGAAGGTGGGACGGGGAAGGGAGGGAGGGGGGGGGAGGGGGAGGGGGGGGGGGGAGGGGGGGGGAGGGGGGGGAGGGGAGGGGAGGGGAGGGGAGGCGAGGGGAGGGGAGGGGAGGGGTTTAAGTAAAATGAGCATTTGGCCTCCGGAGAGATGTGTTTTGGCTTAAGAAACTTAAACTCAGCTTGTCAGCTGTTTAGACAAATAACTTGGGAAATTCAGAATGGTACCACATACAATTTCTATTCATTGTGTCTTGAGGGTTTAGGGTTTAGGGTTTAGAGTTTAGGTTTAGGGTTTAGGGTTTAGGGTTTAGGGTTTAGGGTTTAGGGCTTGTGCCAGGTTGAAGAGGGTAAGTGTGCTGGTACTTCCCGTGGCATCCCATGGCCAGCACACTGCACTTCTCAGCACATTGGCTCCCGGCGTATGTACAAGCAATATAGAGCATAAATCCTAAGCCCTAAACCCTAAACCCTAAACCCTAAACCCTAAACCCTAAACCCCAAACCCTAAACCCTAAACCCTACCCCTAAACCACCAAACCTAGACCCCTAAACCCCGAAAACCTTAAAACTCTCCCTAAGGGTCCATGTACCCAAATCGTATACACTTGGGCCCTAAAGCTACAAAACGGGAACCCTTTTTAAGGCCCAAGTCTATACTATACAGGTACATGGATCCTTTGGGTCTTAGGCCCTCCCTTTAAGCCTGAGGCCCGAAACCTACGAAGAACCAGGCCAACTTCTGCAATTTGGTCGGCGTATCTAGGGGTTCTACCTTGGACCCTTGAGGTTGTACCCTTGGGTTTGGGGTTCCCTTTTCAGGATCCCTAAGGGAATATAAGGGCCATATTAGGAGCTGATTCAGGGGAACCTTTAGGGGTACTACCTTAGGGGTACGAGTCTGAATCCCTTATTCTTCGTGCCCGAACACTGACATGGCTCCGACTGCTGCTTGGTCTAGGGTTTAGGGTTTAGGGTTTAGGGTTTGGGGTTTAGGGTTTAGGGTTTAGGGTTTCGGGTTTAGAGTTTAGGGTTTAGGGCATGACGTAGAGCCCTTTCGCTTGAAAGCAGCCACCCAAAACCTTTTCAAGGGTTTAGGGTTTAGGGTTCAAGGTATGGGCTTTACCTTTAAACCCTAAACCCTAAACCCTAAAACCTGAACCCTCAAACCCTAAACCCTGAACCCTGAACCCTAAACCCTGAACCCTAAACCCTACACCTAACCAAGCTCTGCAGCTGGAGTTTAGGTTGCTGACTGGCCAGCTCTCAGTCCGAATCTGCCGCCGACTTCTTCAGAACGCTTGTCCTGTTTGCTAGGTTCCTAAACCCTAAACCCTAAACCCTAACCCTAAAACCCTAAACCCTAAACCCTGAACCCTGAACCCTAAACCCTAAACCCTAAACCCTAAACCCTAAACGCTAAGCCCTAAGCCCTAAGCCCTAAGCCCTAAACCCTAAACCCTAAACCCTAAACCCTAAACCCTAAACCCTAAACCCAAACCTTCCGAAAACTACTCCTAAACAAGATAACCTTCTTAAACCCCCACAATGGTACATATATGAAGGGCAGCTACATGGTTCCTTAGTGTGGGCCTTTAAACACCCCTTAGATACCAAATAAAACCCAAGTGGGTTTAGGGTTTAGGGTTTAGGGTTTAGGGTTTAGGGTTTAGGGTTTAGGGTTATAAAACCCAAGAGGCCTTACTTCAGAACCTCTTAAGGAAGGTCGGGGACCGTGATAAAGGGACCATGAAACTACCCTTAAATTCAACACATCCCAAGGTCCTGGTTTAGGGTTTAGGGTTTAGGGCCGTTTAGGGTTTAGGGCTTAGGGTTTAGGCTTTGGCTAGTTTGTGTTGGGGCGGAGGCCGAGTGTCTTAGCAGTGTCTTGAACGTTAGACCACTCAACATCCCCAACTCCAAATAGGTGTAGTTAGTGGGCGTAAGGTGCACTTAGGGGCTTGCGAAACAGGGCGCATCATTGCGCATAAGCATTTCTTTATCGCCCTAACCACGGGCCCACATTGCGGAGTGACCCAGGACGACGCCCACGGTTTTCCTCGGAGAAAGCAGGCGGACAATGCAATGCCCTGCAACCCGAGGCATGTGCTAACTGGAGAGATGTTCAAAGACAAGTCTCTCAAACTCCTGTCAGCACCAGCTTTCACCAGCAGTCCTGAGACCCGTCCACCCTCCATGATCTGTCCACTCTTTGTCACCACCGGCTTCCACCAGCAGTCCTGCAACGTCCATGCGAACCCCATGTTCGTCTGTGAAGTCCTTGTCAGCACCAGCTTCAACAAGCAAGCGTGCAATCTCCACGTGGCCGTGTTTACATGCGAACATTAGAGCCGTCACCCCTTCGTCGTCTGCCAAGTCCTTGTCAGCACCAGCTTCCACCAGCAGGCGTGCGACCTCCACGTGGCCGTTGAGACATGCAAGCATGAGACCTGTAAAGCCATCATAGGTGCCTGTCACGTCCTTGGCAGCACCAGCTTCCACCAGCAGGCGTGCAGTCCCCACATGGCCATTCTCGCAGGCGAACATGAGAGCCGTCCACCCTCCATGATCTGTCAAGTCTTTGTCAACACCAGCTTCCACAAGCAAGCGTGCAATCTCCACGTGGCCGTGTTTAGATGCAAACATGAGAGCTGTCTGGCCATTTTTGTCTGACATGCCCATGTCCGCACCATCTTCAACAAGCAGGCGTGCAATAACAAGCAGGCGTGCAATAGCAAAGTGGCATGCAAAATCCTGTTTACATGCATACATGAGAGCTGTCTGGCCATTTTCGTCTGTCAAGTCCTTGGCAGCACCAGCTTCCACCAACAGGCGCGCAGCCCCCACATGGGCGAACATGAGAGCTGTACGCCCTTTATGGTCTGTCCAGTCCAGGTCAGCACCAGATTCCACAAGCAAGCGTACAATCCCCACGTAGTCGTGTTTACATGCAAACATTAGAGCCGTCCACTGTTCATCGTCTGTCAAGTCCTTGTTAGCACCAGCTTCCACCAGCAGGCGTGCAACATCCACGTGGCCGTTGAGACATGCAAGCATGAGACCTGTAAAGCCATCATAGGTGCCTGTCACGTCCTTGGCAGCACCAGCTTCCACCAGCAGGCGTGCAGTCCCCGCATGGCCATTCTCGCAGGCGAACATGAGAGCCGTCCACCCTCCATGATCTGTCAAGTCTTTGTCAACACCAGCTTCCAGAAGCAAGCGTGCAATCTCCACGTGGCCGTGTTTAGATGCAAACATGAGAGCTGCCTGGCCATGTTCGTCTGTGTCCTTGTCAGCACCAGCTTGCAACAGCAAACGCGCGACCTCAGTGAGGCCATGCGTGGCGGCATAGATGAACTCCTCCCTTACTGCAGGCTCTGTGTACGCGCAGGAAGTCTTCAGAAACAGCTGAAGTTCTGATCGCTCATCCAGTATCGCGGCATTCTCCAGCCTAGCGCTGCCATCCAGCAGCTCTTGAAGGCATACGGGAAAGGCGTGCAACTCGCGCAAGCGGAGCTTCAGGGAAGCGACGTCACTCAACTCCTCTGTCGCCAGTGAGGCCAGCCTTTCGCCGGAGATTCCCCAAATTACCCGGAGCATCTTGATGGCAACCCTAAACCCTAAACCACAAACCGTAGAATCCAATGTGAAAAGACCTCGTCTACACCAGTGACTCGACCATCGCGCGTGGGCAAGCGATTGAAGAGACGACCGAGCCTAACACGAACAGCAAAGACCAACTCGGCAGTGGGGCTTAAGGAACCTACTCGGAAGGTCGTGGTACTTATTAACCAATTATAGCTGTCCTTATAACTGTACTTATAACCGTATTAGGGCCCCTTAAGTGGGTTGTAAGTACAGTTCTAATTGGTTAATGTGTGCCATGAACCTCCAAGTACTTGCTACAATCGTCGTTTGTTAGATTGCAAGGGCCAATGTGAGGCTTTTGGGGTTTGGGAGGTTTGCTGCAGCCTCAGCTATGATACCACCAACTTGTAACCCAACTTGCCCAAACACGGCACGGAACCCACACCCAGCACGCTGTATCAACCTTTCGAGGAGAACAGCACAACACATTCCGGCTAGAATGCTATGCAACACCCAAGAATTGAAACGACTCACCCTGAATCCTACACCCTAAACCCTAAACGCTAAACCCTAAACTCTAAACCCTCAACCCTATAAACCCTAGAACCCTAATATGCTGAACCCTCGATCCCCGCATATGGCGCCTTCTGACCGACACCTTTGACGAGCCATCCTTTGCCTGGCAGCCACACATTACTTTTTTGCATGCGTCGGGAATAGGGTTTAGGGTTTAGGGCGTAGGGTTTCGGGACCCACTAGGGCTGATGTCTTGAAGTTTACGATTCAGGTTAAGGTAGGTCGATATGCAGGCAGGTGTGTAGGAGTTGATATGTACGATAGTTTTCATGTAGGAACACCTTTGCGTATGTGCAGTTCGTTTTCAGGCTGAAAGAAAGGGAGAGGAAGAGAAAAAGAGAGACAGAGAGAGAGAGAGAGAGAGACAGCGACTGAGAGAGACAAAGGGACACACACACACACACGCGCAGAGACAGATAGAAAGATAGACTGCAAGAGCGAAAGAGACAGAGACAGAGAGAGAGAGAGATAGAGGAGAAAGGGAGAGAGACAAAAATACGGTTTAGGGTTTAGTGTTTAGGGATTAGGGGAGAGGGATGCGGTCCCCGAGCCCTGTTATTCAAACGAGTGAGTCCGTTTGCCGGCTGTATCGGCGCTATGCGCAGGAGCTGAAACTGGCTGAAACGAAGGTCTTAGAACGCCTGTTCAGCCGTTAACAACTTGCAACAGCCCTAATGTCCTGTAGTGAAGATCTTAATCTTACATAAAGCGAAAGCAGACGACGGCAAAGTACTTGCAAGCCCTGACGATTTCCAATCCCTACTCGAATCGAAAAAATGCAAATGAGTCAAAATCCTATAAGCCCCTAAGCCCCAGAAGCAGACCAACACACGTACACACGCGCACACACACACACACACACACACACCCGAGCAGGCAGGCAAACAACAAACAACAACTAACAAAGCTGAACTGGGTTGGCCTTTAAACCCTCTGAAAAATATTTATATATAGGGCCCCATTATAAACCCAAATTGGGAAAACAAAAAAACCCAAAAAAACAACCTAGTAAACTTAAAAGAAAGTCACACACTCCCGTGACACTCGGTGGGATTCCTCTGCGGAATGCTCTGAAGGGTTTAGGGTTTAGGGTTTAGGGTTTAGGGCTTAGGGCTTGGGGTTTAGGGTTTAGGGTTTAGGAGGACGATGGCTGCCTGAAAGCCGAATAACCCCAGCTTGCTGGGAGCTCCACGCTTAAGCCTAAAGCAAACCTACACCCTATAAACCCTAAACCCTGCACCCTAAATGCTGAGCCTTCAATGCGGGGATGGGCGGAGCGGGGGGGGTGGGCGGGGGTGGGGGCTGCGGGGGGGCCTCCTACCCGAAACCCCAAACCCGAAACCCTCCCAGCGGGTTCACCATCGGGGATGGTTTCGTATGGTTTTTTCGAGGTTTTGTGATTTTCTATCCAGGGTAAACAAAGGTTTCGGGAAGGAACATTGGAGTACTTTTGCATTTGCGACAGTCCCATGGTAACCTTTAGCCTTTCTTCCGAAAGTATCCCCTCATGAAGCCAAAATCTTTAATGTCGCGTGTTGCGAGTCTGAGGGCTCAGAAATCACACTGCGCTGAAAAGCAACAATGTTGCTAATGCTGCGAAACCCCATGCAGGCCGATGAATTTGTGCCTTCTTTTCATTGGCGAACCGATTGGCCAGAGGCGGTCGTTAAATGTGAGCTGCAGATACAAGAAACGCGCACGAGATGGATGTAATTAACCCCCCCCGCCCCCATCCCCCCGCCCCCCCAACCCCCCCCGCCCGAACACAAAGAAAAATAGGCACGGAACGCTGTTGCAGCGTTCCGTCGTTTGTACCATGTTGAACAACAAGCAATGGCGCCGTGGAAAGATAGATGTTTCTTTGCACCTTGCTGCACGCTCGGGCCACTAGACGTGGTCGTGTTGCTAGTCTGAGGGCTCAGAGTTCACACTGCGCTGAAAAGCTACAACGTTGCCAATGCTACCAATCCCCATGCAGGCCACTGAATTTGTGCTTTTCTTTTCATGGAGAACCGATTGGCCAGAGGCGGTCGCTGAAAATGAGCTGCAGACAAAAGAAACCCGCGCGAGATGGATGTAATTAAACCCCCCCCACCCGAACACAAAGTAAAATTGGCGCAGAACGCAGTCACTGCGTTCCGTCGTTGTACCATGTTGAACAAGACGCAAATACTGAAATAAGAGTGTAAGAGGGCAGTGCGAAATCATGCGAAAACCATGCGCAGACCACGTGTTCAGGCAATTACTTTTAGAAGTGGAAAAGTGGGCGGGGGCATGGTGAAGCATCAAAACCATGCAAAAACGTCCCCGATAGTGAAGCCGCCTGCGAAACCCGAAACCCGAAACCCGAAACCCGAAACCCGAAACCCTAAACCCTAAACCCTAAACTGCACAGAAAGGCCTCCTCCATCTGGAGCACTGTGGCGAAGCGTGGGCTCAACGAGCCGAAGCCTGAAGACGCTTAGGGTTTAGGGTTTAGGGTTTAAGGCTTAGGGCTTAGGGCTTAGGGTTTACTTGGATGTTCATGGTACTTAGTAACCAATTAGGTTTAGGGTTTAGGGTTTAAGGCTTAGGGCTTAGGGTTTACTTGGATGTTCCTGGTACTTAGTAACCAATTAGGTCTAGGGTTTAGGGTTTAGGGTTTAGGGTTTAGGGCTCAGGGTTTAGGGTTTAGGGTTTAGGGTTTAGGGTTTAGGGTTTAGGGTTTAGGGCACTGTACGTATAACTGTACTTACAACCCTGTTAGGGCACTTAGGGGGCTTATAAGTGGGTTGTAAGTGCCGTTATGATTAGCTACTGCGAACTTCGACCGCCCTGCAAAAGCCCTGCAGCCGCACATGTTATTTGCAAGAATCTACGTGCATCTACGCTCGCCTCCATGGCGCCGAAACTTTGCGAGTCCCTGCGACCACAGTGGTCGCATTGGATCGGAAGGTCGGCTCAGTGCAGTTTCATCCTCAAGTAGTTGAAAACTACCACATGTCATCGTTCTTGCGCGAGATGACTGGCAGGACCTGTGCAAACTTGCGATACCATGAACCTCCAAGTAGGGTTTAGGGCTTATAAGGTTTAGGGCTTAGGTCATGGGGTTTAATGTCTATGGGGTTGAGGGTTCAGGGTTGACGCTTCAGGGTTGAGGCTTTCGGGTCTGGGGTTTTGGGGTTGATTTACGCCCGGAGTTGAGGCTTAACTTGACTCTAACCCCTAAAAACCTTAAAGACCCCAAAAAAACCCTAGAACCCCGACAAACCCCTAAAACCCCTAAAGCCCCTTAAACCCCTAAATCCCCCAAACCCCCTAAAAAACCCTAAAACCCCCAAAACCCGCTGACCCCGTAAAACCCCCCAAAACCCAACCCCTCAAACCCCATAAAACCCCATAAAACCCCTAAACCCTTAAAGCCCGCCTGGGCCCTGAACCCCTTCTAAAACCCCTAAAACCCCTAGAGCCGCTAAGACCCCGCAAAACACCGTAAAACCCCGTAAAACCCCTAAAGCCCCCCTGAAAACTCCTTCTGAAACCCCCAAAAAACCCTAGAACCCCTAAATCCTTGAAACCAAAGATGAAGAAGGATGGCCCTTCTTGTGGAGAATGACTTAGGGTTTAGGGTTTAGGGTTTATAAGGTTTAGGGTTTAGGGTTCTTGTGGAGAATGCTTTCGGGCCGAGAAGGTCAGGGCTTATGCAGGGATCCTTTTTGTGGGGAAGAGGGGTGACTGCTTGAAAGTTAAAACCTTAAACCCTAAACTCTAAACCCCTAAACCCCTGAAACCTCAAAAACCCCTAAGCACTCCTAAACCCTCAGGGTTTAGAAATCCCCCAAACCCCAAAAACCCTACAAACCCTGAACCCCAAACCCCCAAAACCCCCAAAACCCTCAACACTAAACCCCAAAAACCCTACAAAAACCCTACAAACCCTCAACCCTAAACCCCCTAAATCCCAAAAAACCCAAAAACCCTACAAACCCTAAACCCCCTAAACCCCAAAAAACCCTACATATTTTAAACCCTAAACCCCAAAAACCCTACAAAAACCCTACAAATTTTAAACCCTGGCATCCTCTCCGCCAAGGCGCTGCTGATGCAGGTCGAAGCACTCCAACCTGCAAGTAAGCCGTCTTCGTTACAACAGGTTTAGGGTTTAGGGTTTAGGGTTTAGGGTTTAGGGTTTGGGGTTTAGGGTTTGGAGTTTAGGGTTTAGGGGTTTAGGGGTTTAGGGTTTGGGGTTTAGGGTTTGGGGTTTAGGGTTAGGGTTTAGGGTTTAGGGTTTAGGGACCTCTTCAGGGCTTCTAGTCTACAGGCTTTATCGGGATAGCGGTTGGGAATCTGACATTCATAGCTGCGGATCCAGGATGAAGAGTGTGCATGTGCGCCTCAGTGCATGCTCTACGTAAAAGCTTCGGAGGGAGTGACTATGTGTTCGCAAGCTCATGGAAGCATGTGAAAAGTGGGAAGACATTAATGACCATCTGTTTTTTTATTTGGGCAAGGAAGACACACACACACACATGCAGACAGAGTGAAGTGGCGCGGGCAACGTGCGCTTCCGCCTGGATACGCCCGAAGCACCAAATTCAAAACCCTGAAGTCGTAAATTTAGGGTTTCGGATTTGGGGCTTGGAGTTTGCCATTTGCAACCCTAGAAACTGCCCAAGATGACAATAAGAAGACGTAACAAGAAGCAGCCTCGACTGCGAGCTTGCACCCGAAGTGCCCAACAACCCCCGCCCACCCCCTACATCCCAACCCACCCCGCATGCTACATGAGGGTCTAGGGTGTGGGTTTGGGGTTTGCTAGTTCGTGGTTGGGATAGTACTAGAAATGTAAATTTCGATTCCTTAATGGAAAAAAGTACCCTTAAAATGCAAAATGTTACCCGATTACTACCCTAAGGCTCCAAGGACCCTCCTACAAAGGGGCTGGTACCTCCTAGGAAGGGTCCTGGGGTCTCTAATCCCGGGGTTTTGAAGGCCCAAGAGCCTTAGGGTAGTTCGTGGTTGGGATAGTACTAGAAATGTAAATTTCGATTCCTTATTGAAAAAAAAGTACCCTTAAAATGTAAAATGTTACCCTATTACTGTATGACAAAAGTATGTAGGGTTTAGGGTTTCCGGTCTAGGGCTTAGAGTTTGGGGCTCGGCCGCAGACACCTTAGCAAGGGATAGCAAGGGTCTGAGGGTCACGTTGGGGGGTCCGGAAACCCTCAACCCTGAACCCTAAACCCTAAATCCTAAACCCTAAACCCTAAACCCTAAATCCTAAACCCTAAACCTGTAAGCCTTAAACCCTAAACCCTAACTGAAAGCGGAGACCCTGTAAAGATGCCCATTCTCACTGCGCCCCAAACCCTGTCCCCCCATGACAGTGGTTTAGGGTTTAGGCTTCAGGCTTTAGGGTTTAAACTAGGGTTTAGGGATACTGCACTCAACTCTGAAGCCTAAACGCTAAGTGCGGGCGCAGTCGCCCAGCCAGCAGCGTTGCGAAGGGCTGACGAGCACCACCGAAGGTTTCGTTACCTAAGCTGCGTAGGGCTGATAGGGTTACGTACTTTGCGGGGTTAACCCTAAAAGCCTTAACCCTAAACCCTAAACCCTAAACCCTAAACCCTAAACCCTAAACCCTAAACCCTACACCCTACACCCTACACCCTAAACCCTAACTAAACCCTAAACCCTACACCCACCACAGGTAGCTCCCTGGCTTCCGAGCTTGATGACCTCCTACAGGTCATTCGGGAGAACCTAAACCCTAAACCCTAAACCCTAAACCCTGAAACCCTAAATGCTTTGTGAAGACAGTTCCTGCCGGAGATGCAGGTGCTCTGCTCGTGAAATCTTCTCGCGACGTAAGGTCAGTCTCCGAACAAAATTGCCCTAAACCCTAAACCCTCAAATCCTAAAACCCTAATCGCCAAATCCTGAAACCCTTGACCCTAAAACCCTATAAGCAAAGCCCTCAAAAAGCCAACCCTTACACCCAAAACCCAGACCCCAAACCACCAAACCTAGCACCCTCAAATTAAAACACAAAACTTGAGATGTTCCCCTCATACTAACAGTCCTTGACAGGGATTCTCGTCCCCCCCCCCTATTACAATCCTTATTAAAGACTCTTCGTATAAGGGGAACCCCAACACCCTGAAGCCCTAAACTCCTCAAGCCCTAACTCTGGTGCCTCGATCCGTAGAACCAGAACCCCAACCCCCAACCCCACCCCAAACCCTAGACCCTAAACCCTGAACCCTAAGCCCGAACCCTGAACCTCAAACCCTCAACCCTACCCCCTCAACAAAAAAACCAAAGATTGGTTAGTCAGTGTTTAGGGGCTAGGTGTTACCGGGTTAGTTTGAGGGTTTGGGCACCTCAGTCCTCCCTCAACCCTAAAGCCTTTATGGCTCAGGGTTTAGGGTGTAGGTTTGGGGTTTAGGATTTATAGGGTTTGTAGGGCTTATAGGGTTTATGGGGTTTAGGGTTTGTAGGGTTTAGGGTTTAAGGTTTAGGGTTAGGGTTTAGGGTTTAGGGTTAGGGTTTAGGGTTTAGGGTCTAGGGTTTAGGGCCTGTTACGGGGGATCAAAATATAAGTTGAGGTTTAGGGTTTAGGCTTTTATTCCCTCATTCAGGCTCTGGGTAATTAGAGTTACATACAGGCATAGGGTGTAGGGTTCGGCGACGTCGGGCCCGTTCTGAACCCAAGTAGCACAGGAGCCTGCAGAAACTATCAAAATTATTTCCAAGTGAACCCCTTCAACTCTTCTACAAGCTATCCTTGAACTCCTCGTACACACGACCCAATTTACCCATTTTCACCGGATAGGCCCCTAAACCTAGACCCTAAACCCTGAACCCCAAAACGGATACTGTTCCGAGTCACCCCATCTCGGTCGGCACAGACGAGGTTGTCGAGAACGCGTTCGGGCCAATCCTGAACATGTAGGGTTCAGGGCTTAGGGTTTGGGGTGCAGGCTTTAGGGTTTGGGTGTAGGGTTTAGGGTTTGGGGTTTAGGGCTTGGGGCTCGTTGCAAAGTTTTGAGCTAGATTAGGTTCAGATTAACAGGGGTTCGGCCCGCCACCCGGTTTAGGGCCTAGGGTTTAGGATTTGGGGTTTATGGTTAGTCCCACCCACGATGGGCCCGGTACCTCGGCCTGTTCTCCTCGCTTTTCGGGAACCAGGACCGGCCCCTTAAAATGGTGAATTGTTCCCTTAAACCCCAAGGTCTGGTGTCTGGAGGAACACCTTGAAGTGAGTTTAGGCTGAAGCCCCTAAAAGGACTAGGTTGGAGTGGTTTTGCCGCCTGAGACGGTGTGGGGTGGGATACCTCAACCCGAAACCCTCAAAGTTTCTAACCCCCATGGACCTCAAAGTCCTAAACCCCGAAAGTAAACCCTCAAGGCCTTAAACCCTAAACCCCAAACCCTGCTAAACCCTAAACCCTAAAGCCTAAAACCTAAACCCTGGGGGCGCGGCATCCGGCGCCAGGTTCCCTGCCGCCGCCAGGCGCTGGAGTGCCGGGGCCTGTTTTTGGTCGGGGCTTATAGGGTTTAGGGTTGAGGGTTTAGGGTTTGGGGTTTACGCGAGAGATCATTGCGGACCCATCCAGAAGCGATCAGCACTTGTGGTTGGCTTAGAAGCAGTGGTTACTGATGTCGTTGCCTGTGCACCGACCTATACTCAGCCACTCATGTTCAACATTACGAATTGCCAGGGCGCCCACAATTGAAATCGGACGATTGGCAGAGAGAGGCGTTCGCATGAAAGTAGCAAAAGACACCCCAGACTGCAACCCCAGGAGCTTCCTAAGGGTTTGGGGTTTAGGGTTTAGGGTTTGGGGTTTCGGGTTTAGGGTTTGGGGTTTAGGGCTGAGGGGTTTCGGGTTTGGGGTTTCGGGTTTTGGGTTTCGGGGACAGGGTTTAGGGTTTGGGGGTTTAGGGTTTGGGGGTTTAGGGTTTGGGGTTTAGGCTTTGGGGTTTGGGGTTTGGGGTTTAGGGTTTGGGGTTTTGGGTTTTAGGGTTTGGGGTTTAGGGTTTGGGGTGGATTTAGCAAGATGAACTTCTAGCTACCGTACGACGAAACCAGTACAGCCAAAAAGTCCTCAAGGTCAGAGGGTCGAAGGTTAGCCGTTTGGGTGCCAGGTAGATTCTGCAGATCTTCTACCCCAATCTCTAAGCAATACACCTATACAGAAAACAAGTGGGTATAAGAGGGCATGTGAAGGCCCACGAAGGACATTTCGGGCTTGGGTAGGGTTTAGGGCTTAGGGCTTAGGAGTTGGTTGAATCAGGGCTGTGGGTTCAAATGTCCTTAATTGGGGCACCGTTATATACCTCTAGTATACCCTACACAACCCAAGGGCCCAGAACCCTTAAAGGAAGGTAAGGGGCCATGCCTAAGGGACCATGTCCTAACCTAAGGGGCCATGTCCTGAACCCTAAACCCTAGACCCTAGAGCCTAAACACAAAGCCTAAGTCACTCCACAGTGGCTCCTATGGAAACTTCTAGGGTTCGTAAGTGCCACTCCAGTTCGAGGACAGTTACAGTTACGGTAGTTGCCGTTTATGTTCCTGAATAACCCAGCCAAATTGACTTTGATCAGGAGGCCCCCACCTTTTTCATTAATCCCTAAAACCTGACCCTAAACCCCAAACCCAAAACCCCAAACCCTAAACCCCAAACCAAAACCAAAACCCTAAACCCTAAACCCTGGCCTTGGGGAGTGCATCCATGAGCAACTCGAGACCGCGCGAGCCGATCCGGTTCTCCTGTGGTCTCGATTCTCGACCCCTGCAAACCCTCAGTGCCCCAGGGTTTCGGGTTTAGGGTTTAGGGCCCTGAAACCCCGACAATCCTAGAGCCTGGAACCCTTCAAAACTCTAGAAGCCCTAGCCAAACCCTAAACCGCAAACCCCAAACCCTAAACCCCAAACGCCAAAGTGAGCCAGGCGACTAAATTCGGGAATCTCAGGGTGCCTCCAGTCGGGCCTCCGGGGCCTTTGGGCAGCCTGCCACATGGCTCCAGGAAAGACCTCACAGTTGCCTCAAGACACAAGCCCCAGCAATCCGAAACTTGAGCCCAATTTGGGGTTTAGGGTTTAAGGTTTAGGGTTTAGGGTTTCGGGTTTAGGGTAGTACACGGATGACGCAAAGGATGCAAGAAGGTCTTCGTGCCCTACCCTGTCAGTGGGGCTACGCATGTTGCGCCGTTAGGGGTTTGGCTTGGGTGCTTGGCAGGAATCAAGAAGCAAGCTGTGCCGATCTGCCAAGCCCAAGTTACCCATTAAGCCCTAAACAACTGAAAACAAAAAAACCTGAAGCCCAAACCCACACCCTAAATCTTAAAGCCTAAAACCACAACCCTAAACCCTCAACCCTAAACGTAGAGCATAAAACCTTTCTAAGCCCGAAACCCCAAACTCTACTGGAAGCCCCTCAGCGAAATAGGCCTCCCAAACCACCCTTTTTTTGGCCCTGCAAGGCTTATTAAGGCTCATTGTAGGCTTATTTTCGGCTTATTGTAGGCTTATTGTAGTTTTATTGTAGGCGTATTTCGCTGAGGGCCTTCCAGTAGGGTTTAGGGTTTGGGTTTAGGGTTTAGGGTTTAGGGTTTAGGGTTTAGGGTTTAGGGTTTAGGGTTTAGGGTTTAGGGTTTAGGGTTTAGGGTTTAGGGTTTAGGGTTTAGGGTTTAGGGTTTAGGGTTTAGGGTTTCGGGTTTAGGGCTTAGGGTTTCGGGTTTAGGGTCTAGGGTTTAGGGTCCTTGTTAAGGCTTGTTCAGGCTTATTGCAGGCTTATTGCAGGCTTATTGCAGGCTTATTGTAGGAGCTCGGGAAGGGTAGCTGGGCTGGGCAGAGGCCCAAAACAAGAAGCCTTGAACAAGCCCGCTTTAAAACCGGAACCGAGCTCGACACACTGAAGTGCCCCTAAGCCCCGATCCCAAAAGCCGAAACCCAAATGCCCTATGATAAATCTTAAACCTAAACCTGAAGCCCTCACCCCTAGACTGTAGCCCCTTTTTTTAGGCACACTGAGGCTGGAAACCCTAAGCCCCCAACAGAAAGGCTTCATTGAGGTGGAGAATCAATTTGTCAATTGTATGGGAAAAAAGGGCCTGGAGGCCAGTTCCGGGACCCGTGGAGCGCAAAAAGCAGCCCCCCCGTTTGACAACACGAGACGCCCCCCAGATGGCACCCCCCAGATTTCCCAACCCCCCCCCCCCCCCCCCCCATCCCATCCCCCATCCCCCCCCCCGGAACCCCCCAAAGACGAGTTGCTGGGCTCGATGCTTGGATTCCAACAGGTGCACATACTTCGGACGCACACTTGGATTCCTGTCCACCGTGTCACGAAATACTGCCCATTTGGAGCTTGCAATAGCTCCCAGGAGTATGCCGGATCCAGAGGCAGCATTGTCTGAGCATCAATGACCAGGAGGTAGGGCTCGTCTCCAACATTGGTCAAGTGTGGGTATGACACCTCCTCCTCTTCAGACTCCTCCAGAAGATAAGACAGCACATACCAATTAAAATAATTAAACTGCAACATGCTTATCCACAGCGCCACCCTAACCACCCCACCCGCTTGGTAGCTCCGCGAAAGCCGGAGCTTAACTCTCAGGGTAGTTACATGGTCCCTGAATAAGGGGCCCCTTGAAAGGGCACCCCGTACCTAGAGATATACATCCCAAATCGTGAGCAATCTCCCCTCAGCGTCCTGCACCTGGAGCCACACCAAATTCTTGGGACCTTTTAACCTCGGCCGGCCATGGCTTCGATAGGGCTTTACACTGGGGCCTTGGGTTTAGGGTTTAGGGTTTAGGGTTTAGGCCTTCAGGTTTTTATGAGCCTGTTGGGGATGTACAGTCTTGAAAAACTTCGAAAGCACAACGGCCCACCAAGCCCTAAACCCTAAACACCAAACCCCAAAACCCTAAACCCCAATAGCCCAAACCCTAAACCCTAAACTCCAAACCCTAAACCCCAAACCCCTTAACCCCAAACTCCAAACCCCAAACCCCAAACCCTAAACCCCAAGCCCTAAACCCAAAAGGCTCGGCGCCTCGGCGCGGGTGGAAGTGAAGGCACCAAAGAGCACAATATCCCTTTAAAACTAAGGAAGATACTGTTAAATGAAGGGTTCAGGGTTCAGGGTTCAGGTCCACTACCTGGATTGAGGGGTACGTTGTCCAGGCGCTCTAGCCCTAAACCCTAAACCCTAAACCCTAAACCCTAAACCTGAAACCCTACACTAGAGCAGCAAAGGCGCAAAGCCTGCGCAATAGCCTCGGCCCCGCCGTCGCCCATCTTGGTTGAGCCTTACGTGACGAACACGCAGGCAGGGTTTAGGGTTTAGGGTTTAGGGTTTAGGGTTTAGGGTTTAGGGTTTAGGGTTTAGGGTTTAGGGTTTAGGGTTTAGGGTTTAGGGTTTCGGGTTTAGGGTTTCGGGTCTAGGGTTTAGAGGTTCATGGTACTTAGGAGCTAGGTTTCGGGTTTAGGGTTTAGGGTTTTGGGTTTAGGGTATGATAACTGTTTACACATAAGCCCCTTAAGTGCCCTAATACGGTTTTCAGTACAGTCATAAGTACAGTTAGAATTGGTTAATAAAGTACCCTGAACCTCCAAGGTGTTCACCCCATGCTCTAACCACAAGACAATAGTGATACCGATAAAAGACGCACTGTGCGGTTCCAGTCTCTGCACCTGGGACTTAGGGTTTTCGGGGGTTTGGGGGGTCTTAGGGTTTCAGTTTCAGGGAAGCAAACCTCCCCTGTTGCAGTTACCCCATGCTTTGGGCTGCTGTTTCTAATGGCCCTGAACCCTAAACCCTAAACCCCCCGTCTAGCCCCCTTTAAGAGAACTGCAGGCCGGTGGCTCAGGGCCAAGTGCTGCAGACGACAACCTGGCAAAACCAGGAGGGCGAGGAAGTGTACACGAGTGAGCGGCCGCGAAACTAGGGTTTAGGGTTTACATCATACTGCTTGGGAACTAAAAAGAACCACGAACTAGGGCCCTGGCCGCGCCGTATACTCCAGGACTTACGGGCTTTACAGTCAGGGTTTCGGGTCTTTTCTTTTTTTGTTTGGGGGAGGGGGGAGGGTAATTCAGCACTAGACACCTCCGCTTTCGGGGTGCAAGCCTGTCCTCAAGCCCCCCCCAAACAATCCCTAGACCCTTGCAAATGCAAAACCCCATCTAGACCTAAACCCTATAGAGGAGATCCTGAGGGCAGTTACATGGTGCCTTCAATTTTGGGCCCTTAGTTGGGGAACCCTAAACCCTAAACCCTTAACCCTAAACCCTAAACCCTAAACCCCAAACCCTAAACCCTTGAACACTCTAGGCCCAGCCTTCGTCCAGTCCAGCTGCAAGCGCAGCGACGCCGCTGCGGCCGAAGCAGTTCCTGCGTCTTTCGGGTTTGCGCAACCCCTTGGGGGTTTAGGGTTTAGGGTTTAGGGTTTAGGGTTTAGGGTATAGGTATCCCCACGTAGTAGGATCCTCTTGTAATAAGGGCCCAAGGTACAGCCAATGTCGTAGGGCTTGCTTACCAGGATGGGTGATTGTCCTTCATAGGGATTCTCGTACCCCCTGTTTACAATCCCGATTAAGGAATTGTTAGTATAAGGGGGAACATCCCAATATTCGGCCTTATACCCCGAGAATTAACTCCACAAAGGGCCTTGGGCCTTTTTTAAGGGGGTTATAGGTTATGCTAGCCCATCGTGGTATGCTCCCTAAACCCTAAACCCTAAACCCTAAACCCTAAACCCTAAAAGCGCCCTGAGGCTCCGAGGAGTCCTATCTTAAGGTTCTTGGGGTTTAGGGTTTAGGGTTTAGGGTTTAGGGTTTAGGGCTGGGCCTTGTCATAAAACGGTTTTCTGGACATGTTGAGCTTAAGGGGTGCCAGTTCTTGATAGGTGTTTTTTTTTTTTTTTTTTTTTGGGGGGGGGGGGGGGGGGGGGGGGGGGGGTCGGTCCCTAATACCAATAAGTAAAGAGATATAAATATACATATATATATATATATATTATGCATATAAAGATATCTTCATATACATACATATACAGTTATATGTGTTTTTAGGGAACCGGATTGCATGCAGAACCTAAATGCCTATATTTCCCTGCTAAGAACCAGGAAGTCCTGAAAACCCTAACCGGCCCTAACCCTAAAAGCCCTCAAAGCCCTAAACCCTGACTATAGTTTTTGTGGGGGATTGTCAACTTTTATGGTGTGACTTTTTCGCGGGCGTGTGGGGTGATTTTGGTAGCGAATTTCGGTGGGTTTGCTGGGTGAATCAGTGGTTTCTGTGGCTTTGGTGAGTGTATCATGGTGGCTGTATCATCCTGGGTGAATCATGGTGGGTGAGTTATGGTTGGTACATCAATCAGGGGGTTTCCCTTCTCCAGCCCTCCACAGAGTATCTGCAGGCTCAGGCTACAATGACAATATACTCTGAGTCTAAATAAAGTTCTTCTATAGATCCTACAACTGCTTACTAAAAAATATTTGGAGGGGGGGGGGAAGGTTCTTGTAGAGGCCCGCTCGTGGTGCGTCCTCGCGAAATCCCAAACCCCGACCCTGAAGGGCTCAGCCTAATTAAGCCCTAAACCCCTAAACCCTAAACCCCTAAACCCCTAAACCCCTAAACCCCTAAACCCCTAAACCCCTAAACCCCTAAACCCCTAAACCCTAAATCCCCAAACCCAGACCCTGAAGGGCTCAGCCTAAACCCTCAGCCCTGCCCACTGTGCCTGGAGACGTCCAGAGAGGTCAGACGCGCTTTGACGTTGCCTACGCTGCGGGGTGAGCGAGCCTTTAGAAATGCCATCACCCTCATGCGAAAATCTCACCCAAGATAGCCCCCAACTGCAAGTATACCTGCAAGGACTCCCTAAACCCTAAACCCTACTTGGCCGGGAGGCTTTCAGATACTCAAACCCTAAACCCTAAACCCCGCATTTTGGAGAAGGGGCCTGGTGCATGTGTATGGTTTCGGGTGAGGAATACGCTGGAGTAAAGGGAACAGCATTCGGGCCACGGGCTCTGCCCCACCCCACAAAAACCCCTAAACCCTAAACCCTAAACCCTAAACCCGAAACCCGAAACCCTAAACCCTAAACCCTAAACCCTAAACCCTAAACCCTAAACCCTAAACCCTAAACCCTAACCCTAAACCCTAAACCCTAAACCCTAAACCCTAAACCCTAAACCCAGCAGCCCCCAGATCCTCAAGCCCCTCTGCAGCCCCGAAGGCTGTAAGCACCACAAGCCTTCTCAAGTCTCATCCCTAAACCCTAAACCCTAAACCCTAAACCCGAAACCTGTGAACCCGGAAAACCGAACTCCGAAACCTAGAGAGCCCAATACCCCTCGGTCAAGAAATGCACCTCAAGTCATCGTACCCCGAAGACCATTAAATCAGCCTAAGATTTTGGATTAGGGTTTGGGGTTTAGGGATTAGGGTAGTTTAGGGTTTAGGGTTCGGGGCTTGGGGTTCGGGGTTTGGGGTTTAGGGTTTAAGGTTTCGGAGCGCACCTTAAACTTTAGGGTTTAGGGTTTAGGGTTTAGGGTTTAGGGTTTAGGGTTTAGGGTTTAGGGTTTAGGGTTTAGGGTTTAGGGTTTAGGGTTTAGGGTTTAGGGTTTCTTCAGTCGTCATACCCCCCCCCCCCCCCCCAAGACTCCTGGGCTCTCAAAACCCAAGGTCCCTACTTCGGATCAGACCCTTGAACAAAAGCGTATACTTTTAAGTTTATAAGTAGCCAGAACAGGAACCCAGAATCAAACAAAGTATGAAAGCATGCCAAAACCCCAAACCCTAAACCCTAAACCCTAAACCCTAAACCCCAAACCCTGGGCTGAATTAATTGGTACTGGGGCTCCTTGGGAGCAAGTCACGCCAGAGGTGCCTGCAGAGTAGGGGTTTAGGCTCTAGGGTTTGTAGTTTTTTTGGCACAAGAAAATGTATGTATATATATATATATAGGTTAAGGGTTTAGGGTTAAGGGTTTAGGGTTTAGGGTTTAGAGTTTAGGGTTTAGGGTTTAGGGTTTATATTTCATAGTGTTTTACATGCAGATCTCTATTACAGTGTTCTGCAGGGATTAGGGTTTAGGGTTTACCCTACACCCTAAACCCTAAACCCTGAACCCTAAACCCTTACCCCTAAACCCTAGACCCTAAAGCCTAAGCCCAAAAGCAGGGTCCTGCCAAGACGGCCCCGAGGGCGTCGGCCCCAAACAGGCCGAGCCGGTTCTGCGAGACATCCAGCTCCTCTGTGGTTTACTCTACTTTTAGTTTAGGGTTTAGGGTTTATGGTTTAGGGTTTAGGGTTCAGGGATACATACGTACAAAACCCTGTAGGCCCTAAAGAAACTTAAGTATAAACTCCGAGCCCTAAATCCTGTTGTTTCAGGGCTGGCAGTGCAGTGTAGAATTCAGAAAGTTGGTTTTCGAACTGCAAGAAGTAGGTCTGCGTATGAGACAAACCTCTAGAGAGACCACTGAACACTGCATAAACACAAAACCCTAAACCATAAACCCTAAACCCTAGACCCTACACCCTACACCCCAAAACGCTTGGGTTCAGCGTTTGGTCAAGTGTAAGGCGAATTCTTGGAGATCTCAGGCTCTTGTAGGGGCCATTTTCTTTTGAGTGGGTATCTTGGTATCTTGAGTAGCCCTAAACCCTAAACCCTAAACCCTAAACCCTAAACCCTAAACCCTATAAGCCCTACACCCTAAACCCTAAGAGCCCTACACCCTAAACCCTAAGAGCCCTACACCCTAAACCCTAAGAGCCCTACACCCTAAACCCTAAGAGCCCTACACCCGGGGCAGCTCCGTGAGCTGCGTCAGAAATGCCGGTGTCGCGGCCGATGCCCGATTCAGTGGGTTCGACAGAGCTGAAAGAGCCTCCGGAGAGAAGGGCGGTTTAGGGTTTAGGGTTTAGGGTTTAGGGTTTGCGGCACCAGATTGAGGTCTCCCCAGACCTTCAAGCCACAGCCATATATAAGCAGAAACTCATATACCAAGGAGCAATCACCAGAATACATAAATAAATATATATATATATATATATATAAATATGACGTGTGTATATATATATATGTATATGTATATGTGTATATATATATATGTTTCAGCGAATTTTTCCTGGCCCTAGACCCCAACCCACGGCGGAGGGGTCATTTCTTAAAGGGTGTCGCTCGGGCCTGTTGTTTTTTTGAAGGTGTGGCTCGGCCTGGTGTGGCATACTGTAAATAGCAGCATTTCTGTGTTTTCAGAGGCTGCAAATACTGTAATTGGCAGCATTTCTGCGCTAGCATTTCTGCGTTAGCCTTCTGCGATTACAGAGGCTTTGTAAATAGCAGCATTTCTGCAGTTGTCAGAGGCCTCAAATACTGTAAAATAGCTGCAATTCTGCGTTTTCAGAGGCTGCAAGTACTGTAACTAGCAGCATTTCTGCGTTTTCAGAGGCTGCAAATACCGCAAACAGCAGCAATTCTAACTTTGCAGAGGCATATAAAGAACTGTAAACATACTGTGCAAATACTGTAAAGAGTGGCATATCTGAATTTTCAGAAGCTGCAACTGCTGTAAATGCAAACATGAGACAAAACAAACGGCAGCGAATCATGTAAACCCTAAGTTAGGCACATGGCTTCGACCCCCAAGAAGGTCAGCTTCAGAAGTGTCTTTTGGACTCCCGACTGCAATCAGGACGGTCTGGAGATTAAGGTTTAGCTACAGAGCCCAAATCCCACAAGCTCGAAGACAACTGGCCCTAAACGGGTATTTCCCAAAACAGGGGTACACTAATTACCCCTTTATACACCATTTAGAATAGACGCTCCTTACAGGGACCCCCAAAACGGGTACCTCTACTTTGGGAAACCCCAATCCCTAAACCCTAACCCTAAACCCTAAACCCTAACCCCTAACCCCTAAACCCTAAACCCTATACAAACCAAACCCAACTTGTAAGAGGAGCGGGGCGCCTTCGTAGGGCCCATCCCGGAAATCCCGGATGCGGTGCTCATGAAGCTGTTGCGCAGGCTCGCACGCCTTTGAAGCCCTAAACCCTAGCCCTAAACCCTAAACCCTAAGCCCTAAGCCCTAAGCCCGAAGCCCTAAGCCCTAAGCCCTGAACCCTAAACCCAATAATTGGGCCCCAAAAGTCCGTGAATACGAAAGTACAAGCCCAAGTTCTCCCTCTTTTGTATGTACATGGGGCCTTAGGGTTTAGGTTCCAGGGTTCAGGGTTCAGGGTGTAGGGTTAGGGGTTTAAAGTTTAGGGGTAGGGTTTAGGGTTTGGGGTTTGGGGTTTAGGGTTTACGGCTTAGGGTCTTGGTACTGACCGACAGCGCTCAATCGTGTCTGCCTGCTTGCTTCTCAACGCCCGTGCTTACTCCCAACACATAAACCCCAAACCCCAAACCCGAAACCCTAAACCATAAGCCCTAAACCCTAAAACCTAAACCCTAAACCCTAAACCTTAAACCCTATACCCGAAAACCTAAACCTAAACCCTAAACCCCAGCCCAGAGCATCCTCACAGTATCCGTCAGAAAGAAAGGGAAACCCTGCAGGTAACACAGTCCAGGGTAGGGTTTAGGGTTTAGGGTTATTTAGGGTAAATAGGGGTTTAGGTTGCATGTGCCGAGAATTCTGAGGGCACTTGCCCCTGACCATCCTGAACTAAGGGTTTAGCATTTAGGGTTTAGGGTTTAGGATTTAGGGTTTAGGGTTAAGGGAGTCCTGAGAGCCTCTGGCAAGAAGAAGCCAGTAAAGCCATGACGAGGAATAGTTAATAGGCTACCCCCCAAACCCTTTTCTTAAACGCAAAAACATGGCTCCTGCAGCGAAGCCCTGGGCCAGCAGCGAACAACCCCAAGCCCGAAACCCCGGACCAGATCTTCCCGAAGTTGTAGGTGGCACCAATGGAAGTCAGCATCGGATTCCAAGGCTGCCCCAAAGAGCTAAAACCCTAAACCTTTGAAAAACCTTAAACGTTAGACCCCTAAACCGTAAACCCTAAACTCCTATTTTCTAAGTAACCCTAAATCCTTGCACCCTAAACCCCTGAACCCTAAACCCAACACCCGGTAGACCTAAACCCCAAACCCCTAAAACCTAAATAACCCCACCCCCTAAACCCCCAAACCCGAAGTGTCCCTAAACCCCTACCCCGAAGCAGCCCTAACACCCTGAACCCCTAAACCCTAAAAAAACCTAAACCCTAAACTCCTAAACCCCAAGTGGCCCTGAACCCTGAACCCTAAACCCCAACACCCTAAGTAGCCTAAACCCTAACCCCTAAACCCTGACTAGCCCGAATTGCTAAACCCCTGAACTCTCAATAACCCTAAACCTCAACCACTAAACCCTAAGTGGCCCTCAGCCCCTAAACCCTAAGCGGCCCTAATCCCCGAAACCCAAACCTCGAAATAACCCACCCTAAACCCTAAACCCTAAACCCTAAACCCTAAACCCTAAACCCTAAACCCTAAACCCCCAAAACCTCCATGTCAGCAAAAGTGGCTGTCCCCGCTCGAACTCGCGGCAGCGCTCGGCAACCTCCAGGATGCTGTTGGCCTCGGAGCTTTTGAGGGGGTTTAGGGTTTAGGGTTTAGGGTTTAGGGTTTGGGGTTTAGGGTTAGGGGTTTAGGGTTTAGGGTTTCGGGTTTCGGGTTTGGGGTCTCGGGTAGGAGATCAGGGTTTAGTGCCTTCAGCTATGGATAGTATCGGGCTTGTTGGGGCTTCCCTACACCCAAGGTCCTACGCCCAAGCTTGACCCTAAACCCTAAACCCCTAGAAGCCCTTCGGCTTGCGGGGGTAAGGTCTTCTAGCCCAGGCTTCACAGGTCTTTCAACACATCCAAGGCTTCTTGAGCCCTCATGCAACAGGGTGCTTCAGAAGCTGAGGGTTTAGGGGTTAGGGCTTAGGGTTTAGGGTTTAGGGGTTAGGGCTTAGGGTTTAGGGGTCACAAGCCAGCATGGCCAAGGAAGCATGGCGATTCAGTCTGAGCCCTGTCAGCCGACACGTGGAGAACTCATGACTTGTCTGCACTCAGGAGGGTAGCTATAAGTGACCTTTTTAGCTGCCTTACAGGGAAAACCCAATAAACCCAAAAAGGCGAAGGATCTAAAGTTACAGTACAGCACCACAAAGATGAACATCTTCGTAGTCTTCGTAGCGCAGTGTGGTCTGCTGAGCCCGCTGCTTGCAGGATAACGGTTTAGGGTTTAGGGTTTAGGGTTTAGGGTTTAGGGTTTAGGGTTTAGGTCCGGTTCAAAGACTCAGGAAATGCCGTGCGCCCATCAGAGGGGTTCGTGATCAAAAGCCTTGCGAGCCAACCCTAAACCCTAAACCCTAAGCCCGAAACCCTAAACCCTAAATCCGGCCAACACCACCACTAAGCTGAGTACAAAACACCTGGCCAATCCTGGCTTCACAGCATCTATCAATTGCTTAAGAACCCCCAAAAAATGAAAAGACTCTTCCTTATAACGGCAATATGGGGATTAATATGTGTTTTCTTTTTTGGGGGTTCTCAAGCAAATAGTAGACATGGAAGAAGTCAGGAAGCAAACTATTCCTATACTTGTCGGGGAGTCGGCATCCCGCAACAACAGACCATGCAGGCTCTCCAAAAAAACATAAGCCATACACCCGAAACCCTACCCCTAAACCATGAAACCTAAATGACTGTGCCTATTTAAGTGAACCCCAAAACTAGTTGATTTTTGGTAGAGTATTAAGAATATACACTTCTATTCCTAATGGCGTTTAAGTACCCTTAAAAGTGTAAAATGTTAACCCCCCACTATGATAAAGGTGAAAAGAGGGACTGGTACCTCCCAGGTTCGGGGGTCTGACGTTCACAGTCCACGTGCTCCTAGACCCCAAGCCACAAACCTGGCCCCAAACCCTATACTGCTGCTTGCTTGAGAACCCCCGAAAAAAACTGAGATGACAATCCCTATGTTAAGGAATAGTTGTTTTTGTTGAATTGGGTTAGGGTTTAGGGTTTAGGGTTGAGGGTTGAGGGTTTACGGTTTAGGGTTTAGTGGGGGCAGGCGCGGGGGGGGGGGGGGTTCTTACTCGAATTCTAGTATAACCCCAGGCCCAAGGCCATTGTCGCTTAAGAGAGGCTTGGCCCCCCTCAGTGCCGGACCAGCGCGGTGATCCCAGCATCCTGGTCAAAACGGGGTTTAGGGTTTAGGGTTTAGGGTTTCGGGGAGTAACCTAGGATTGAAAAGGGTGCCTGTTTTTGCTTAAAGGGGTTCAAAAGGGAACCTCAAGCCCCAAAAAAGGGAATAAGACTGGGCACCCTAGACCAAAACCCACCACGTAACCCCAAGCCAGGCCCATTGGGTTGAGGGTTGAAGGTCCAGGAAACACAAGACAAAAGCCTAACGGCTCAGGGTTCAGGGTTCAGGGTTTAGGTTTAGGTGCTAAATTGCGCGGGTCAGGTTTTTTAATCCGGCAGATACTTTTGAATTGCCTCACATTTTTTGGCAGCTGCCTCATAATGTTTTTGAGGCGCTTGCAGGCCCACCTGGATTTCGGTCTGGTTGAACCCCAGTGCTCGACATGTGGTAGTAGAGAGATTTGCTTTGGAAAGCAGCAAGAAGCCCTTTACATCAGGTCAAATGGCTGAAAAGAAGAATGAAAACATACACCACAACTTGGGCGACCACCAGTGATAGAAGTAGTGGTTGCTTATTTTTTTGGGCTGGATGCTTCCATCTCAACGTTTCTTTTTAGGTTTGGGCTCAAAGTTTCGGCTTCAGGGTTTGAGGATTTAGGGGTTTAGGCTGCAGAGTTTTGGGCTTCAGGGACTAAGGCTGCTAAGGTGAAGTTTGGGTTGACACGCTTCCACTCTAAGGATTTTTGCTTGGGTTTGGCCCCATTTGGGCCTGGGCCTGGGCTTGGGGTTTATGGGTTTGGGCTTGGGCTCTGGCACTCGCTGAAGCAGGCAAGGACGAGTTGAGGGCTGGAGGCTTTCGGGGTTCAGGGTGCAGAGTTTAGGGTTTCAGGGAGGAAGGCTGCTGAAATATGTAGAGGTGAAAGTCGCTCTCTCGGGCTTTTTCTCACAGCTGCACAGTCACAAGATGAGCCACAAGGTGCAAGTTGCAAGTTCAAAATGAAGCAGCTTCGTAGCTTCGTGCAAGGGCCGCTGAACTGTCAGGAATGTTGAAGCCGAGGTTTCTGGGCTTTGGGTCTCTGGGCCTGAGTAGTGTAGTGTTGGTCATGCGGCTGCTAGCTGCTCGGCTCGGCTGTAGCTGCTCGCTCAGTGCTCACTCAGACTCACTCATCGCCTCGTGAGCTTCAATCATTACAGATCGTTCCAGTCCCTCTATAGCGCCCCAAAGTGTCCTGCGCCTGTCACGTTTACAGTTGTTCACAGTTTATACTCTATCGAACCACAGCCTGTTCAAACGGCAGCGGGCGGACAGCGGACTGAGACTGAAACTAGTCCAGTCCAGGCTAGAGTCGAGAGTCTAGCGCCAAATGCCAAAGATGTCTCGAAGTTGCCCGAGAGTCACATTCATGCTCACACTCACTTTGGCAGGCAGCAGAGCATCATCTTGGCGTCAGTCGTCAGTGAGCCCATACTACACCCGACCCGGCCCGACCGTACAGTCCCAACACGCATGAAGAGCAGCAAAGAGCCGAGCCAAAGCCGATACACAGCTGTCTCACAGCTCATTGGGACTGGGACTTGGACTGCTCAATCTCCAAGGCTCCAGGCTCCAGGCTCCCATTGAAATTGAAATTGTCATATACAAACGCAGTGGCTAACAGAATGTCACTGCACCGTGCCCACTGCCAACTTTGTCACCCTGGGCCCTGACCACCCCTACTCCTACTGGGTTAGCCATAGATCGGCCCAGCGGCCCAGCCCTCACGGGCAGCCAACCATTCATCGGGGCAGGCCTCAATAGCAAAGCGGGGTGGAGCCGGTGGAGCAGTGGAGCCCAGTGGATTCCTAGTTCCTAGTATTATCCCGGACCCCAGAACTCCGGAATTCCCTCCTCGAGCCTTGTCGTCGCACTCTCATAGAACTTGGCAGTAGTCTGCACGAAGTACTGTGGGGTCATGTTCTTCCTGAGCTGAACTGCTGAACGAAGTACAAGATTAGCAGAAATACCATAAGCTAAAACTAAAATTGTTATCAATCCAAGATATCTAGAATGAAATATAACCTTAGCACCTTCTGAAAGACCAACTTTAGTCTTCTTTTTAATAGATCCAACAGGTTCTTCTTCTAAAACATAAGCATGCATATACCAATAAGTTAAACAAAGCAAAAATCCTGAAATAACAACATATAACAAAGTAGTTGAGCGAAATATGCAGTCTGGGCCATGAAAAATCATGCAAGGCTACGCGGTTTATGCAGCCATCATGTGTCGGAGACCTGCGGACTTGCAATTGGGAAATCAGATGCACCAATGCGTTCAAGGCACTCGTTGTAGCCACGCTCGCGCATCTCTTCAGCAGTCATCCATAATATACCAGCCACAGTCACCTGGCAAGAGGCTATCGGAAGCAGGGACATGTTGGGCTGCTGGGCTTGGCTTGATGCACAGTGCATGGAGACATGGAGACTGCCCGACTGCCCATATCAGCTTTTGCACGCAGAAACCATATATAACCCTAGACAACTCTCAAAAAACCCAGGCAGCCTAATCCCTAAACCCGAAACCATGGCCCATGGCCCGTGGCCCGGCCTTAGGTCCCAGTCCCAGGTGTGGGTTTGAGATTTGAGACTCCAGAGTCCAGAGCTTGCTTTTTCACGCGAGAGAGCCGCCCCAGCAGGTAGGACAATATAGGAACGTTTGCGGGCGGAGCCGGCAAAGCAACATGCCTAATAAGAAGCTGCTTAAGCAGCCGCCGCTTGTGGGCTCTCGGCCCTAGGGGCAACTTGGCAACTCCACAGTGACTCCACAGGACTCAGAGCGACCTTGCAGTCTTGCAGGCCTGGCTGCAAACTGGACGTGTAGTCTAAGAGCCCTCCAAGACCCCAAGAGACTCCAAGACAGCTCGTCGAGTCAGCCCGTCCTCGTCCTGAGTCCTGACTCATGACACCTGACAATCCTGAGCCTGACAGGTAGCGCAGGTCCTGACAGTCTGACACTGAAACTCCTGAAGGCGAGCTGCCAAGACAGCGAAGCACCTGCCTGCTCAGTCCAACCTTCTTCTCCCAAGTGCGCTTTGAGACCATGAGCAAACTTTCGGGCAACAACTGGTCCAGCAGCTTTTGTCCAGGTAGGTAGGTCCGTCGCAGGAAATAAAGGTGGCGCACACGCTTGCTGTGCCACACGGGCCAGTCGGGCGGAAGTGCCTGGCTGCGCACCTGCCCTGCAAGCCTGCAAGGCCCAGACTGCACTGCAAGGCTTTGGCCCCGAGCCAAAATAAGAGCTTCACATTAAAGAAAATCAGTGGGCTACAGCTGCACTTGAGGACATGCGGGTCTTGGGAGCACAACTGCCAGAGAACATGCATGCAGCAGAGCTTGACTGACTGACCCAATTGGCTTACAGAGTTTTGGGTTCAGCGCAGGACTTTGGGCTTAGGGCTTTGTGTAAGGGGTTTCTGGGCGCTGGCCGGGTGGCTGGTCTGCATGGCGGCAGGCGGCAGGGTGGCACTGCACTGCCGGCGACACTGGCACTGAGTCACTGACTGGCACTAGATGACTAGATACTCACTATTCCCATGACAGTCTGATTGCACACGGCTACCACACATGCCACGCCACACGGGCCACACGCCACATGCCTTGCCTTGCACTACTGGCTTGCACTGCACAATGCTGGAGGCTGGAGCCACGCTGGCAACGCTGGCAAGACGCAGGTGACTGTGACTGTGCCAGCCCTCCCTCTGCACCTGCCCCTCAACAGCCTCAACACAGTTCCGCCCAGTTGTCGAGAGTAGTACTAGACTAGCTAGTCAGGAGCAAGTTTGACGAGTTGGCTTTCCACGAAAACACCCTCAAATCACTCAAATTTGTGTTGGTGACTACACAGGCCTAAAACTTCATGTTGGAACAGCAAAAAAATATAGGGCAATTTAAAACGGAACCGGAACGACCCGCGCAATTTAGCAGCTTTAGGGTTTAGGGTTTAGGACATTTGGGTACTTCCCCATTAGGGGTAGCCCGTTTATACCCCAAATTGAATAATTAGAACCCCCTTAAAGGGACCCCCCCATAAGGGTACCAATTTTCGAAAACACCCCCCCCCCCCCCCCTCCCCCCATCTGTCCACAAACCCAAAATTCCAACCTTAGGGTTCCAAGGTAGAATCCCATTTCAAAACCTAACCGTAAACCCTAAACCCTATATAAACCCTAAACCCCAAACCCTAAACCCTAAACCCCAAACCCTAAACCCTAAACCCGAAGCCCTAAACCCTAAACCCTGAACTCGGATTCCCCAAACCCGTCCTCTATGGCGTTCCCGCGCAGGCCAAGCCGCTGGATGCGGCATCCTGCCATCGGATTGCAGCATCTCTTCGCAACAATGCTAGGGTTTAGGGTTTAGGGTTAGGGTTGGGGGTTTAGGGTTTAGGGTTCAGGGTTTAGGGTCTAGGGTCCATTATACACAGTCCTCAATACAGATTAGAATAGGGGGTACTATAATCCTTATGGAGGACTATTAGTATAACATAGAACATCCAAGGGTTAGGGCTTCAGGTAACACCCAACTCCTCTGTAAACCAAAAAAGCCCACACGATCCATTGAGCAACTCTCCGCATGCCTGTAGTGTTAAGGGCTTCGTGTTTATTCGGGTTTAGGGTTTAGGGTTTACGGGTTTCAAGCACGCGCTCCCGCGCCGGCAGCCAGACAAGACGTCTTTCTCAGGCCCGTGCCTTCTTTAGAGGGTTCTGAAGTATGGTCCCTTGGGTTTTATAGAGTATATAAGAGGTATAATAAGACGTCCACATTGAAGGGACCATGCGAATACCGAAAAACCTTTGGGTCGACGGTTCGAGGGTCTATGGACTTAGGATTTTAACTGCTAGACCCAGGAGTAACCCAGGAATAGCAAGATGCCCGTTTTGGTTCATATGGGAACCGAAACCCTAAAAAAAAGGGAAAAAGGGCCTACATCTGGGTCGCAGTTCGCAACCTCCACACCCAAACCCCAAAATCCTTAGGCTCAAAATGCCCAAAAACCTTGTGTCACAAGACTTGTGGGCCCGAAATTCTTAAGATTGGGGCTCTTGGAGCCTCAGAAAAAAAGAAGCCACCCTAAACCCTGAACCCTAAACCCGACACCCTAAACCCGAAACCCTAAACCCTAAACCCGAAACCCGAAACCCTAAACCCAAAACCCTAAACCCCAAGCAGCGGCCTTCGGTGGCCCGCAGCGCGACGGCCAAGTGCCCCGCGCCCGCGGCACCCAGGCGACAACCGCTGAGCTCCAGGCGCCGAAGGGGGATGCCTGCTTTAAGGTAGGGTTTAGGGTTTAGGGTTTAGGGTTTAGGGTTTAGGGTTTAGGGTTTAGGGTTTAGGGTTTAGGGTTTAGGGTTTAGGGTTTAGGGTTTAGGGTTTATAGGGTTTAGGGTTTAGGGTTTAGGGTTTAGGGTTTATGGGGTTTAGGGCTTTAGCTGAGATATATGTCATATTCCCCAATTTAGGGATCTTCTTCCGAACCTCTTCCACTGAACCCTAAACCCAACCTAAAGCACTCATAACTTTGCTCTACTTTGGGGGGCGCATCCGTTTAGACATGAGACCAGAAAAATTGCCGGCGGCTCTCGAAAGCCTAATACTTTGTTGTCTTGTGTTTAGTGCTTTGGTTCGATTCTACATGTGTAGCAACAGCGCCAATTTCATTGAAACAACAACAAAGTTGATGAAGCAAATGATGCTTGGAATGGAGAGCTGCTCGACGAAACGCAAGCAGCCTAAACTAGCCCAAAGCATCCGCATGCGAGCCGAAAACCCTGCCAACATCCTAAACCCACCCAACAGACCGAATCCTCTGCTCGACACCCTGATCTCCCACCCGAAACCCTAAACCCCTACGGACTATCATTCACACGGGGTGCTTCTTGGGGTAAGGGGTGGCCTGTCTGAATCGCCTTCGCAAGGTAGGCAGCACCCTCACTCCGGACATCTGTGTACCTCGCAGCAACAGGCGTTTGGGTTAAGGGGATGTCGGGAGACAGCCTCCCCCCGCCTCTGCGACGACATTCTCTTGCTCTGAACCCTAAACCCTAGACCCTAAGCCATGAACCCTAAACTTTTGGGGCAATCTTCAAGAAAGTTCCGGGAAGGGCAGCACTTGCATGCCACCTGAACCAGAAACCTCGCAGACAGCCCAGAAGGACCTGAACCCTAAACCCTAAGCCCTAAACCCGAAACCCTAAACCCTAAACCCCCTGAGTAGCACACTCGAGGTCGAGGTCCTTTGGCTTCGGTGTGCTTTGGGGTCGGCTGAGGGTTATATAGGGTTTAGGGTTTTGGCGATCTAGGCTTCTAGGGTTTCAGGCACTTTAGGGTTGTAGGGTTTTAGGCTAGGTTTTAGAGTTTTTAGGGTTAGGGCTACAGGGTTTTAGGGTTTTATGGTTTTAGGGTTACAGTAGGCTTTGGGGCTTAAGGTCGTTCAACTCGGGTCCCGTGATTGCGCAATGGGGCAAAATGGTTGCTGATCATTCTCACCATGACAACCGCACAGGCGGTAAGCCCAAGCCCTAGCCCTAATGCTTAAAAAGCAAATCCGACTTGGTCCCCGCAAGTACCCCCCCAAACCCTAAACCCAAGACCCTAAACCCAGAAAGCTGTATTACACAAGTCCCAGGTAAGATCAGGGAGCCCTACCCTAGGGCTCCAAAGAGACGTTAAGGGGTCCGAGCTTCCAAGGGGTTGTGAGGACCCAAGAGCCTTACTTGGAGCTTCATGCGTACTTATACGTCCAGTTATAAGTCTACTTTTAACCTACTGAGGGGACTTAGTGGCTTCTCAGTGCAGCTAGAATTGGGGGTCCAAGTAGTCTTTAGGTCAAGCGGGCAGGCTGGCAATAACCACGATGGGCGAGTAGAATTTCCCTATATTACCCTATATTACCCAATATTACCCTATAATACCCTGCTGTATTACCCTATGTTACCCTAGACTACCCTATAATACCTTGCAAGAGCCCGTTTAATGAGTTAAGCTCAGGATATGAGTCCAGAGCTGATGTCCGAGCACGAGGCAGGTTTTAGGAATCAGGGTTTAGGGTTTGGGGTTTTGGGTTTTGGGTTTAGGGTCATTGAAGTCTCTTGGTGGTAGCCCAAGACAACGGATTTCCCAGCTCCCCTAAACCCTACACTAACAACCCGAAACCCTAGCCCCCCCCAAACGAAATCCGTGAGTAACCCAAAACCCTAGACCCCACACCCTTTCTGCGTTAAAGGGGTCTCGAAGGGAACCCAACCCCCAAAGGGCCCACTGTGAATCGCAGCCCGCACTTCCGAGCTGCCATACACTGACGGGTGCTCCCCCCAAACCCTAAACCCTGAACCCTGAACCCTGACCCCTAAACCCTAAACCCTAAACCGTCAACCCTAAACCCTAAACCCTAAACCCTAAACCCTAAACCCTAAACCCCTAAACCCTAGGAGTCCTTGAGGTTTGGCAGCCCATTCTTGATGAGCTCTGCCAGCCAATAGACACCGTCGGGCTGCAGCAGGTCCAAACCCTAAACCCTAAACCCTAAACCCAAAACCCTGAACCCTAAACCCTAAACCCTAAACCCTAAACCCTAAACGCTAAACCCTACAACTTAAACAGGTGTAAACCAAAAAACCCTAAACCCCAGACCCTAAAACCTAAACCCTAAGACTCAGAAGTTGAGGGTCTAGGGTTCAGAAGGGGTTTAGGCTTTCGGGCGGCCAAAAAATCCTGGACTCTTTAGGGCGTAGGTCAGCCCGGGTTGTGTAACAGCTCTGCCCACCTGGCTCACAGCCCGGCCGGAACAGGGTTTAGGGTTAAGGGTTTTTAGGGTTAAGGGTCTTAGGGTTTAGGGCTTTTAGGGTTAAGGGTTTTTAGGGTTTTTAGGGTTTAGGGTTTAGGGTTTAGGGTTTTTAGGGTTTAGGGTTTAGGGTTTAGGGTTTAGGGTTTAGGGTTTATAGGGTTTAGGGTTTAGGGTTTAGGGTTTAGGGCGCATCCGAGCCCTGAATGGGTTCAACACATACTCCCCTCGTACGCAGTCTTTCGGGTCCCCTAAGTCCTAAACCCTGAACTTAAACATCGGTAGAGCCGGAAAAAGCAAACCCACGCACACACACACACACACAGAGAGAGACACAGAGACACAGAGACACAGAGACACAGAGTCACAGAGACACAGAGACACAGAGACACAGACAAAAACCTAAACCCTGAACCCTGAACCCTGAACCCTGGGATGTTCCCCCGTATACTAACAGTCCTTGAATAGGGATTATCATACCCCCTAATACAATCCCTATTAGGGAGTGTTAGTAAAAGGTGAAACAGCCCAACCTGACCTGTTAAACACGAAGCGAAGCCTTAAACCCTAAACCCTAAACCTAAACCCTAAACCCTAAACCTTAAACCCTTAAAAAAAGTCAAGAGCCTGAAGAGCATTGTTGGCCAAGTCCAGTCTTTCCAGTTGGCCGCACACCTGGTCAGTAATCGATTTGGGTTTTGGGTTTTGGGTTTATGGTTTAGAGTTTAGGGTTTAAGGTTCAGGGTTCAGGCTTTAGGGCTTAGGGTTCATGGTTTAGGGGAGATTGTCAACTTTCTATGGCTGAACGCCATAGAGGTTGGAGTTGTGGCTAGGGTTTGAGACTATCGGACTCATATAGCGAAACACTAGAGCGTGCCAAGCGCCTGAGAGTATCGGACTTTGGCCACGAAGGAAACTGGCAGATCGTCACAAGCACACAGTTCAATTTGAGGAAATATCTTCTCGCGCAGCGCTGATCGGTGGTTCACTGGTTCACCCAAAAATGACATTTCTAGATAGGCAGCTTCCGTAGCTTTGGTGATGGCTCTACTATACACCCCCCTCAAAGAGCAAGCAGACTTCTTCGGGAAATTTCATGTGCAGGAAAACTATTGCTGTCACAGAGGGCCTCAGAGGGTCAATGTGTGCGTGCATTTTGCATGCATCTAAACGAAGAAAACACACGCCTATAATCCCCCCCCCCCAAAAAAAAAAAAAAGATCCTTGGCAGCCCAGCAAGCAAATTCAAAAAAGGGCACCCTTTTTTGGGTTGAAAATTTTATAAGAGGAACAAGTTCACAAATGGGTTAAGGGTGTAGGGTTTAAGCTTTGAGGCTGCGGGCTTGGGGTTTAGAGCTCCAACCCAAGGAAGTCGCTTGCTGCAGTGGGCTCTCAACCCTACACCCTAAACCCTGAACCCGAAACCCTAAACCCTAAACCCTGAACCCTAAACCCTAAACCCTAAACCCTAAACCCTAAACCCTAAACCCTAAACCCTAAACCCTAAACCCTAAACCCTAAACCCTAAACCCCAACCCATGGGCCTTGCCAGTCAAGGCCTCGGCCAGATACTGGCCGCTGAGGGGGGACAGCTCGTTGCTGCCTCAGCAAGGACAGCTCAAGGAGGTTCAAGGTTACAGGGTTTAGGGTTTAGGGTTTAGGGTTTAGGGTTTAGGGTTTAGGGTTTAGGGTTTAGGGTTTAGGCAGGGTGCTTTAGGGCTTAGGGCTTACTTGCTCTCGGAGAACTGAAGATGCTAAACAACGTCTAGGAGCGCATCTTGGGCCTGAGGGATAGGCTTTAAAGCCCGAAACCTCCATAACCCAAAGGGATCAAGGTCTAAAGGGTATAGGGTTCAGTTCAGGCCCTAGACCCTGAACCTAAACTCTGAAAACAACAAAACACTTTCCCCAAACCCCAAACCTCAATACATCCCACCCAACCCCCCAACCCCCCCCCTCCTTCAATAACGACACGACATGTTGCAGTAAGCAAAACGCCCTGCCAGGCCCTACCAATGAGGGATTCGGGCTTCAGGGGCTTGGGGTTTACAGGTTTCGGGCGTTTGGGGTTTAGCGGGGTTTGCGGTTTTGGGTTTGGGGAGTTAGCAGTTAAAGTTATGTTTAGTGGGGAGCTCTCCGCGGGTTAGGATTCCGGGCTGCGGAGACCCCCCACCCACCCACCCACCCCCAAACCAAAACCAAAACCCTAAAGCCCAAACCCTAAACTCTAAACGCTAAACCTTCAACCTTAACCCTAAAGCCTAAACCCTAGACCCACCCACACACCCCCCCCCCCGACCAACAACAAAGCAACAAAACCCCAGAAGAGCCGAACTTGCGCCAGGCCGCTCAGCACGAGCCTCCCGGGCTGACTGTGCTAAGACCCTGGATTTAAGGAAGGGGAGGGGTCAGGGTTTAGGGTTTAGGCTTTAGGGTTTGGGGTTTAGGGGTTAAAACGTAAAAGGATGGCCCTTAAAACCACTCTAGAAATATTTCTAAGTACCAGCCTCCTCAAACCTCATATGATGATTTCTCGAAAAGATGGGGTCCCCTTTTTGCGTGCCCTGAGAATAATAAGGGCCGCCTTATAATCAGGACCACAAAAAGACTTCTCTTTTTTGAGAACCCCATCGTGCAGAATCTCCAGATTAGGTCTAGGGCACAGGGTTTGGGGGTAGCGCCGAAGATGTTCCCTGGGACGTAGTAGTCCCCCGCGAGGTTGCACAGCGTGAAAGCTGGGAGCTCCCAGCGGTACTGGTCGTTTGTCATCTTGAACCCTAAACCCTAAACCCTAAATCCTAGACCCTAGACCCTAGACCCTAGGCCCTAAACCCTAGACCCTAAACCCTAAACCCTAATCCATCAAGTTGCTCGGGGCAGCGGAGAAGCCTGTAGAAAAGCTTCTCGCTCAGAAACCCTAAGCCCTAAACCCTAAGCCCTAATAGCCCTAAACCCTAAACCCTAAGCCCTAAACCCTCAACCGACAGAGCTCTAGGAAGGCGTAGGGAGGGATTGGTAGGGATTCGAGTTCTCCCCGCCTGTAACTCTAAAGCCCTGTCCTCCAAAGTCACGAGCTGGTAAGGCAGGCTCATGTACTTTCAAGAGGCCCGTCTGTGCCCCTGGATGCCCCAAAAGTAGTCACTGAAAATGGTCCCTTTGCAGCCCGGCCATATCCCAACATCGTCGCTTAGTAGGCCCTGAGTCAGTCCCTTGACGTTCCTTCATATAGTCTTTGACTATCCTCTCAACCCTTAACCCTAAGCCCTAAACTCAACATAGCCCCACCTTATTCTGTCTTAGCTCTTTTGACTTTTTTGTGGCGGTTCCGGGTTGCTGTATGTCATCCAGTTCTGCCGTCGCGGACGAGAAGAGAGGCACAGAAGGGTTTCGGGTTTACGGTTGGGGTTTATTGTTTAGGGTTTAGGGCTACCAGCCCCATTCCCAAATCCGGGAGTGGCCTGGGGCTTGGGCCAGTTGAGGGGATCCCACTGGACCTTCCCAAAAAAAAACCGAATTCCCCTAAATTACGGAAGGTACGTTCAATTATATGTAGGGATCCTAATATGATTTAAGGTATATGCCTTAAAATCGTACTAGGGTCCCTTCATATAATATGAATTCCGGTCTACGACTTTTTTCAGAGGCATTGGGCACTCTGGGTCTTATAAGTAGATCCAGAGACTACCGGAAATGGACCCAACAATTTGCAGTGCAGACTGGGCCATGCCTTATGGTTTTTACAGGGGCATGGTTTAGGGTTTAGGGTTTAGGGTTTAGGGTTGAGGGTTTAGGGTTTAGGGTTTAGGGCTTAGAGCTTAGGGTTTAGGGTTTGGGACGCCTTTAGCTATGTAGAGCTCACAGGTTCCCTGCTCTGAGGATCAAAAGGCTCCTCGCCTCTGCAGACGACGCCCGGCACTGAACGCCAGTGCCTTTCATCGCAGGCGCCCTAAACCCTAAACCCTAAACCCTAAACCCTAAACCCTAAACCCTAAACCCTAAACCCTAAACCCTAAACCCTAAACCCTAAACCCTAAACCCTAAACCCTAAACCTAAGCCCCAAACCCTAAACCCTAAACCCTAAAACCTAAACGCGCTGAACCTTCCACCCTTAACCAACCCTATGCCCTGCTCCCTAAACCCTAAACAGGAATCCCCTCCCGCACTCAAAGTCCTGCACCCCAAACCCTACACACAAAGCCCCGAACTCGCTGTCTGCTCGTGATGTATAAAACCAACACGTTCCGAAGGTTGGTTTTAGGGTTTAGGGTTTAGGGTTCAGGGTTCAGGGTTCAGGGTTTAGGGTGGGACTTGTGGGACCCCAATTGATGGGCGGGTGGGCATTTCTCCGCTGCTTGACAAGCTGCTTGACTCGTGAACTCTTTGACTTGAGATGCTGGCTGAACCATAATTAAACGCTAAACCCTAAACCCTAAACCCAAGAACCTTCCCTAAACCCTGAACCCTAAACCCTAATTGAGGGGTTTGGGGACTCCCTGGGTAGCTTCCTCCCTTTCGCGCCGCCCCCGCGCCTGCGCGATGGCCTCTAGGCCGTCATCTTCCAGGCGGTTGCGCGCCAAGCTCAGCCCTGGGCGGGGTTTAGGGTTTAGGGTTTCGGGTTTATGGAAATTGTATAGGGTTTGGGTCCCAAGAACGCTTTGACCGAAAGATTGCAAAGAAACGTTTTGAACGAAACGTTTTGTAGCTTGGAGCCTACTTTAAATTTGGAGGGAGTAAGGGCGGGGGGGGGGGGGGGGAAGAGGGGGGGATGGGGAGGGGAAGGGGGGGGAGGGGGAGGGGAAGGGGGAGGGGGAAGGGGGAAGGGGGGAAGGGGGAGGGGAGGGGGAGGGGGAGGGGAAGGGGGAGGGGAAGGGGGAGGGGAAGGGGGAAGGGAAGGGGGAGGGATGGGGAGGGGGAGTGGGGGGAAGGGTAGGGTTTTGGGTTGAAAGGTCGAGGGCCGTAGTTGTTCAGGGCTTCATAGTACCGGGTGGAGGATTTAGGGAGGCTATGCTTCCCCAGCAAAGGGGGAAGGGGGGGGGGGGGGGGGGGGGGTCCTTTTTCGGCACCGCGGCTGGTGCAACTTGGCCACGCCACGCACGGTGGGACATGGTGAACCCTAACCTGGCCCCAAACCCCAACCCATCTGCACCGTAGAGCTCTAACCCACACCTCATGAGCCCCCGGGTTTTAGCAGAGCTTGGCGGCTTCAAGGGGTGTGGAGGAAAGGCGACCTGCCTCGCAAGACGTTGTTGTAGGACAGGCCTTTGGCCAGGAGCCGGGCGCCCGAAACTCCTGTACGTTGCTGCGCTCCCAGGATGGGTGACATGAGGGCTTGAAAACTTCAGAATCAACCCTATTTGGAGGTTCATGAGTACTTAGAGCCCCAATTAGGAGTGTACTTAGGGGACTTAGGGGGCTTGTAAGTGCAGGTCTAGTCTTGTCGGGGTTATAAGAACTCTGAACCTCCAAGTGTAAACGGCCTTTAACCTAAACCGTACCTGGTGGCCCAGTAGTAAAAACGAAGTGCCACTGTAATTCCTACAGCTTCTCACGAAAACGATGGGCAACGGGGCAAGTGAGGAAACTAGCTATGTGATACTGGCAACAGGAATGCGCTTATGCTGTAGTTGTTCAAGGGAGGCGTGGGGGGGGGGGGGGGGTATTCCAGACAAACTACTTGTGCATCGTATATGTTAGGCTCCTGCGTGTTGTATCTGCTTAAGGATAAACCCTAAACCCTAGCCCTAAACACTACAACCTCCTGAACCCTAAACTCTTCACCCTAAACCCTGAACCCTACACCCGAATTCCTCAACCCCTCAGACCTTAGACAGTGGGAGCTCAAAAACCCTAAAACATAAACCCTAAACCCTAAACCCTAAACCCTAAACCCTAAACCTAAAACTCCGTGGAGGCCGGGGTCCTAAGCCGTTCTCGTCCAGAATCAGACGCTGGAGCATAGCCCCTTCCTCGTCAGAGGGGCAGGGAATTGGGTTGAGGCCTTGAAATTGGAACGTGAACCTTAAAACCCCTAGGTTTAAGAAGTTTTTGGGAATTAAACCCTGAACCCTAAACCCTAAATCCTAAACCCTGAATCCTAAACCCTAAACCCTAAACCCTAAACCCTAAACCCCAGAAGCTCAAGAGGCTTCAGGCCTTTAGCATGCCCGGGCTTGGTATGACGGCTGCACCAACAGAGGATGCACGCGCATTTTGCCAACCAAACATTCTCAGAGTCACCGACGTCCCTTAGGGTTTAGGGTTTAGGGTTTAGGGTTTTAGGGTTTAGGGTTTAGGGTTGAGGGTTTAGGGTTTAGGGTTGGCTCCTTGCCGGCTTGCCCACACCAGGCGGGGAGCGGGAACACCATTTCCCCTGTCGCCAGTGACGCCACCGTCGCCGGTGCCGGGGTGAGACTGAGGGCTCGTTAATTACTGGGCTTGGGGTTTAGGTTTCTTGTTTAGGGTTTAGGGTTTTCCCCCGAAAAGGATCCAAATGAATAATAAACCTCCACCAACCCTGAGCCCACATCCACCCCACCCACCCCCGTCCAACGGTGAATGAAACCCTAAACCCTGAACCCTAAACCCTGAACCCTGAACCCTGAACCCTGAACCCTAAACCCTAAAACCTAAACCCTAAACCCTAGACCCCCAAATCGCAACACTCCATTGGGAGCCGAGGCTGTTCGGCTCTCGTGGCTTCAGGGCTCAAAGGGTTGGAGGTGTTTAGTTTAGGGTTTCGGGTGCGGAGCTGCAATTGGTATTGTAGAAAGGAGTTGTTATTGGAAGTTGGAAGGGTTAATAAACCCGGAAATTATGTTTGGCTCAAGATGGGCTTGAACAGAAAGCCACAAGTTCAAAAAATAGTGCCTGGGTTCTTAGGGTTTGGTAAGGGTGTGGATTCCTTCCCCCTTTCCTTTCCCCCTGGGTTGCTCTTATCCGTGTTCTTGGTTGTTTCTTGGTTCGATCTGGGAAATATAAGTTCAGGGCGATTAGGGGAGTTGATTTCCTTCCTTGGTTGTCCCCCCGTAGGTTATGAGCCCAAATTAGGTTCCCTGCGGTTAAGTGTTCTTTCAAGGTTTTTGGGATCAAGAAGCAATGCCTTCTCCGAAGCGATGGCTCCAACTTGCCTCGGATGGTGGACAAGATGGTGGAGCTGGAAATGGTGCAGCTGAGTCTCTGGGTGAAAGATCGGTGTTGGAAGAGGTGATTCCCGGCGCTGAAGAACATCTGGAAGAGGCCTTGGTTGCAGAAAGCCCCAATGTGGGTATGAATCCCAATAGGGATATGGTTAGCAATGCTGAAGCTGAAGGACGTGCTGTTTCTGTATCGCCAAAGCCTGGTGAGAAAAGGAACTGGGACGCGACTGGTGGTATAGATCGTGAAATGGAGGTGACTGTTTTACGAGTGTTGCACAAACACGGGTATCAGCCGTCGTCTTCGACTTCGGGTCGAATGGTAGACCAAGAGTCTCAGACCGATCTGATTGGAGAAGTGCTGCAAGCGGCCAGGAGGCCTCTGAACAAGATCAAAAGGGATCCATCTTCGAGTTCCCAAGGTGGTGGAAGCGGTCATGAACAGAAGGGTGCGGACAGCTTTGAAGCTGCACCTGCTGCTGGATACGCCATGGGGGAGGAGGAGATCCTACAGATGGAGGCTGAGAGGTTGCGACAGTTGTCCGAAGAAGAGGACGAGATGCGACAGGTCTCTGAAAGGGATGGTTTTCGGAAAGACGAGCATCTGATCAAAGCGTGCGATGGGACAACGTGGGAATGGCACCTCCATGAAGATGGGAGACAATATTATTACTGCCTGGATACGCAGGAAAGCAAGTGGACATTGCCGGTGGTAGGTGAAAAGATGAAGAGTGACGAGGTGGTTGGGTCTCCTTCGGGCAATGAGCTGGAAATGGAGGCGGCACTGGATTCTTCATCCTCTACTCCGAAGACTGAGTCTACGAGGGCATTCCAGGGTAGTGTAAATAGTTTAGGTGAAAAAGATTTTTCCTCTACTATCAGGGATAGCGGTCCTAGGGCTGGTGGTGACGCCCCGACCTCGGGTTCTCCTGATGAGGAGGAGATTCCTGGAAACCGAACAGACATCGCTGGAGCTCAACATCTGGATCGGGAAGGAATGGGAGCACTTTCTGAGGGTGTGGCAGCGGTGGAATCGGTAGGTCCAGAAGAAAAGTTTCCAATGTGGAGATCGGAACTGTGTCGGCTGCAGAAGAACGAGTGGTGGATGTGGTACCTGTCGTTCAGGAATGTGGTCCTGGAGATTTGGAAGACGGAGGGAAAAGGTCGTGTGTTGCGACTGAGGAGGTCTCTTCGTTTGGTGCCAAGGTTCCTGCCATTCAAAGGGAAAAAGAAGCTTCTGGAATAGCTGGAGACACAGAAGATCTGAAAAATGAGGCCTGCGGCCTGGAGCGCCAATGATGCGCGGGTCGATGCGCCAGATATTACCTGGAGTGCGAAGGAAGCACGGGTTGAGGTGCATATGGTGTTACGTTCCACGGGCGACTGCAACAATGGGGCGCAGGTCTCCGCAGCAGCTGATGATGGAGGTTCACAGGTGGACGCACTGGTGCAACCTGAAGTTAGCCGCGAGGAACGAAATGACAAGGGCTACACCGGAGCCAATGAGGCAGCTGTGGTCAACGATGGTGGAAATTCTCCTTTGGAAGCCATGGAACCAAAGGAGCCTGCGGTGGAAGAAAGCGTGCCTGCCGTGGATGATCGACTTAATTGCCCTGCAGTGGAGGAAGATTTGCCTGCTGCAGAAGGTGTGACAAAGGACTCCAATGATGGGTCCACTCCCATGAAGGGAGAAGTGTTGCCGTCTGGAAGTTCGCCGGAAGTCGACACCGAGCGAATTACAGCAGATGAGGCAAAGCCTTTGGCGGAGAAAAAGGGAGGTCCTGAAGTCCAGGAGCACAAAAAAGATGAGCTTGTGGGACTCGTGGAGCAGGACGAGCAGTGTGACTCAAAGGTGAAAACAAAGGATGCGCCAGGAGCCGATGATACAGAGGTGGTTTCTGAAGAGCACGCAAAGAAAGTGCCCCGAGCGGGAGCCTTGGAATCACCTGGGACACATTGCTATCAAGAGGGAGATGAGATCATGGGTCTAGTGCGCTGCATCAATGGGTATGGAGCCTTTTTGGACCTTGGTGATTTGAATGTATTGATTCCTGCAGAAGGGAACAATACGTGTCATTTCAGATTTGGTGATACTGTCAATGGAACAGTGAAACTAGTGGAAGATGATGGTACCATAATCTTGGACACCTTTCTGGTTTTGGAAGAGGACGTGGAGGACTCTTCCTCAACGCTGCGGAAGTGGAAACCCAGCGGCTGGAGTACGTGGTGGACGAATTCATGGTATGTTGGTCAGTGGTACCGAGATTCCAACGGTCAATGGGACTGGAAACAGGAGGAAGAGCAATCCGACGAGGAGCTTGTGGTACAGGAGTTATCCTCTGAAGAACGAGAAGAAAGACAACTTTATGGAGAAAAGATCTACAAAGCTCTTCTGGAGAATGGAAACGAAGAGGAAGCCTATGTTGGCAAAATTACAGGGATGCTGTTGGGTCGCCCGATGGAAGATTTACAGGAGTGTGTTGCAGATCAGGCATTCCTCAATGCGGAAGCTCGGCGCGCGTATGGCATCTTGCAAAATGGTGGTTGGAAGCCTGATGGTACAGAAAGCACAGGCTTGGGGAAGTTAACCACTTTTTCCCGAAAACAGTACCACAACGCCCTTTTCGAACTGGCATGCAAAAAAAGGAGATTTTCTCGACCAGTTGTGGGTGAAGCGGTGGCAACGGTGCTGAATCAAGGGGAAGATGAGTTTTGGAACGCGCTTTGGTTGGACACCAAGCTATTTTTGCAGGAGCTTGATGGTGCAGTGCAATCCATGAGCAAAAGGGAGAACAAGCCAATGGAAGCCTACATGGACCCTGACCAGTACAAAAAGGCTCACATGACTCCAAAGACTGTGTTGTCACCTGGTTACAGCAAGCTGTGCAAGTTCTTCAATCGGGGAAGGTGTCGCAATGGTGATGAGTGTTCCTATGAGCATCGTCGTTATGGTGAAGGTTGGCCAGGAGGAGGGTCAACTGATCCAAAGAATAGCCAAGAAGCTGATGATGAGGATGGGAACATCGGTGACCCTCCCACAGAGGAAGGTACAGTGGATGAGGCACAGCAGGAGCGGGAGGATTTAGCCTTCCGGGCCAAGTACAATTTTGGCAAAGGTGCATCAAAGGGTGAACCTACGTCGGGTGAGCCAAAAGGTCGTCTGTGTCTGTATTACAATCAAGGTGGTTGTAAATATGGGACTACATGCAGGTATCTTCACAACGATGACATAGCATTGGAAGGGACTTGGGAGCCCGGCAAAGCTTGGGACAATGCTTCCAGGAAGTCACTAAGGGACGCAGGGTTCCACAATTGCTGTTTCGATTATTACCTCAGAGGACGTTGCCGGAAAGGGTTAAATTTCTGCAAGTACTCCCATGACGAGATGTCAGAGGAGCGGCTGTCGCTCCTGAAACACTTGGTACAGGTGGCCAATCAGGTCCGGTTTGAAAAAGAGAGAGGATGGGAGATTACGGATAGAAGCACTTTTCAGCCACCTGCAAGTGGGGGAGCTGAATCTTCCTCATCCTCGGCACCAAAAGCGCTGCAAATGACCAATGTGTCACAAAAAGATGGTGAAAAAGGTATTCTGGATGAAGCAGAAGCTGATGAACAAAAGAATTCGGTGGCTGCATCCACTGGTACTCAGCTTCAAAATCCGGAGGAGCCAATTGAAAATTGGATGGCTCGCAACGCACACCTGTGGGTGTATACCCCTCATGTAAGTGAGGTGATGATTACGCTTGGTGTGACCAATGTGTCGGACTTGCAAGAGTTCATCTTTGTGGAAGATTTGGTTGACAAAGGGATCAACAAAGTGACCGCATGCAAAATTCTGCAATTGGTTGGTGATGTCCGATATCGCCCGGGAGGACCGGAAAAGGCAGTTCCTTCTGATGCATCTGTACGGGTACAACAATCTTCTGGGAACAAAGGGACTGGAAGAGCGGCGGTGCGAACCCTCACTCAGGTGCGTGAAGCTGAAGACTCCGGTGCAAAAACTATGCCGAGAGGCTCCTATCGGGAGCTTTTTGATAAGGTCAGGTACCGTGATGGTTGGACGCTTGCGCAGAGGTCTCCGTTGTGCGTACAGAAGCTGCGGTTGGTGGGAGTTGGAATGCCGCCGGTGAATCCACCAACAAAAAAGTATCGGTCAAGATCAAACCCTGTGAGAAGGGGAAGGCCCTTGCTGGACAAAAAACAGGTGCGACAGGTGCCACGCTCTCGGTCACAACGACGAGTGCAACCGGCGGAAGTGGTGGAAAAGCCGAAGCCACTGGAACTGAAGCCTCGTGGTGGGTTGTCGTATCGGTTCAGCAGAGCGTGGGCAGATGTGGTGGATGATGATGAACAGGCGGAGGCTTTGGTCTCGTATGCCGCTTCCTCAAGCGATTCAAGCGAAGAGGAGACCAATGCCGTACAACGCCTGAAGGAAATCTTTTTGCAAGAAAGGGATTCACAGAGAACTGCGAATCGTGGCAATGTTCCGCAAAGTGGTTCTTCAGGCTCCAATGACGGGCCGAAAAAATCGGTTCACCTTGGCGAAGGGCGCGACAAAGCGTCGCGGGGGGAGACCCGCCAAGAAGTGACTTCACAAGTTTTTTCGCTACCACAACCTTCTCGTCGAGCTGAACGGTCTCAAAAAAGAGCAAGGGATGGTTCAGTTATGGTTGGTTCGCTGGCGGTGGGCTCCACGGATGAGGTTTTACCTGGGCAAGGTGTTGCTGGACAGGTGAATGTATCTGAAAGCGCTCAAGTTCTTCCTGGGCAAGAAGTGGCTGGACAGGAGACGGCGCTGGAAGGAGCAGTACAAATTTCTGGCGAGGAGACTGACCAAAAAGAAGGAGAAGGTGGGAGCAATGAACTCCGTGGTGATGATGCGAAGATATTGGATGGTGGTCCGGTGAGGAGTGACCTTCAGCAATTGCTGGTTAAAGGCCTTCTGACTCGGATTTATTGGAAGGTTGCAGTTGGCAAGTTGCCGGTGGGGCAAAGAGACTGCCAAAAAGGGTCCAATAAGATGGATCGAAATTTGGTTATTAGCATGTCATCCGAGGGTGCAAGCGAACAGGATGAGAACCTGGCACTGGAGGACGATGCTGATCAGTCAATGGGTGACGGTGCGATGGTTGTTCTGGTGTGTGATCCAAGGACGCTGATTCAGTCGCCAACAACTGATTGGGTTACGCGTCGCGGTCTTACCGATCGTTCCGTCTGGCCAGCAATGGCGTACATGGCACAGAGGATATGTGCTGAAATGGTTCAAGTGGATGAAATGAATGCCCAGCTAGGGACTGGAGCATTCCCTTTTCAAAGGAGAGATCAAGGACATTATAGTGACCTGCATCATTCGTTCCATGACAACCCGTGCTTGCCGGCGGTGGGGAATTATCCTCTTTCGGTGATGGGTGCCTTGTTGTCTCCTGGTTTGGAAGGGGAATTCAAGAATACTGACAAGTTTGGAACTGCTATGGAGGCAATTGCCTATGATTGGAGCCGCAGTCCAGGCATGGAAGTTCACATTGAACTTATGGCGAGGGTAGCCAAAATGGTTCACCCATTCCTGAATCTTGGAGCCCAAGGGTCGGTGATGGTTTCGGAATTTCTCTGGCAGCGCGGGAGGGCTCGGTTGATGGAGTTCCTTCAAGCGGCGACTTGTGCGGACCAATTGGAGGCTCTCTGGAGAAGGATGGACGACGATGCTGAGGAAGAGGTGGATCCTTCGACAGCGGTGCTGGAAGTTCTTGGACCAGAGGATGCGGTGCTTGATCAAGGGAACAATGAATCCCTTATTCCCATTGAAGATGCTGGAGGTGAGACAAGTGGTGACACTGGAGGGGATGGCAAAGCGCCAGAAGTTTCTCCGGAAGAGGAGACATCCAGTGGGTCATCAAGACTGGCGGACACAAGGATTTTCTTGTGGTCAGTATACTCCCGCGTGGCTTCGAATTTCTCTATGCAGGACCGCACTACTGGTAAGATCTTTGACAGCACAAAAGGGTATCCTGGTGAAGGACCAAACAATGATGACAATCCTTCCTCTAAGGGGAACTTACCCTGGATCTCGGAAGACTACCTCGACGAAGTGGTGTCAAAAAAGATGAAAAGGTCTTCAGATATGGATGGGTTTGTTCCGGGAAGTGAGGGACCATTGGAAAAGGTAGAGGTGGAGAATGTTACTGCCTCTAAAATTCTTATGGCTCTTTGGAAGAAGGGACATAGAGTTGGTTATAGGAGGTTGTGTCGTTTGAACGCATCTGGATGCAAGGTTGGAGCAATGAAACGTCCAATCAAAAGGGTGCAGAAGATTGGCACTAGAAAGGCCTTCATGAAGATGTTCAATGTTTTTGGATCGTCTCAGCATGGCTCAGGAGTTGGCGGAAAACCGATCATGAAGGTGGTAGGACCAAGGCCTCCAAGCACCAAATACTGATAGCACGTCGGGTGAAGGGAGCAGTCCCCAGGTACATGGCAATGTTCATGTAGAGCACAATCGCCCTATGGACCGGTATGAGGCAGAGCGCTTGGAGAAGAGGAAGAAGGGTTTCTGCTATTGGTTCGGCAAGGGGAAAGATCGCTGCAAATTCGGTGACGACTGCAAATTCATCCATTCCGAAGATGATGTGGTGCTACATTCATATTGGTGCAAATACTATGTGGCAGGGAGAGAATGTTTCGCTGGAAAGGATTGTGAGTTCTCGCATGATGCAACTGGTGTGAGGTGCGTCCAGTTTGCTCGGTCTGGGAAGTGTCGATTTGGTGACAGGTGTGTCTTCGAGCATGGTGTTCCGTTGGAAGAACAGAGGCCAAGGTCTCCAAGGACGCCCCCAAGGGATGGTCCAAGGAGAAAGTCTGGTGCAAATGGTGGAGAAAAGGAGATCTCTCCTGAACAGTTCGATGATGATGAGGAGGATTTTATGGTTTATGACGAAGAGACCAAGATGACGGAACTGTTGATGGAGGCGATTTCATTTCTGTCCGGTGGCAAGCCAGATTTGGCTCGAGCAGAGGCGGACCCATTGTTCAAACTCCTGAAGTTCACTGGAGATGCTGACCAAATGGATCAAGTATGGGTTTCGTGGACCACTGAAATGTTGACCGTGCTGGAACTTCTCGAAGTAGTGAAGTCGTATGAGGTTTCGCTCGCGGAGGTGGAAGAATGGGTCAATGACCTGAGGATATGGTATGAGCGAGCCAATTTGGGAGAGGAAAAGGATCCCAAAAGAGGTAAAAAGAGGTCCCTAGAAAGGGAGTCCAGCAAGGATATTCCTGCCGAAAAAGGAGTGGTTGAGACTTCGGAGACGGAGGTTGCCGTTGAAGAAGAGAAGAAAAAGGTAAAAAAGAAGAGGAAAGCTGCAGCTATCGAAGATCCTTACACTCTCATGGTTCCAAAGCCGAAGAAGATGCCGACGATCATTGAGAAGGGTGGATCAACATCCAATGTGGTGGCTTCTGCAGTGGAAAAATCCTCGAAGACGCGCACAAAGTCAAATGTCGGTGGAAAGACAAAGAAGAGGGAGAAAAGTCAGAGTCCCAAAAAAGAAGAGGTGGTAATGGTGCAAGATCCTGAAGAAAAGGATCGTCCATCTGATGCGGATGCACCAGGGTCTGCCACTGCGAATGCAGAGCTGGGTCAATCTTGCCAGGCGATTGAGGACGCAAAGAGAGAAGGATTGGTATCCTCAATTCAAAGGGGCGTACAGGATCCTGTTCTTACAGTTTCGGACCTGGAGTATATTCTGCTGCAACTTCACCTCAAGATTGCCAACAATCGGAAAAAGAAGTGATTGGATGGTATGGATGAAGGGATAGTTTTTCTCTTTCTGGAGACGGGTGCGCTGGGACAGCCAATGTGCTGACAATGTGGTGGTTACTATTAAGGGTATGGAAATCCCTGATAGTAGAAGTTAGTAGCTTTTCGCGTAGAGAAGACCACGGTTTGTGGTGAAGAAGGCCAAGGAGTCTTCAGTGATGAGAGGATCATGGTGAAAAGAGATTCTCTATGGGTAGTAGGTTAGCCAATGCGCTATAATTCCGTCCTGGAAGACGTTAAACCACAACATGCATTTCAAACAGCTGGCTGCTGCCTTAAAGGCAGTTTTTGGCCAAAAGATCTGCACCTCCAATGTGTCCTAGGAAATCCTAGGACAGGGGGAGTGCGGAGCTGCAATTGGTATTGTAGAAAGGAGTTGTTATTGGAAGTTGGAAGGGTTAATAAACCCGGAAATTATGTTTGGCTCAAGATGGGCTTGAACAGAAAGCCACAAGTTCAAAAAGTAGTGCCTGGGTTCTTAGGGTTTGGTAAGGGTGTGGATTCCTTCCCCCTTTCCTTTCCCCCTGGGTTGCTCTTATCCGTGTTCTTGGTTGTTTCTTGGTTCGATCTGGGAAATATAAGTTCAGGGCGATTAGGGGAGTTGATTTCCTTCCTTGGTTGTCCCCCCGTATCGGGTTTTAGGGTTTTGGGTTTAGGATTTCGGGTTTGGGGTTTCGGGTTTAAGGTTCGGAGTTTAGGGCAAACTCCCGAAGGTGCCTCTCTCCTACTAGGCTGCCCAGTAACCTAGGCTTAAAAAGGGTGCCCGTTTTTGCGGAAAGGGGTGAAAAAGGGAACCTAAACCCACCCAAAAGGGAATGAGGGTACTACTGGGCATCCGAGCCTAAACCTCATGTAACTCAAAGAGGCCCTGAGCAAACCCTGAGGGTTCTGAACCCTCAGCTCTCGAATCCACACGCAACCCTCAACCCTACTAGGGTTTAGGGTTCTAGGGTTGTAGGGTTTAGGGTTTAGGGTTCTAGGGTTCTAGGGTTCTAGGACTTTAAGATTCTGGGGGTTTAGGGTTTAGGGTTTAAACCCGCAGCCCTGCGTCCCTAAACCCTACCTCGCTTCCTCAACCCACAGCCTTCTCCTTCATCTCCAAGACGGGGACGAATGCCGGCATGCCTGTACAGGGTTAATGGGGCTTTGAACATTTTGAGCCCTGCAAGGTTTAGGGTTTAGGGTTTAGGGTTTAGGGTTCAGGGTTTAGGGTTTAGGGTTCCGTCTAATTAACTCGAAGCCCCAGAATCAGCGCTGGAATGCTCGAAGGCCTAGCTATCAAGTAGTCCAAGCCCGCACCTGAAACATGGCGATTACCCTACAAGGGTTTCCAAAAATATCTGGACCTGGGAGTACGCTAGGATTAAAACGGGTACCCTTCTTGGTTTCTGGGGCTTATACCGGAACCTAAACCGCTTGCTCTGGTCCCTAGATACCCCCAAAACCCCCCCCCCCCCCCCCCCCCGCCAAATCCCACACAAAGCAGTCACCGAGTCGCAAAGAAGGACCGTTCAGGGTTTAGGGTTTAGCGTCTAGCTTTTAAGGTTGAGGGTTTAGGGTCTTCGACCCTAAGGCTCATAAATAGCAAGCCCTAGACCCCTCAAAGAACAAGCAAGGTTGAGTTCGGGCCTCGGAAGGCTTGGGTTAAGGGCCAGGGGTGCCAGGTTAGGGTTCAGGGATTTTGTTCTAGGGTATGCCCTAAACCCTAAACCCTAAACCCTAAACCCTAAAACCCTAAACCCTGAACCCTAAACCCTAAACCCTAAACCCTAAACCCGAAATCTTCAACCCCAAAGCTGTTGCACAACAAACCTCTGCTAGGCCTTGTAAGGGTTGCCGTAAACCCAGAGCCCCAAAACCCTGAATCCTAAACCATCGAAGGTCTGCGTAACAAGGCCGGAGCAGCGCATTAAACTCTTAACCCTAAACCAAAAACACCTAAAAACAAAACTACCAAAAACCAATCAAAAGAACCAAATCCAGCCAAAAACACCAAACAAAGCCAAGAAAGGCGCCATCACCCCTACGCCCCCCCCCCCCCCCCCCCCCCAAAAAAAAAAAAAAAAAAAACACCCCCTAAACCCTAGCCCTAAACCCTAAACCTTTTATAAACCCTGAAGCCCTAAACCCTCACCCCCAAAAAACAACAAAACAACGCACACTTGCAGCAGCGTGTGCCTGCTGGTCCGATGCCGTTCCTTGCTAGGTCCAGGAGCCACACCTGCAGGGTTTAGGGTTTAGGGTTTTGGGTTAAGGGTTTAGGGTTTTAGGGCTTGCTGAGGATTTGCGGCTTTTGGGACTGTATGTAAATAGGGTCCCAACAAAATGTAGCGGACAAGGTGTACAAAGGAGTTCTTGGGGAAGGATCCCCATCAACAAAAAAGGAATTGGGCCTTAAGGGGCTCCTATATAGTAGCATTTTAGGGCCAAAGAATATACAATGACATGGAACCCTAAACCCTAAACCCTAAACCCTAAACCCTAAACCCTAAACCCTAAACCCTAAACCCTAAACCCTAAACTAAGGGCCCCACTCTGGGTAGATAGCGTGGTGCTATAGGCTTTGGGCGGACAGGGCACTCTCGAGGATCAGGGCTGAGCCCCATGAACCGTACAGGGTTTAGGGTTTCGGGTTTAGGGTTTAGGGGTTCAGGGTTTAGGGTTTCGGGTTTAGGGTTTAGGGTTGTAAACCCTAAAGCCCTAAAACCCGAAAGCCCTAAGGGCCAAAAACCCCTGGAGCCGCAAACCGAAAAGCAGAAAACCTAAACCCGAAAACCCTAAAACCCTAAAACTCTTTAAACCCTAAACCCTAAAACCCCTAAGACCCCTAACGCCCCGAACGCCCCTAGCTCCTAACACCCCTAACGCCTAACACCCCTAAACCCTAAACCCTAGCCCTAAACCCTAGCCCTAAACCCTAAACCCTAAACCCTAAACCCTAAACCCTCAACAGCCTTGAGAGGTGCCCGCTGTGGCTCCTCAGGCGGCAGCGGCACCACCTCGCTCTCAGGCGCCGCCTCGTCGGCTGGGTGCGGGTTTAGGGTTTAGGGTTTAGGGTTTAGGGTTTAGGGTTTAGGGTTTGGGGTTTGGGGTTTAGGGTTAGGGTTTAGGGCTTAGGGTTCAGCATCTCAAGGCCAAGCATTCACTAGTCAAGCAGCTTGTCAAGCGTTGGAAAAAATACCACCCGCCCAGAGAATCCCGCAACATATGGAACAATAAAGTTCGCTCAATCCATAAACCCGCCAACACACACACACACCCAAAAAAAACACCTGCTTGTTGCCTTCTGTAAATTTACTTATTCCCTAAACCCTTTTGTGCCAAATGCCTGGGCCCTGAGGCCCTAAAATCCAGGCCGTTTGGGGGTTTACGGTTTCGGGGCTGGGGGTTTGGGGGTTTAGGGTTGTGGGGGTTTAGGGAATTCAGGTGTTAGGGGTTAATGCTTTAGGGACAGCGGGGACTTGAGATGAGGTTGATTTGGCGGTTTCTGCGGTTTAGGTTTAGGGTGTAGGGTTGAGGGCTTAGGGTTTGGGGTTTAGGGGCTTAGGCCAGGGGATTTGGGGGTATGGTAGTTTGGGGTTTGGCGGTTCAGGCGTTTGGGCCCTGTTCCCTAAGCCCTCAATCCCCTACAGCCCTTAGCCACCCCAAGTATCATGGGTCCCCCCTTAGGTTCCCCCCTCAAATACGCTTAAATAGGCTTAAATATCCCTAAATAGCCTGAATTATGGGGGGGGGGGGGGGGCGGGGGGGGTAGTATAGAGGGGGCTAAGGGAACCCATGAAAGCATCGCCTCCACCTTCAGCCGTTTGCCCTTGGAGGGCCGCTTGGACGGTCGTGGGGCATCCAGGAATGCCTGGGGATAGTCAGGTGAGCCCGAAAACCCTCAAACCCTGACACTGCGCAGCCCGCCCTGAGCCCTAAAACCCTAAACCCTAAACCCTAACCCTAAACCCTAACCCTAAACCCTAAACCCTAAACCTTGAACCTTGAACCCCACAACAACACCCTCGGCCACCCTATGAAAACACCCAGGGAACACGACACTCGAGTCCCTTGAGGTAATGTGGGTCTTCCGCCCTAAACCCTAAACCCTAAACCCTAAATCCTAAACCCTAAGCCCTAAGCCCTAAGCCCTAAACCCTAAACCATAACCCCTAAACCCCAAACCCCAAACCCTAAACCCTCACCCCGAAGCTGCTGGTAAAAGAAACCGACATGAACGCTGGCTCAGCATGAGCGCCTGCAACAGCGCCTTCACGCCGTCTGGGCCCAGAAGGCAGCCTCTGCAATCAGGATGCTCAAGGCACATGGGGTTTAGGGTTTAGGGTTGTGGGTTTAGGGTTTAGGGTTTAGGGTTTAGGGTTTAGGGTTTAGGGTTTAGGGTTTAGGGTTTAGGGGATCGAGAGTTTGAGGGTACCTGGGGCTTGGAGCCTTAGCAGGTTTCAGAGGGTATTTGGGGCTTGGAACCTTAATAGGTTTCAGCATTTCCCAAAAGAGGGGCCTGTCATATACCCCCAAAGCAAATCTTATCCTTATTTAAGGAACCCCCAAGACGGGAAGCCCCCACTCCCCCGAACAATTTAGAAGGTAGACCCGAGGTATCTGCCGACCCTAAACCCTAAACCCTAAACCCTAAACCCTAGAGAAATAAAGCCCCAAACAACCCTAAACCCTGAGTCCCGGGACTTAGCGGCTTGGCTAAGGCCCCGGGAGAGGCCTCAAATCATATAGGGTCGAGTGTTTAGGGTTTAGGGGTGTAGTGCTTAGGGCAGGCACGAATGCTTGGCCAAACTTCATAAGTTAGGAATTACAGGGTTTAGGGTTTAGGGTTTAGGGTTTGGGGTTTAGGGACGTGCTTTCCAGACTTTTTTGAGGCTCATGAGACTTCTCGGGGTATGCATTTTCCACTTCGTGGCGCCTCAGACCCCAGACCCCCTGGGAGGATCCAACAAATAGAACCCCCAAATAGTACCCTATACTACGATTTAGGGTTTAGGGTTTAGGGTTTAGGGTTTGGGGTTTAGGGTTTGGGGTTTAGGGTTTAGGGAACCCTTAGGAACCCTTAAGGGGACCTGCTTGTTGGGTCCCCCAAGGGGTCTGGGATTGAGGGCACCCCGAAAAGTGTGCACACTTTAGATACCCCCGCTGCCCCCCGCCCCCCGCCCCCCCATGTCGGAATAGGGCTGAAAGGGTGGCTAGGCTTTCAGGGTGTATACTGTTGTTTGCTCACAAGAATTCTTTAAGGAAGTGCAGTTGCTGCAACGACTTCAGATGCTACCTACCTGCCAAATCTCTAAACTACTATTTGCTTAAAAACCCCAAAAGAAAAAGAGTCATCCCTAAATTACCAGAGTAGCCCAGAGAACTGAGTCCAGCCCTGCCCCCTCCCCCGGCCCCGTTTTTGCATTTTAGGGTTACCCTTAAACCCTAAACTCCAGACCCTAAACCCTACATCCTAAACCCCAAAACCCTAAGCCCTTAAGCCTCAACAAGGGTACTTACCCAGAATTCCTCAGAATGACCCAATAGTACTATAGGGTACTCTTTGGGAGCTCTATTTTAAACCCTAAACCCTAACCCCTAAACCCTAAACCCTAAACCCTAAACCCTAAACCCTAAACCCTAAACGGTCTGGCTAAGGGGAGCGGTATGTCGGCTTTCGCCACCAGGAGACTCGGCACTTCCAAAGACAGCAGCTCGCAGCCAGTGGAAAGCGCCTCCACTGCCACTTGGGGGCTAAACCCTAAACCCTAAACCCTAAACCCTAAACCCTAAACCCCAAACCCTAACCCCTAAACCCCTAAACCCCTAAACCCCTAAACCCCTAAAGCCTAAACCCTAAACCGTAAAGTTACCTGGTCTGTTAGTACGAACCCTGAATTGGGGAACCCTCAGAAAGCCCCCCCTTAAAAACCCTGCACAACCCAAGGGCCCATACTTCAGAAACCTTCAGCGAAGGTAGGAAACCACCCTTAGACCGCAGGCGACCGCAGTCGACCGCAGTCTATGGGCTGCGTGGCTTGAGGTTTTAGGGCTTTTGTGGCTAGGCTTGATAGGGTTGATCTGGCACTTCGGATTTTCATTTTTTCGGGTTGGTACTTCGGGTTTAGGGATGAGGGCCTCGGGCAGGAAGGGCTTTAATACTTCAGGCCTTGGGAACTGTCCGGGTCGTTTTAGGGTTTGGGGTTTAGGATGTAGGGCTTAGGGTCATCTGTAGCACACGTGCTGCAAAGCTGTCTGATGGGACGCCTTGAACCGAGGCACCCTGCTGTGCAGATTGGGCTCTAAGGATTCTTTGTGCAGAACGGGCTTCGGAGCCCAACAAGTGCACTTTACCCACCAAAAGTCCAGGAATGTGCATTGCAACGATTTCTCTTTAGCATGTACTGCTGTCATATTAGCTACGACTGCTGTTGCAATGTGCTCCACGATCTTGATAGATCAACTCCACTCTCTATACATAGTTATGCATATATGTATATATGTATATATATATATATTCTTTATACACCACCACCACGCAATAGAGGGGTCGGAAGAATTGCTCATAGCATCCCCTTATGGTCCCTTTATAAATATACCATACTAACCCCTATTCTACATATAAAGGCCCCTATTCATTAAGCCCTCAACCCTAAACCCAAAACCCTGAACCGGAGCGAGGGGGGGGGGGGCGGGGGAGCGGGGGGAGGGGGGAGGGGGCAGCGGGGCAGCGGGGGGAGGGGGGAGCGGGGGGAGCGGGGGAGGGCGCGGAGCGGGGGGAGGAGGCGGGGGGAGCTGGGGGAGCGGGGGAGCGGGGGGAGCGGGGGGGGAGCCGGGAAGGGATGGGGGGAGCGGGGGGAGCGGGGGGGGGGGGGCGGGAAACCGGCCTTTGCCAGCACCTCGGCGCCCGCCTCCGTGAGAGCATTGCCTTCGAAACGGCCGCAGGCTGGAGGCTCAAATAACGTGGTTTCAGGTTTAGGGTTTAGGGTTTGGGGTTTAGAGTTTGAGGTTTAGGGTTGACCCTCAACCCCAAACCCAAACTATTAGACAAACACAAGAATAAACCCCGAGGCCCCAAGGACTCTGATTTGCGGGTTTCCCTGGCCGAGGAGAATTATTAATATCATTGTTATGTTTATGATAACTATTGCTGTTGTTATCATTATTGCTATTTACTATTTATTGTTGTTTGTATGTATTTATCTGTTCTTATTGGTTTATCCTTCTTATTCTTATTCTTACCCTTACTCTTATTCTTATTCTTATTCTTATCCTTATTCTTCTTATTCTTATATATATATATAGATAGATATAATGGTATTGTATACTAAATTTTAAACATGTAAACAAGTAAATATCTTTATTTATTTATATATATATATAGAGTTCTACATATACACATATAAGAGGATGCATATATCTACATGTTTATGTTGTCCTTTGTTTATAAAGCGTCGTTCATGGCGTTGGATGCCCAAGAAACCTAAAGAGAAGCTCAGAACTATGGATCGTCCGGAAAAGTGCTTCGGGTCCTTCGGTGACTGAAATCCTAAAGAACTCTTTCAAGGCTGCCCAGTAACCTAGGATGAAAAAGGGTGCCTTTTTTGCTTAAAGGGGTTTATAAGGGAACCTAAACCTACCCAAAAGGGAATAAGGGTACTACTGGGCATCCTAGAAAGAACTCTTTCAAGGGACTACAGGAGGGGATAGGCTTCAGGGTTTAGGGTTTAGGAGCTAGCGTTTAGGGTTTACAAGAGCCCCCTCGAGGGGGGTGTAATTTGGGGTAATGTGGGGGGGCTACTTAGGTATATGGGGACTTCGAAACTCTGTCTTTGAAGGTTGCTGTGTCATGGAAAGGGCTCGCTTAGACACCCTTCTGAACCAAAGATGTTTAGGGTTAAAACCCCAAACCCTAAACCCTGAACTTTAGGGTTTCATAGGGAACCAAAACCTTCCACCCTGAAACCCCTACACACCACCCTAAACCCTAAACCCTAAACCCTAAACCCTAAACCCTAAACCCTAAACCCGAAACCCTAAACCTAACATCCTAAAGCACTTACGGACCTTTCGAGGCCCACTCCTGAAGCTGTACTCGAACACCCTAAACCCGAAGCCGCAAACCCTAAGCCCCAAACCCACCCCCAACCCCAAACCCTAAACCCTGAACCCTGAACCCCAAACCCTAAACCCTAAACCCTAAACCCTAAACCCCACACCCTAAACCCTAAACCCCAAACCCCAAACAAATAACAGGCATCCCAAGGGGCCCTCCATGCCCAGCGATCGCACGGACTTTGCCGCTGAGTCCAGGAGCTGCTGTAGCTTGGGGATCGCGTTGACCTGCTGGTTTAGGGTTTAGGGTTTGGGGTTTGGGGTTTGGGGTTTAGGGTTTAGGGCTTGGGGTTTAGGGCTTGGGGTTTGGGATTTTTGAGTTTGGGGTTTAGCGTTTGTGGTTTCGAGTCCAGCATCTCATGTTCTGGCATTCAGGAGTCACCCAGCTCGTCGGGCGAGAGAGTCCCCGAATATATGGCACATATACCAGAGAGTAGCCTAGCCATAACAAAGGTGCCCTTCTTGGTTTCGGTTGGCCCTAGAACGGGAACCTCAAACCCTAAAAAAAGGGGGCCGACTCTGGGTCCTGGTATAATGTTTCTTTAGGGTTTAGGGTTTAGGGTTTAGGGTTTAGGGTTCTTGTTTCCCCAGAGCCCTAAGCCCATCCTCCTGGTGCTGAAGCACCTTGAAAGCGAACGTGATTCGTAGACCCCGACTGGCAGTTCCTTGTTTTGGGTGCCGAAGTTTGATGCTGATATGAAACAGAACGAAAAAACCTAGGCGCTCCTGCCCAGATAGAACCCTTAACAGAGATGAGGGTCCTCTAAACCCTAAACCCTACACCCCAGACCCTAAACCCTAAACTATACTCCCCTTAGAACCTTGTAAAAATACTGGTTTTAATCTCCTCTTGAGTTCATATAAACAAAAAAACAGTTCCCAAGGGGGATATAGTAAACCCTAGATCCTAAACCCTAGATCCTTGACCCTGGACCCGTTCGAAGTCAAGATTTGTGTAGGAAAGGGATCATGCCTGGCGAGAGCCAAGAACCCTGGCTTTAGGGTGTAGGGGTTTAGGGTTTAGGGTTTAGGGTTTAGGGTATCCTGCATTTTCCCCAAGCCACAAATCCTACCTTAGAACTATCATGCGCGCAGTTTGTCTTGGAATTTTTCCCCGGGCTTTCATCCGCCGAGGCCCCATCCTAGGTTCTTGAGATCACGTACTCAGGGTTTAGGGTTTGGGGTTTGGGGTTTGGGGTTTGGGGTTTGGGGTTTGGGGTTTGGGGTTTAGGGCTGGCAACCTGAGCGCTGCTGACTCTGAGCTAAGGAGATCTGTTCGCTGTCACACTCGAAGAAGCCCCACCCCCGCCCCCCCCCCCATTAAAAAAAGAAACAAAAAACAACAAAAACAAAAACGGTTTAGGGTTTCGGGTTTGGGGTTTAAAAGCAAGAGACATGACATCAACCCCTAAACCCTAAACCCTAAAAAAGCCCTATAAATCCCAACAAAGCCCACTAAACCCCATAGAGCCCAAAAAAACAAACCTGATAAACCCTGTCTGCAACCCTAATGCACTCTTATCAGCCCTACCAAGCCCTCCGAAAGCCTCGACCCAAGAATCACTTAGGAATAGCCCTTTTTGGGTTGAAGGGACTCATCAGGGCTCAACAAAAAGGTAATAAGAGCCAGAGCCTCCTCTGGGTCCAAGCCCTAAACCCTAAACCCTAAACCTAAACCCTAAACCCTAAACCCTAAACCCTAAACCCTAAACCCTAAACCCTAGACCCTAAACCCTAAACCCTAAACCCTAAACCCTAAACCCTAAACCCTATCAGGGGCTACTCCGGGTCCCAGAGGTCGCGCCTGGTTGGGCGGCAGCCGCATCTCGATGACCGGTGTCTGGAGGTTTCGGAGACGCGCTGTGAAGTTGGCCAAGTTTGCTTCTGACAGTACCTGGGGGGGGGGGGGGTTTTTGGTTTAGGGTTAGGGTTTAGGGTTTAGGGTTTAGGGTTTAGGGTTTTTAGGGTTTAGGGTTTAGGGTTTAGGGGTTAGGGGTTTGCTTGTGACAGCACCTGGGGGCGGGGGTGGGGTGTGGGGTTGGGCGTTGGGCGTTGGGCGTTGGGCGTTGGGGGTTGGGGGTTGGGGGTTGGGGGTTGGGGGTTGGGGGTTGGGGGTTGGGGGTTGGGGGTTTGGGGTTTGGGGTTTAGGCCTTTGTGGTTTAGGGTTTAGGGTTTACACGCACGGCGAAGATTAACAGGTTTCCCCAACCCAAGACCCCATGACATCAACATGGAGCTTACCACAAGGGTTTAAATCCTTTAGTGCTACGGGTGGGACTCTCTACGGGGGGCCTGTTCCGTTAGAAAGTGCAACCCTAATCCCTAAACCCGAAAACCCCAAACCCCATAAGGGGACAATCTTGGATCTTGTATCGTAGGTCCCCTTCTGCGTGAATGGGCTGAAGCAAGGAGCAAAACAAGGGGTTTAAGGGTTTAGGGTTGAGGGTTAGGGTTAGAAGAACCACTCCTCAAAAAAAAAGAACGAACGCCTAAGAGAAAGAGAAAGCAGTTTAAACAGAGAGCCCAAGAGCCCTTAATTGTGGAAGAGGCCCTAAACCATATCAGGATACCAAGCAAAACTTTTCGGTACAGTTGTTCAGGGACCCTGGAACCTTAAACCCTAAATCCTAAATCCTAAACCCCCTAAACCCTAAACCCTAAACCCTAAACCTCTTTAGGCAGCCCTCTTCCTGCAGAGCAAGTCTCCGGCTTCTTGCTCAGGTCCACCGTCACGCAGACGTTGCTTGTGGCCGCCAGCTCGATCAGGAAATCAAAGAACAGGTTCCAGTCCGAGTCGAAGATGATGTCCTGTTCAGGGTTTAGGGTTTAGGGTTTGGGGTTTAGGGTTTGGGGTTTAGGGTTTAGGGTTTGGGGTTTAGGGTTTAGGATTTGGGGTTTAGGGTTTAGGGTCTTGGGTCTGCACCTACACTACAGAGGGGTGAAGTTCCTCTTGGCATTCCCGGAAACAAGCGCACCATCTCAGCACCCCTAAACGCCCTAAACTTTCTGAACCCTAAACCCTAAACCCTAAACCCTAACACCCCTTTCTCTCTGCTAATCCGGCTGATGAGGGTCTCAGATGCGCATCGCATCACTGTTCTCTGATGTGTCGCAATTCCTGGCCAAATATAGGGACCATAAGGGAAGAAGGTTTATGGTTTAGGGTTTAGGGTTTATCATTCCGACCCCTATATTAACACCCCTTGCCCCCGCCTCTGCAGGGGGCAGCCCTAGCACCCGCTTTTCGCCGATGTAGCCTTCAGGGCTTTGGTACTTTGAGAAGTTTGGGGCAAGTAGGATTTCGGGTTTGGGGTCCCAAGGGTTTAGGTGAAGAGGGTGGAACTTCAAGCGATTAACCAGGCACAAAGAGGTGGTATGGTGAAGTCGCAAAACCCTACAGCGGCTGCAAGCACGTAAACACTAACCCTGTAAACTATGACAGCCCTTACGGCCAAAGGGATGGGAGGGAAGAGAACAGGAGGGTGGGTGAGGGTTTAGGGTTTAGGGTCCCGATTTTAGGGTTTAGGGTTTGGGTTTTAGGGTTTCGGGTTTAGGGTTTAGGGTGTAGGGTTTAGGGGAGGGGGAGGGGAGAGAGGGGCGTCAAGCTTCAGCTCGAAACAAGAAAGCCCTATCGTTCCACAACACCCATCCGGACAGAGGAATGCTTACCAACCAGTGGTAGAACGTGGCTGTGTTGCTTTGCAGTTCCTCGTCCACGCCTTTCATGCCGCCGTCGTGGGCCTGAAAGGAAGCGGTGGCGAACGTGGTGCGGCGCCACCTGGGCTGGCCAGCAGCCGTCCCAGCGCACCACGGTAGGCGGAGGAACCTGGCGACATCTCCTGGGCGAGCTGTGGTGGGGCCGCCTCCAACTGCTAAGACTCTCCAGTATCGAGGAGCTGCAAAGGCTGCCGGAGCGTCGGTGCTTCTGGAACCAGAGTTCCGGCTTCCAGCACCACAAGCAGGCGCAATTGCGCAAGTGGACCTGTGTCGCCGGCGACTGGTATATCTCTGGTAGGGCGCTTGTGAGCTTCTCAGCGGCTGACTGACCTGTGACCCAAAGCAGTTCGTGGATGTGCATGACAAGCTCCGCAGACTCTCTCGTCAGTGCGAGGCACCACAGGTGCCGGGCTGAGAAAACTGGGTGTTCCCAAAATAAGGGAACCCCCAAATAAGCACAAATATTACATAACACACTCATTATAGGCAGTCCACACCACAGGTGAGTTCCCCTGAGCCCTGAACCACTTAAAGTTTAAGTTTAGGGAACTGTCACCAACCGAGATCGCGGTCCTAAACCCCTACCCTTTACCCTACTGAAACCAGAAGCCAAGCAAGCCCTGCAAAGTAACCTTGTACGATCCCCTGAATCACCTCCATTGGGTCCTTGAGGGACAGACCCTCATCCTCAAAAGCCCTTTGAAGTTATAACCCTGCAGCTCTAAAAGCCCCAAATCCTACAGTAAAACCTGGACCCAACATTTTGGGAACACTCCTTGCCCTAAATCCTGCAGTAAAACCTGAACTATTTTGGAAACAATCTTGGCCCTAAATCATACAGTGAAACCTGAACCATTTGGGAAACAATCTTGGTCCTAAATCATACAGTAAAATCATACAGTAAAACCTGAACCCAACATTTTGGGACAAATCTGTTGTTCCAGGCACGCGTGAAGCACCGGGCCAGGAAGAAGTCGCGGAGTGGCAGCTAAGCGGCAGATAGCTTTTTAGGGTGCACCCAGAGCCTCCAAAACCCCTTTAAGTAAGGAATAGCCTCTAAGCTATACGAGGGAACCCTAACATGATCTAAGGTATATTCCATACTTTAGGGGTTTTGGAGTCTCTGTGTAAGGGTTTTGGGCTCAGGGTTTGCAGCCCTAAGCCCTGAGCCCTCGGCCTAAACCCCTGAAACCCTGAAAGTTTCGGGGTTTGAGGTTGAGGTTGTTTTCGGAGTTTTAAGTAGCAGGCTGCGGAGTGTGAATGTTCGGATCCAAAAAAATGGGTTTGGCTTGGAACGGGGGGGGGGGGGGGGGGGGGGGAAAAAACCCTAAACCCTAAACCCTAGGTCAACTGGTGGCTAGGCGTACCATGCAACCATCCCCTGTCTATTGAAATTGAATATCTTGGCGTCCAATAATATTTAGAATGTAGGCCAGAAGGGAACATGTTGAAATGCCCCAAAAGTCACCCTAAACAACGCCTCCCAACAGCAAAAGTGGCAATGACCTCCGCGTTTGTTGGTTGGCGGCTTCAGGGGGACGGGCAGTGCCTCTCAAGTGGCCTGAAGCAGTCTTGCAGAAGCCCTCGTGATGCAACCAACATGCAGGACCTTAACTCTTGATCCCTAGCCCTAACCACTAAACATCACTAAACCCTAAACCCTAAATCCTAAACCCCACTTGAGCGGCCCCCCCCCCCCCCCCCACTTCCTGCCACATAGCTAGCACACACGCAAGCGGCCGGAAGAAATCCCTGGCACGAGCACGCCCATGCACATGCACACGTCAAACAACTAAACCAAAACAGACCACCAACAAACCCCAACCTTAGAGGGACTCCTACAGAGTTTCTCTGGGAGCCCAAGAGTATAACCATATAGGTACATGTCTCGCTGAAGAAAAAAACTCCCTAAACCCTAAGGCCTAAACAACCCTGCACCCTAAACCTAAACCCTAAACCCTAAACCCGAAACCCTGAACCCGAAACCCGAAACCCGAACCCTAAACCCTGAACCCTTCACCGGGATGCCGGAGCGAAGCGCATCGCCATCTTCCCGCGGCGCTCGTCGTGGAAGGACCTCAACATCAAGAGATCCTATGCCTTGGACCCCTTTAGGGTTTAGGTTTTAGGGTTTAGGGTTTGGGGTTTGGGGTTTAGAGTTTAGGGCAGCAAGGGCTCCTAGTAGGTTTTTGGGGTTCCTAAGGTCAAAACAGCAAGCCCTGTAAAGCCCTTCGTGCGGGGGCCAAGAGCCAGGACGGCATAGGAACCCTGACCCTGGACCCTGAACCCTAAACCCTAAACCCTAAACCCTAAACCCTAGACCCTGAAAAAGGCCCCTTTACAGGGTTGATTCTGGGGATTACAGGGTTTAGGGTTTAGGGTTTAGGGTTTAGGGTTTAGGGTTTAGGGTTTAGGGTTTAGGGTTTAGGGCGACTAGTAGCCCATCCTTGGAGAGTTCCAAGTGGCGGTAGACATGGCTCCACGAGGATGAACTGTCCGGCTGTGATTAGCGATTCCACCTGGGATTTGGGGTTTAGGGTTTAGGGTTTAGGGCTTTAGGGTTCCGATGTCACGGCAGAACAAAAGACTGTTGGGGTTTGGGGGTTTTGGTCTTAGGGTTGTTGAGGGGTTCCCGCACACAATTTCACCCAAAGAAGGGCTTCCCCTAGCAGAACGAAGATTGCGCGACAACTTCTGACCCATGAAAGGGTTAGCTCAGGATAAAGGCTGTGAGATTCTTAGGATAGTTACATGCCCGAAAGCTTAGGCCCTGGACTCGATCCATGGACCCCTCCGCTCCTCCGGATGGGCAGTTCTCTAACACAAGGTCCCTTGGAGGGTTTTGGAGTTTCAAGGCTTAAGGGTTCTTTAACCGAAAACCCTAAACCCTAAACCCGAAACCTTAGCTGGTGTTTTAGGGACCGACCCATATTCCAAGGGGGAAGAAACCACGGCTGTTCTCACCTTCCTGGGGCCAGCTAGGGTTTAGGATAAGAAAAGCTTGGGGGTTTAGGGCTTTAGGGGCGTGTGGGGTTTAGGGTGTGTGGGTTTAGGGTACCAAGGACGGTTTCAACGTTACCCCGCTGAGTACTAGACCCCTCCAGGATAAAGTTTGGGATCTCAACGTAGAGGACGAGGGCTAGGACTTGTAATAGCTCAGCCTTGTTCTGGAGTAGAGTTGCTCCAGGGTTTGTAGGGTGCTAGGGTGTTGGGGCTGTGGGGTATTGAGGTTTTTGGGTATTAGGGCATTAGGTCATTACGGTATTAAGGTATTACGGCATTAGGGCATTGGGGTTAGGCAATTGGGGTATGAAGGGTTCCTAAACCCTAAGCCCTAAACCCTAAACCCTGAACCCTACACCCTAAACCCTGAACCCATTTAGGGTTTTGGGTTTTCTGATTCTTTCCAGGCTGCGAAGGGCCAGCTGCCGGTCAGGTCTGGATGCTCCTGAGCTGACAGTATGGCCCCAGTCACCCTAAACCAGAAAGCCCTAGAGCCCTAAAAACCTAAAAGCACAAGCAAACTCAAAGACCTCAAATAGCCTGCCCAAAGCCCTAAACCCTATAACCCTATAACCCTATAAGCCTATAAGCCTATAACCCTAAACCCTAAACCCTAAACCCAAAACCCAAAACCCAAAACCCTAAACCCTAAACCCTTTCCGCCACCAAGTTGCTGTGTCCAGCACGCGCTGCATTGCCTCCGGTAGCAGCAGGTCGCCGCCGTCGATCTGCCGAGGCTTCAAAGCTTTCTTCCCGGGACTAATGGCCTTGACTGAGGTTCGGGTTTAGGGTTTAGGGTTTAGGGTTCAGGGTTTAGGGTTCAGGGTTCAGGGTTCAGGGTTTAGGGCTCAGGGTCTAAGGGGGGGTGGAGCCCTGAAATTTTGGTTCCTTGTGATCTGTGAGGCGTGAGGCACCGGGCCTCCCGCAGTCCAACCCATGTACCTCGACCCGAAATTTCCGGCAACTTCCTGCACAACCTCTGTTTCGGTTACTGTAGTATCCCCTCCCGCAGAGAGAGAGAGAGAGAGAGAGAAGTTTCATGGCTAGGGTGCTTTTACTGTAGGGCATTGGGAGGGTTCAGGGTTTAGGGTCTAGGGTGTCGGGAATTGGGTGTTGGCTGAGGTTTGTTAGGCTTAGGTTGTTTGGGGGGCTAGAGGGGGGGGGGGGGGGGTGGCCTGTACCAAGTGCCCGTGTCCTGAAGCCGGTGCACGTTTCACTTTGTCGACAGCCAGGCTTCTTCACCCCCCCCCCCCCCCCCCCCCCCGCCCCCCCCCCCCAAAAAAAGAGAGAGACGACACGGTAAACAAATCTTGGGATGTTCCTCCTTACACTAACAGTCCTTAGTTGGGATTCTAGTACCCCCCCCCCCCCCCTGATTAAAAATCCCATCTTTACGGACTGTTAGCCTAAGGGAGAAGATCCCCAGCCCTAAACCCTAAACCCTAAACCCTAAACCCTAAACCCTAAACCCTAAACCCTCAAACCTCCTCCAAAAAAAATCAAGGCTAGGGCCCCCGGCAAAGAGCTTCATCGCCATGACCTCGAGCACCTGCGCCCTGCGCTGCTGTTGTTTTGGGATGCTTCGTTTAGGGTTTAGGGTTTAGGGTTTAGGGTTTAGGGTTTAGGGTTTAGGGTTTAGGGTTTAGGGCTACTAACAGTCCTTCATGGGGATGATAGTAGGGGGGTACGATATTCCCCCATGAAGGACGGTAAGTAGAAGGGGGGGGCACATCCCAAGCTGTTGTTAGAACAGGCTTACCAAAAAGCCTCAAAGTATGGTAACATCATGGTCCTTTTTTATGGGGTTGGGTTTGTTTTGTTGTGCATACTTGGGAGGTCCAGTTAGGGATTCCAGGGTTCACGGTTTCGGGTTTAGGGTGTTAGGGCTTACTCGCGAACTTAAGGGCTTATCGGAATACGGGAGCCCGAAGACTCAATTCGATCCCCTTAAAAAACCCATTGCTCATATCTTTATTTCAGGTACACTGGGCCCGACACCCTAAGCCCCAAGCCTGAAGCCGTAAAAGCTAGCCGAAATAAATACCCCCTTGTTTACAATACATCTTTCTACGGGGGACGGGGGGGGGGTGTGTCAATCTGCGAGGCACAATCGGAGAAAGCGTCCGTAAGTTCAAGCACGCTGGGCTGCAAATATGTTAAGAAAACTGGGACATTCTCTAGACCCAAGAGTAACTAACCTAGGAATGAAAAGGGTGCCCTTTTTGGTTCGAGGAGCTCATCAAAGACCCTAAGCCCCCGCAGAAAGTAATAAGTCAGGCGCCCAACGTGGGTTCAGCCTTAGGGCAGTTACGTGGTCCCTAAACCCTAAACCCTAAACCCTAAACCCTAAACCCTAAACCCTAAACCCTAAACCCTAAACCCTCACCCCTAAACCCTAACCCCTAAACCCTAAACCCTGATATGGGCCCCTCATTGGGAAACCCTGATATAGCCCCTTTATATACCCTACAAAACCCAAGGGCCGCCCATACTTCAGAAGCCTTCAAGGAAGGTGAGGGGGTGTAGGGTTTAGGGTTTAGGGTTTAGGGTTTAGGGTTTAGGGTTTAGGGTTTAGGGCTACATTAAGGGACCATGTAGCTACCCTTAGACAACTGAGCTACCCTTAGACAACTAGACCCAAGAGTAACCCAGGAAAAATGAGTGCTCCTTGCTGGCGTAAAAGGGGCCTATTAGGGAACCTGACCCCCCCAAAACGGGAACAAGGGCTCGAGGGACCATGTGGCTACTTGAACCCTATATAAACCGCACACCCTAAACCCTAAACCGGTGTGTGGGGGGTATGCGCACAAAGGACCATGTAACTACCCTTAGAAAGGGACATATGTGGGATCTGAAAGGCTTCGGGCTTTAGGTGCTCAAAGGGTGCCCAAGAGACTCGAAGCCTTAAACCCGAAGCTTGGCCCCTAAACCCTAAACCCTAAACCCTAAACCCTAAACCCTAAACCCTAAACCCCAAGCCGTAAGCCCTAAGCCCTAAGCCCTAAACCCTGAACCCTAAGCCCTAAGCCCTAAGCCCGAAACCCTAAACCCTAAACCCTAACCCGGTTGCCAGTGCAGCTCCCGGCACACCAGCGCCGCTGCGCCGTCCGGAAGGCAGGCGGAGAGGTGAAAAGTAATGAGATGCCTTGGGAGCTTGGGCTCAGGGTTTTTTTGGGGTTTAGGGTTTAGGGTTTGGGGTTGTAGGGTTTTAGGGTTTTAGGGTTTTAGGGTTTTAGGGTTTTAGGGTTTTAGGGTTTTAGGGTTTAGGGTTTTAGGGTTTTAGGGTTTTAGGGTTTTAGGGTTTTAGGGTTTTAGGGTTTTAGGGTTTTAGGGTTTTAGGGTTTTAGGGTTTTAGGTTTTTAGGGTTTTAGGGTTTTAGGGTTTTAGGGTTTTAGGGTTTTAGGGTTTTAGGGTTTTAGGGTTTTAGGGTTTTAGGGTTTTAGGGTTTTAGGGTTTTGCGGTTTTAGGGTTTTAGGGTTTTAGGGTTTTAGGGTTTTAGGGTTTTAGGGTTTTAGGGTTTTAGGGTTTTAGGGTTTTAGGGTTTTAGGGTTTTGGGGTTTTAGGGTTTTAGGGTTTTAGGGTTTTTAGGGTTTTAGGGTTTTGGGGTTTTAGGGTTTTAGGGTTTTAGGGTTTTAGGGTTTTAGGGTTGAGGTTCAGGGTAACATAAAACCAAGAACAAGGGGGTCCCCGCTTCGATTCTTCTTAAATTAAATGAATGGAAAGTATAGATATCCCACTGGCCTACCTAGCTTCGGGCCTTGGGATGACGTGCGCGAGCAGTCCACCCCCAAAGGCTCATTGCCCCTCTAAGCCCTAAACCCTAAACCCTAAACTGTTATCCCAAGAAGCGGAATGGCGGTCTCCACGAGCTGTGTGAGCAGGTCTGTGCTGAGCTCCTTCCACGCACAGAAACAGACCACCCAACATCAAGGCTTGGCCCTTCATCAGGGGGTTTAGGGTTTAAGGTTTAGGGTTTCGGGTTTAGGGTTTAGGGCTGGTACCCCTGAACCCTCCCCCCTACCCCCGAACCCTCACACCTGCCTGAAATCTTTGCAATGGAGAGCTTTGGTCGGTTCTTGGAGGTCCTGCTAAACCCTAAACCCTAAACCCTAAACCCTAAATCCTGAAAAAAGGGATTTTGGAGACCCGCCTGCTGGCTTGGCTTGCTGTAAGAGCTGACTGCGACTTCACCGGCGCCTTCCGGAAATGTCTTTCGCGCTACCAGGACGGGCTATTAGGCCCCATAATCCCCATAGTCAACCCTATAAAGGGCCTTTTAAGGGTTATAGGGTATACTAGCCCGTCCAGGTAAGGAAAAGTAGCCATGAAAACCTTGGCTTTTGCACCTCTTCGAATCGGCCTTTGCACCTCTTCAAGTCGTCCCAATTGTCCCAAGTGCGTATGTCAAGTATTCAACATGTCCCAGAGGTCCCAAGTGTCTCAATTGCCAAGTGTTGCAAATGTCACGAGCATCTTGAACAAGTGTTCCAAGTGGACCAAGTGTGCCAAAGGTCCCGGTGTCCCAAGTGACCCAAGCCCTGAACCCTGTAAACCCTAAACCCCCAGTGTCCAAAGTGTCCCAAGTGCCTTTTGGCAGGGCCTTGGGGTGGGCGCTTCTTCATACTACGTGCGTGCCAGCGCGCGACCTGCCGAGCACACCCTATACAGCAAACCCTATAATAGACCCTAAACCATAAACCCTAAACACTGAACCCAAAACTCTATCCAAACCCTAAATCCTACAAACCCTAAACCCTGAAACCGAAACCCCAAACCTTCAACCCTAAACCCTAAACCATAAACCATAAACCCCAAACCCCAAACCCCAAACCCTAAACCCTAAACCCTAAACCCCAAACCCTGAACCCTAAACCCTAAACCCCAAACCCCCAACCCCAAACCCTAAACTCTAAACCTCAAACCCGAAACCCGAAACCCGAAACCCCAAACCCTAAACCCTAAACCCTGCTCCTTCGCCTTGGTCGGAGCCAGGCGAGCTGCAAAGCGGAGCTCGGCTTGGCTCAGGAGCAGGGCCAAGCCTGGCTTAGGGTTTAGGGTTTAGGGTTTAGGGTTTAGGGTTCAGGGTTCAGGGTTCAGGGTTTAGGGTTTAGGGTTTAGGGTTTAGGGTTTAGGGTTTAGGGTTTAGGGTTTAGGGTGTAGGGTTTAGGGTCTAGGGTTCAGGGTTTAGGGCTTAGGGTTTAGGGTTTAGGGTGTAGGGTGTAGGGTTTAGAGGGTCACGGTCAGATTGGCCGGAATCGCCCGAACATTGGGGTCAGATTGGCCGAAATCGCCCGAACATTGGGGGGGCAGTTTGGCCGAAATCGCACGAAGGTTAAATATATATATATATATATATACATATGTATAGATATATATATATACACATATATATATATGATAGAGAGGGTTTAGGGTTCAGGGCATTATGACCCTCAGGGCTGAGCCCCATCGTATCGTGTCAACATGTCACCGCAAGGCTGGCCCGCACAGCTACTATTTGCTTAAGAACCCCAAGAGAAACACCCCCACCCCAAAAAAAGAAATATATATATATATATGCATATATATATACACGTAAATATAAATACAAATATAAATATAAATATAAATATAAATATGGCTATAAATAAGAAGAGCATGAAAGATAATCATTCCTATATTGCCCCCCCCCCCCCCTGTAAGGAAAAATATTTTGTTCTGATGTTTTTCTTCTCTTTGTAATTATGTGTTTCTTTTTGGGGGATGGGTTCTTAAGCAAACAGTACACAATGCTCCAAACATGCCCAGTTGTTGTGGCTTGGGAGGGCTTGGGATTTGGGGTTTATCGGGCTTGGGGGTAGTTAGGGTGGCATGTAGGGTTGGGGGCTGAGGTTTTCGTGGAGTCAGGGTTTCGGGTCTAGGGTTTGAGAGGGGTAGAAGCAACTCGAACAGGAACATCAATACTGAAGCCACATACCACAGATTCCACCGAATCCTGAAACACCCACCCTAAACTCTACACTCTAAACCCTAAATTCTTCAAGCCCCGGAACCTCGCCCTCTCAATCCTCAACACCTCAACCCCAATTCCCCCTCAACCAGACCTCCCGGATGACGGCAGAGCGTCTCGCAAGGCTGGAAAGTCGCCCTGCTAAGCAGGCCATGCTCCACAGGGTTTCGGGTTTAGGGTTTAGGGTTTAGGGTTTCAGGTTTAGTCACAATTTGGCAACATGTGTAAAGGGTTTTATGGTTCAGGGGGGTGTAGGGCCTAAGGCTTGGCTTCATGGTCCAGGGTCGAGGGCTTATTACGGGCATAGCGCAGAGGGGTTGTAGAGCTTATAAGGCTTGGCGGGCTTAGGTTTCATGAAGGGTTTAGGGTTTAGGGTTTCATCAAGGGTGTCGGGTTTAGTACGGGATGGGAGTTAAGAATATATGGGGGGGGGGGGGGGGGGTTGTTTTGAGACGTTCCTTAAGAACTTACATTATGGTGACTTTTTGGACAAGTAATTACCCTAAACCCCAAACCCAAAACACCTTAGAACAACTGCCATATAAGCCAGGGCTCTTTGGGAATTGTTTTTTGGCATTCGGTTGACGGGTGTGCGCACGTGTGGGTTCTAGGATTTCAGGGGTTTGGGCGGAGTTCCTAAACCCCACACCCTAAACCCTGGGCCGAAACCCGTGAAACTTAAGGCTATAAGTTCCGGTATCGGTTAGTCAGCCTGGCTATGGGCGCTTACAAGTCGTCATATCATTCCGCTACTTAAGAATGCATGCGAGGGCCTAGACACCCTAAACCCTAGACCCTGAACCCCTAGACCCTGAATCCCATTCTGTGAAAGGTTTTGGGTTTATGGTTTAGGGGTTTAGGGCGAAATCCCGAAAGGTCGGCGCGAAAGACCTCCGAAGGCGTCACCGTCACACGGAATTGTCTGAGCCGTGAACCCGAGACCCTAGTCCCTCCCTAACGTCCCTCACCACCCTCAGCAGAAAGGTTCTAGGGCCATGAGCAGAGGTGCTTTCAGCAGCTTCGAAAGCTCTATGCACCGCAAACCTTGAAAGAAAAGTAACAACCCCCTCAACCTTGTCGATCCTGTATAAGCCAAATAAGCCCTGCAAGCCACTACCATACCCTCTAAAACAATGCAACCCCGCAACATGCCCCCAAAACCTGCCAAAGTCCGATGCCCAAGGCCCTAAACCCCACACCCCAAAACTTTCAATCGCACCGAAATATTCAAAACCCTAAAAAACTAAACCCCTCAACCTTTAAACCCTGAAGCGTTCCAAATCTTCCTCTAGCAGCCCTAAACCCTAAACCCTAAACCCTAAACCCTAAACTTACCCTAAACCCAAAACAGCCCGCGCGGCATGAAGGTTTCCGCAGCAGGCCCTGGAAGCCGCGCGGCCGCGAGGCGCTGTAGTGGCCTTTTGGTTGAGGGGTTTCAGGGTGTGGGGTTTAGGGTTTAGGGTAAAGGGTTTAGTAGGGTTTAGGAGGGTTTAGGGTTTAGGGTTTAGGGTTTAGGAGGGTTTAGGGTTTAGGAGGGTTTGGGGTTTAGGGTTTAGGAGGGTTTAGGATTTAGGGTTCAGGAGGGTTTAGGGTTTAGTGCTGAGAGGTTTAAGGTTTTTTGGTTGAGGGGTTTGAGGGTTTAGGGTTTGGGGTTAAGGGTATTTGTCAGCTCAGGGCTTGGGGTTGAGGGTTTAGGGTTCAGGTTAGGTTTGTTGGGGTTTTTTGGGTTGAGTGGTTTAGCTTCAAGAAGCCCTGGACCCTGCAACGGAAGGACAACTGAGGGAGCTGACCACACAGCATAAAACCGTACCTTGGAGTAGACCCTGGAAGAAAAGTATATACTTTTTTAAGCATAAGTAGCTATGAGAGAGGAACCCAGAACCAAAACAAACATTTAAGTATAGTACTCCAACACCCAGTAAAGAAAGACCCGCAACGCTACACCCTCATCCTGGTTGGATATGGTGGGCGTGCAAAACTGAGGGCACGGATCCTGTTCAGGGCTTGGGTTCCGGGTCTGACCCAGGGTGCACGGTCTAGGGTCTAGGATTTAGGGTTTATGGTTCAGGGGTGAGGGCTACTGGGTACGGCAGAGTCCCTTTCTGTGAGTACCCCATACGCCTCGGAAGAGGCTTTCCTACCGCCCTTGGAACTTTAAGGCTTTTTGGGCGTCAGGGGCTTGCCTCTGGTTCCTAAACCCTAGACCCGAACCCTAAACCCTAAGCCTTTAACCCCTACCTAACCCTTAAACCCCAAACCCCTAAACCCCAAACCACGACACCCCTAAACCCTAAAACCCCAGCAGACTGACTGTTCAGGTTAGGAGGTTGCAGGATGTACTGTGCAAGGTCTCGGTCTCTTTATCTCGGCCATACGTACTTATAAAATGAATATGTAAATAATATTGTAAGTTGTAAGTATACTGGACTGACCCATAAACCTAACCCCAACCCCTGAACCCTATAAACCCTAAACCACAACTTTGACATGTACGTTTTACGGTTTGTGGCTGAAGACCGCCACGAAGGTTCGAAGGTTTGTAGTCCTTGTTCTTTGGGGGGGGGGGGGGGGGGGGCGGCACCCGTACATTGTGCATAATAGGCTGCCTCAGAAAAAGCTTGGTGGCCCAGTGGCCATACAACAACGGGCATCGCCGTTTTGGGATTGCTTGCCTTTGTCCGGGGAACTCAGAACTCGCGAAGGGCAAACGGGCAACACTCTCGGGGAGGGAGGGAGGGGGGGTGAGGGGAAGGGAGGGAGGGGGCGGGGGGGAAGGGGGGGAAGGGGGGGAGGGCGAAGGCGGGACGGACGGAGGTGGGGCATGAAAACATACCCAAAGAAAGGCGAAGTTGTAGGCGGGGAATGGCCAACAGCCGAAGCCACAGAAGCAACCGCAAGCTCAGTGAAACCCATCAATCCCTGCCCACCCGCCCCCCTGTTAGGAAGCTATAGGGTTTAGGGTTCAGGGTTCAGGGTTTAAAGTTTAGGGTCTTTAGGGTTTAGGGTTTAGGTTTAGGGTTTAGGGTTCAGAGTTTAGGGTTTAGGGTTTAGGCACAAAAAGTAGGGTTATAAGTACAGTTATAATTGGTTAGTAAGTACCATGAACCTCCAAGTAGGACTTCATGTAACAACTGCTGCAGCCGGCGTGCTTGGAGAATTGCCCGATGCGGTAGGAGGACGTGGCCGCGAACTGGGGCGAGAATGTGCTCAACATTTGAGAGCTTAATTTGTGTAGGTGCAGCGGTTTAGGGTTTAGGGTTTAGGGTTTAGGGTTTAATTAGGGTTTGGGGTTTAGGCTTTCGGGTTTAGGGTTTAGGGTACAAACTGGAAGTGTGAGACAACGTATGGCTTCGGGGTCTCAACCCTCAACCCAAAACACTAAACCCCCAACCCAAAACCCAAAACCCAAAACCCTAATCCAAGTGCAATTACTGGCTCCCGGCCGGCTCGGGCCTCCCAACCTCAAAAGCCCTAATGGTCCAACTCCTCACGAGTAACCTAGGCATGAAGAAGGGTACCCTTTTTGGTTTTAAAGGGGCTTTTCAGGAAACCTAAACTGAAAAAAGGAATAAGGGCCTACTCTGGGTCCTAGGGGGAGGGACGTGAAACCTCAGCCCTAGCGCCAACAAGCCCTTCTGTGACCCTTGGTGACATGAGAGCCTTCCTTCGGAGGTACCAAAACCTTCAGTTTACAAACTACTGGAGCCCCATCATGGCACCCGAAGCCGTGCTCTAAACCCTATCCCTAAACCTTAAACCCTAAACCCTAAACCCTCCGAAGCCGTAGAACCAGTTCTAGGGTGCCCAGTAGTACTCTGATTCCCCCCTTTTGGGGGGTTTGGGTTCCCTTCTAAACCTCTTTAAACAAAAAAAGAGCACCCTGTGCTCACCTACCTCAAAAGCACTTTAAAGGTTCAGGGTTTTAGGGTTTAGGGCTTGTAGGGTTTAGGGTTTAAGGTTTTAGGGTTTTAGGGTTTAGGGTTTTAGGGTTTAGGGCTACCTCCAAAGATCGAAGTAAGACCCAAAGAATTGCGGGGAATACGTTGGGCAGTGGTCAGGCTTGGGGGGTCCCTATTTATTTTAGCAGCCCTCAGAAAGCAAAGCTCCGACGCCCAAACGTCAACGCCGTGTACTGCTTTGGGATTTCAGCCTTGAGGTTTAGGGTGTAGGGTTCAGGGTTTAGGGTTGAAAATGAATATGGTGTAGGGTTTAGGGTGTACTTAGGGTTTAGGGCCTTTCAGGGTGGTTTAGGGTTGACAAATGAATATGCATGACAAAGGGCTGCAAAATACCGGCAGTGACCCCAAAAAAGGCACCCGAGCGGATTATATCAAAACAAACCCCCCTTCAGACCCTCTCAACCTTTGGCGCTCTCGTGCTCGGACGTCTTCTGGGTCTCCCCGCGTGGTCACGCATGTGCCAGCGGAAGCGCGATAACGAGGGCCGCGCCAGCAGGACGACTGGGTGGCCAATGCTTGTGAGGTAGTGCCTCGGCGCTGAACGCCCGGAGAAAGCTAGCAAGACCATATAAACCTGTGGTTTAGGGTCTAGAGTTCTTTAAGGGCCCCCGTCAAGTGAGCAACACCGTTTCTCTGTCACTTCCTGCCGTCAGAATCCGGAGACTTTTACAAGCTCGGGGCCTTACGAAAATTGAGCTTGGATGTTCTCCCTCATGCTAATAGTCCTTAACAGGGATTATACTACCCCCTAGTATAGACTTTAGGGTTTAGGGTTTAGGGTTTAGGGTCCCGATGAAGAACTGTTAGTATAAGGAGAAACATCCCAAGGTTTACGGCTTGCCAGGCAGCCACAGAGGCTTGAAGGCTTATGAATCGGGTTAGGGTTTAGGGTTTAGGGTTTAGGGTCTAGGGTTTTAGGGTTTAGGGTTTAGGGTGTCAGGGTTTGCAAGATGAAGGGTCGAACCTTCAACCACAAAGCAGCTGCTCTCGACACCTAAGCTTGCTACGTCGGGATGCGACAGGCAAGCCTTGAAATCGCTGAGAATAGTTTCGCCTTGACACACAAACAACTTTTAAGACAAAAAAGACAGGCCCCGGCTTCTCCAGACCTCTATAGCATCCTGTAAGAAACCGAAACGACAAGTTTCCGCCACAAAAGCCTCTGACAAGTCTTAAGTATGATCCTCCGAAACCCACAGAAAATCCCAGATAATGCCCCATAAACCCTAAACCTAGAGCCCTAAAACCCCAACTACTAAACCCTAGGCCCTAAGCCCTAAGCTCTAAACCCTCAGCCCTAAGCCCTAAACCCTAAGCCCTAAGCTCTAAACCCTAAGCTCTAAGCCCTAAACCCTAAGCCCTAAGCCCTAAGCTCTAAGCCCGAAGCCCTAAACATTTTTAGCTTAAAACCAAAGCCCCGGTTCCAGTCCAAGGAGCAAGTAGTGCGTGAGCGCCTCCCAAGAACCCGAGTCGTTCTCATCCGCGCCGTCCACGAAAATGATGACCTCGGGCTTACCTTACACAAAGTGTCCATGTACCTGTGGGGTTTAGAGTTTAGGGTTTAGGGTTTAAAGGTTAGGGTTTGCGGTTTGGGGTTTGGGTTTAGGGTTTAGGGTTTACGGTTTGGGGTTTAGGGTTGTACCTTGGACTCTGAAGGTTGTACCCTTTGGATTTTAGGGGCCCTGCGTAAAGATCCTCAAGGTCGTGCAAGGGGCCATATAAGTACTCAAAGGGTCCATGTACCTGCACAGGATATTGCTTAGTGTATAGGATTTAGGGATTGCCGTATATACTTGCGCCTCAAAGGGGTTCCTATAAAGTAGACTTTAGGTCCCAAGTATATAGTATGTGAGTATATGGGCCCGTAGTGTCAGCAGGGAATCAGAGCATTAGGTATCTATTGGGTTACGGGAAGCAGGTGCCTTCTGCGTTCTCTTTACGGGGATGTTTTAGTTGGCTCTTTTAGGACATTAGGGTCTAGGATTGGAGAGCTCATAGCTTCTTAAGACCCTAAACCCTAAAACCCAAACGCTAAACGCTAAACCCTAAACCCTAAAAACTAAACCCAACCTCAAGGGCCTGTAAGCGGCGACTTTGGGCCTAACCCTGAACCCTAAACCCTTAACGCTTAGAGCCTTAAAGGAAGCCATGGCTGGGCGTCTGGCTCGTCGGCTGTAGAGGGCCTGCCAGGTTTAGGGTTTAGCGTTTAGGGTTTGGGGTTTAGGGTTTAGGGTTAGGGTTTAGGGTTTTGGGTTTCAGGTTTAGGGTTTGGGGTTTAGGGTTTGGGGCTACGGTTTAGGGTTTTAGGGTTCAGGGTATAGGGTTTGGGGTTTAGGGTGCAGGGTTTAGGGTTACTCTGAGGGTTCAGGTCCGAGAAAATTTCGTGGAGTTCCGAGGCACGTTTCGAGGAAAGCTTCTCGGATGAGTTTCTTTTTGACCTTGAAGAATTTTCAAGTTACAGGGGCTTGAGGGTTTGGGGATTGAGGGTTTAGGGTTCTAGAGCTTACTCTGTAGCCTCCCGGGGCCTAACACGGTTCTAGTAGCCTTCTAGCAGGTCCTGGGTTCTGGCACACGATTTTTCTCGAAAGAAACTACGGCACCGCAAGCCCAGAACTTGGGGGGCTCTACCTTGGACACTTAAGGTTGTAGGGTTTAGGGTTTAGGGGCAGCATCCCTAAGGGAATATAAGTGCCATCTTAGGAGTATATGAAGGGGAACCAAGGGGTACAACCTTAGGGGCACGAGTCTTCATCCCGCCCCTAAACCCCTAAGCCTAAACCCTAAACACTGGCATCAACTTCCCGGGCTTTTGTTAGAATCCCCCTGGCTTGGGGTTGAGGGTTTTGGGTTATTTTAGGAACCCTAAACCCTAAACCCTAAACCCTAAAATTTAAACCCTAAACCCTAAGCCCTAAACCCGGGTTTAGAGTCAACGAGAGCACGCGCGCGCCTGCCAAAGGAGCATGTAGGTGGCCCCGGTCGAATGGCGCTTCTGCAGCAAAGCCTGGGTACACACATACAATACACACACGCACCCTAATGCAACCCTAAACGGTTTGGGGTTTAGGGCTTAGGGCTTAGGGCTTAGGGTTTAGGCTTTAGGCTTTAGGATTTAGGAGTTAGGGTCTTAAACAGACCAAACCCCAAACACAGGAAAGCTACCAAACTCTAAACCCACTTAACCCTAAACCCACTACCCAAAGGCTCCTATGTAGTACCTTTTTGGGGTAGTATACTAGAATCCCCTATACCTAACCCAAAAAGGAACTACATTGGAGCCTTTGGGTAGACCCTCAACCCTCACTTCTAAGCCCTTACCCAGGACGGAGCCCTTACAGGGAAACCTCTAGGCTGCCTTCTGTGTGGGAGGGGTGATCCAACCTACTGGTTGAGAGTTGAGGGTGCGGGGTTGTAAGCCCTTTGAAAGAGGGTTTAGGGTTTAGGGTTTAGGGTTTAGGGTTTAGGGTTTAGGGTTTAGGGTTTAGGGTTTAGGGTTTAGGGTTTAGGGTTTAGGGTGTCTACTCGGGGACTTTTTCTGTTTATGGTGCCAAGATAGGGCTCCAGATCTTCATCAGTCGCCATGCCTTGTGATTGAGCCCACGGGGGAAGCCTCAGACCCCCAACCTAAGCCGTAAACCCCTTAACCCCTTGACCCTAAGGGGGTTTAGTGTTTAGTAAAGGTTAGTGTTTAGGGTTGAGGGTTCCCCTACATCAAAAACCCCTAAACCCGAAGCCCCTAAGCCGCCAAACCCTAAACTTAAACCCTGGGTTTAGGGTTTAGGGTTTAGGACAGCCCGGCGGCATCCAAAACATCACCCTCCACGCAGTAGCCGCAAGGATGGTAGATCGTGGCAACCTCGGGTTCACTTGCGTTCAGGGTTGAGGGCTTAGGGTCACAGCGCTAAACCCGAAACCCTAACCCCTGATCCCCCTTAAACCCCTTAAACCCCCTAAACCCCTAAACCCCCCAAACCCCCTAAACCCCCTGAAGCCCCTAAAACCCCTAAACCCCCTAAACCCCTAAAACCCCTAAACCCTAATTACGCTCAAAAGGGTGAGCTCCCAAGCATGACGTATTACTTTAGGTCTTCGATTCTTGGGGGGGGGGGGGGGGGGTAACCCTAAACCCTAAGCCCTAGACCCTGAAGTCCTGCAAGCCCCAAATCCTGAAACCAAGCAAGCCCTTGAACGGTTTAGGGATTCAGGGCTTAGAACAGGATGGCCCTTTCATACCCTCAACTCTCTGAATCTCATCCCCTCAAACCCAATAATGAGACAACATGTAAAATATCCCATGCGCCTACCTACTCGAATTTCCAAAGCGCCTAAAACCCTGAGCTCTCTTGTTCGGTCAGGCCACGATCTCGCTCGCCTCGAGAAGCAGGGGCACGCAGCCTGCACATCAAAAGAAGGGTTAAGGGTTTAGGGTTTAGGGTTTAGGGTTTAGAACAATATCAGCAGCGTCCAGGCTTTCAGCAAGAGGCGCTTAGGGCTCTCGCTCTCTTTCTCTATCTCACACTCTTTCACTAGCTCATGCACTCCATTGTTGACTCTCGTTTACTATTAATATTTATTGTTTCGCTCTCTCGCTCGCTCGCTCGATCTCTCTCTCTCTCTCGCGCTCTCTCTCTCTCTCTCTCGCTCTGTGTCTCTCTCTCTCTCTGTCTCTCCCCCTTTCTCTCTCCAGAAGCAAGAAACCTAAACCCCCAAACCCAAACCCTAAACCCTAACCCTTGCAAAGCGCGTCTCTACCTCTCTCCGTCTCTCCCTCTCCCTCCCTCCCTCCCTCCCTCTCTCTCCCTCTCTCTCTCTCTCTCTGTTTCTCTCAGCCCGGCCTCCTCCAGACGCAATCAGCATCTCCAAGACGAGCCGCCTTGGGGGTCCCCATGCACTGCAAGGAAAGGTTTAGGCCTGAGGCCTTTGGGGTGAAGGGCGTTTGGGGGTCAAGGGGTTACAGGTTTTTTTTTTTTTTTATGTAGGGTTTTTTGGGGTAATTGAACGCAAGAGTAACCTAGGAATAGACAAGGGGCACCTCTTTTTTTGCTTGAAAGGGGGGGGCTACCTGGAGGTTCAGGGTACTTAGTAACTAGCTATAACTGAACTTATACCCCACTTAGAAGCCCCCCTAAGTGCCCTGATATAGTTATAAGTACAGTTAGAAGTACAGGAATAATTGGTTAGTAAGTACCATGAACCTCCCAAGTAGAGGGGCTTGGTGTTTTCTTTGTTTTTATTTTTTTTTTGGCGGGGGTCGGGGAGCCTTAGGGGTTGCATGGTCTTGGGGCTTTGAGGAGCTGAGGCGTTTTTGTGTCCGGGGCTTGGGGTTTAGAAGCTTCGAAGCCATACTTCGATGCTTTAGAAGCTGGGTAGCCCAGGAACCATATTATAACAAGGGCACCCTTTTTGGGTTGGTTACTTTATAAGGGAACCCATAGCCCAAAACAAAAACAGGTAAAGGGTACCACTGGGCTACTAAGTAAGACTCCTGTTGTGGTTTCCGGACACCATATTTGGAGACATAGTGTTTAGGATTTAGGGTTTAGAGTTTAGGGAGGCGGCGAGGAAAACCCGCAAAAAACAAAGGCCCAAATCGTTGGGCATAACGAGCTTGGTGTTCAGTATGCTGGGGTTCCCGATATTCCTTGCGCAAGTTATAAGTGATGTTACAAGTTGGTTAAATTATGTTATAACCAAGACAAGTATTCATCTATGTAGGCTATCTAATCGGGACAGAGATATATGTCAGTTTATGTACACTTGGCTTACATATGTGTTTACTTCGGTGTTAGTTCGGGGGTAATGCGGCGCTACGTAAACGCTTCTTAAATGGTACTTAATTTTCATGTCTTTTTGTGTCTAAAGCTCAGCATGAAGCCAAAAATGTATCAAAATGTGTATTTTGGTGGTTAAGAAGCTTTCTTTGATTTGTAGGCTGTTAAAGTCACAGTGTTCTTGGTACAAGTTGGAGGCCTTTTGCTCAAGGAGCTGCGTAGCTTTTAAGGAGTTTTTCGTATAGGCCTTGCAACTGCCGTTGACGGAGGTCGTGGATCGCAAACTTCATTTCCGTGGCGAAATACAACGACGGCTAATTCTTGTATTTTCTTGTATTTTCTTGTATGGGAAAAGCATACGGCCGGATTCTTGTTTTCTTGTGTAGAACGATAGGCCTCTGGGACAACCACGGCCCATTCTTGTTTTCTTGTATGACCAGCAGCATCACATGAGCCATGTCCTGTAATCTGCTCCTGCGTCCTGGCCGGGATCTTGTATTCTTGTATGGCTGGCACGGGCCGTTGCCTCTGATTCTTGTATGGTTCTTGTATGGATTTCCACGTGCCGACAAACCCCCATATTCGTGTGCAGCCGCTTTGGTCTGCCCGAGCCGACTTCTGCCGCTTCCTAGTTCCGCCCTAAACGGGTTTAGGGTTGAGGGTTTAGGGCAATTTAAAAAAATAGAGACTCTCACACATGTCGTCCTACATTTAGCCAATGTCTCACCACATTTCGCCCAAAAAACTCAGTCTCAATGTCTTTTTTCATGTCAGCGTCCCAATCAAAAAAACCATGTAAACCAGAAGCCAACCTATTTAGGGGCTACTTATAAGTTAGGTTTTAACTTAGTTAAGTATACTTAGGTGCTACGTGTGCTAAGTAATTAACTTATAAGTATGTTTATAACTTCGACAAGTTATTTCGGGAACCTGAGTAGCTTAAACTTAAACCCTAAAACCTGGAAATTTTAATAGGGGCCAGTCACGAGCTGGTCTCGTTTTGCTGATTCTTGGCCAGAGGACAATCGAGGGCTGGATGGGATTTACCACATCTGGGCCATCCACAAATGTGGAGCCCCTTCTCACAGCGGCCCTTGGACACTATGCTTCTGCATGTCCGCAAACCAAAGCCAAAGCAGATTGGCTCACCTGCATTAGTGTGGGAGCGGGTCCCTGCGAGGGCACTTGGAATCCTCCAGGAGCCTTTGCCCTGGCCGCTCTTCCCACGCCCAGGACCTTTGCCACCCTTGCTTCCGGTACGACGGATCTTCGGCGGCCTTTCCGCTGCACCTTCTGGTGGAGGCGGCACACCTTGTGGGGTACCTACCACCCACTGCTTTCGGCGGTTTCTTAATAATGATTGACATTTAAGAATTAAACGGCCCCTAAGAAAAAAAAACGAAAGCTTTATTTAATGGGTAAATTATCAGATTTATTCTTTATATATTGTGACAAAATTTTTAATTTTCAGGAAATAACAATATATAAAAAATACCGTACCCGAAACCCTAAACACTCTTTTCAGTATGGTATTTAAACCCTATAGTCTGACTGGGCAATGGTCATGTTTCGTGGGCATTGGTCATTTTTCGTGGGCAATGGTCATTTTTCGTGGGCAATGGTCATTTCTTCGTGGGCAATGGTCATTTCTTTGTGGGCAATGGTCATTTTTCGTGGGCAAACTCCCGCCCTCTCCCCCCCCCCCGCCCCCCCGCCCCTCCCGCCCCGACCCCCACTTCCTGGTTGTGCCCCCGTGCCCTGTTTGGGGGGCGGCAATTGGCAAGGGAAAAACTCAAGAGACTCAAGATGGCTCCCTAAGAATAAGTTCCCGAATGACCGCGCCTGTTTTGGAGGCCCTGAAGCCTCTCAAAAGACTCAAGAGACTTCTGATGGCTTCCATTTTGGTGGCCCCGAAGCCAAAAAACAGCTGCAAGTTTAAAAACTTGTGTGTAACTTGCAGCTGTTTTTGGTTTCGGGGCCACCAAAATATGAAATTACATGTTCGGATGTGATGGGATTCTTTGGGCGGGTGGGTGTTGGTCGAGAGAATGGCTGGACTAGACTCTTCACGCTCAGAGCTGCTGAACCTAAACCCTAAACCCTAAACCCTAACCCCTAAACCCTAAACCCGAAACCCTAAACCCTAAACCCTAACACCTAAACTATAAACCTTGTGGCATTGCAGGCGAACTCTGGGCCAATGCTCCCAGAGCCCACAAGTCCTCACAACCGAAGTGGAACCCTGGCTCGGCAACTTGAACAACAGTGCTCGGTCTCAGGGTTTAGGGTTTAGGGTTTAGGGTTTAGGGTTTAGGGTTTAGGGTTTAGGGTTTAGGGTTTAGGGTTTGCTGTGATACGGCGCAGAAACTGGGTTTAGGGTCTACCCCCTAAGCCCTAAGCCCGGCCTAAGCCCTAAACTCGAAATCCACACCGAAGCCCTGATGCTAGCAGGGTTCCGCATCAGGGTGGTCTTTCCGCTCGCCGGCTTGCCTAAGACCTGAGCAGGGGGACGTTCAGGGCTTAGGAGCTTCAGGGCCCTAAACCCTAAACCCTAAACCCTGAACCCTTAACCCTAAACCCTAAACCCTGAAAATCCTGATCAGGGGGCCCCCACTCCCCGCCCAACCTTGATTCCCAGATGAACCAGGCACAGCGTGCATGAGGCGTGCGGGCCCTAAACCCTAAACTCTAAACTCTAAACTCTAAACCCTAAACCCTAAACCCTAAACCCTAAACCCTGGGTAATGGGGGGGGGGGGGGGCTTGTGGATCTGTGGACCTAAGCCCTGAAAACAATAACCCCGAGCTGCAACCCTTGACCCTTACAATTCAAGGGTTTAGGGTTTAGGGTTTAGGGTTTAGGGTTTAGGGTTTAGGGTTTAGGGTATAGGGTATGAGGGAACCTTAAAAGCCCTGAACACCCCTTATTTTAGGAAGTAGGCCTTAAAATCAGAATGGGGATCCTAGTCTGGTTTAAGGCTTTTTTTTGGAATAGACCTCAAAATTCAGAATAGGGATCCTAGCGCGGTTTAAGGTATCTTCCTGACTTGGCTCTTTGGGGAATTTTTCGAGACTCTGAGCGAGGCTTTGTCGTGGCTGTCAATAACTGCGGCAGCCTCTAGGGTTTAGGGTTCAAGGATAACTGCGGTAGGCTTTAGGGTTTAGGGTTCAGGGTTTAGGGTTTAGGGTTTAGGGTTTAGGGTTTAGGGTTCAGGGTTTAGGGTTTTGGCAGCCACTCTTTTGCCAGTCGGGGAGGTGCTCCCCGATTTCTGGAGCGCAAGCGCCTTTCTCTAGGAAGGTTGCGGCCCGGCTCTTGATGCTTCTGTATGGAGAGTTGTCGGACAACCCCTGTAGCAACCCTAAGCCCTAAACCCTAAACCCTAAACCCTAAACCCTAAACTCTAAACCCTAAACCCTCTAAATCCAAACCCTGTTTCAGGTTGTGAAGGTGGCTCGCTGTGTTGACTGCGTCCGCCGGCATGTGATACAGAGCATGTCTGCTCCGTTCATCGAAGTCCCATGTTTCGAAGCATCTTTTAGGGTTTAGGGTTTGGGGTTTGGGGTTTAAGATCGTGCAAAGCTTTCATGTTTTCTTTTGCCGAACAGAACAGTAAAGCCAAGTGACAAGAACTGCTCGACGTGAGATGGCCCCCGCCTCCCTTACCTGGCTCGTGTCGCTTCGACAGCTTCTCTCGTTGAAGGTGTGGCCCTAAACCCTAACCCCTAAACCCTAAACCTTAAACCTAGGGCTTAGCGTTAAGGGTTTGAAAGGTACAGGGTTTAGGGTCAGGGTTTAGAGTTTAGGGCATTTTGATACTAGTGCTTATAGGGTTTGTAGGCTTCGTAGGGCTTCACGAAGAACTGTACCGACAATGGCTCGGCTGTACATGGCCACTTACCTTCGGCCCCTGCACCCCTACACACCCCAAAGCAAGGGAACCCCGAACACAAAGGACTAAACCAACATCCCACACCCGAAACCCTAAACCCCAAACTCTGTGCCCCTAAACCCTGAACCCTCCGAAACCCTTTACCCTTAACCCTAAGCCCGAAACTCAACACAGAAACTTTGGGCCCCCCCCCCCCCCCCTCCAGGAACCCGAAAGGGCACCCTCTTTCTAGCATTGCTAGCCTTGCAAGAAAGCTGGGATTCCTGAGTAGGGAGACCTACCAAAACCCTCGACCCTAAACCCGAAACCCTAAACAGCAAACCCTAAACCCTAAACCCCCCAACCCTAAGCCCTAAACCCTATACCCGACACCCGAAACCCTGAACGATTTGCCGGCCTTGGGGGTGATTGGCGCGATGTCGCGCATGAGCTCTTGCCATGCCCTGGGGGGCAGCCGAGATTAGGGTTTAGGTTCTGGGGCTTCCCTAAACCTGAACCCCTGAATCCTAAGCTTTGGGCACAGTGCTTAGGGGTAACAGAGCCCTCAACCCTAAACCAAGAAACTCGAACTTGCAACCCCTAAACCCTCATTAAACCCTATAACCAAACTAGTGTGAGTAGGTTATTACCAGCCCTGGATTTGAGGGTGCAACCTCCCTCCTGGGCATGAAGAAGTCGACGCGATCAAGCCGCTAGGCCAGGTGCCCTAAACCCTAAACCCTAAACCCTAAACCCCAAACCCGCAGTAGCGTCAGAGCAGTTGCTTGGCCGGTTCTTGATGGCCCGATCACAATGGAAGAGGTGTATTCTTCAACCCTTGACTCCGAAGCCACTAAACATCGTTTAGGGTTTCTGGTTTAGGGTTTTAGGGTGGTAGTTTTATGGGCCCTTATTATGGTCCCCAGCCTCCCTTAAAGGTTCTGAGGACATTGTATAAGGTATATAAGGGGTGTATAAGGGATGCCCTTTTAAGGGCCGATACTGAGGGACCATGCAACAACCAAAAATCACCATGAGGGGAAACCCGAAACCTCAACCGCCTTACCCTTGAACCCTACATCCTGAACCCTAAACCCACCACGAACCACAGGGGCGCACCTGCACCTCAACCCTAAACCCTACAGCCACTATCCCTGCACCCTAAACCCTAAATGCACCACAGACCATGAACCGCAGGGGGGAGGGGGGAAACCCAAAACCCACCCCCAAGCAAGGCCAAATGCAGGGGGGGGGGGGGGGGGGGTGGGCATACCCCATGCACCCTGTAAACCCAGAAACCCCATAAAAACCATCTAAAACCCTCAATCCTAAACCCCAAACCTTAATCCCATAAAAACCAAACCATGAGCCCAAAATCCTAAACCCTAAACCCTACACCCTAACACTAAACCCTAAACCCCAAACCCTATAACCCTAAACCCTGACCCACGAACCATAAACCCTAAACCCTAAACCCTGAACCCTAAACCCTAACCCTAAGCCACAAACCATAAACCCCAAACCCTAAACCCTAACCCTAAACCATAAACCCTAAACCCTAACCCACAAACCATAAACCCTAAACACTAAACCCCAACCCTAAACCCTAAACCCTAAACCCTCAACCCTGAACCCTGACCCTGAACCCCGAACCCTAAACCCTAAACCCCAAACCCTAGACCCTCAACACTAAACCTGTAGGATCCCGGCTCTTCATGCGGCTCGAGGGTGCGTGCGTCAGTTCCCTCGAGGTCACTGTCATCCGAGTCCTGCAAGAGGGTGTTGGGTTTAGGGGTTTAGGGGTTAAGGGGTTTAGGGGTTAAGGGGTTAAGGGGTTAAGGGGTTAAGGGGTTAAGGGGTTTAGGGGTTCAGGGGTTCAGGGGTTTAGGGGTTTAGGGGTTCAGGGGTTCAGGGACTCACGGGTTTAAGGGTTTAGGGTTTTGGGTTTTGGGGTTCAGGGATTCAGGGGTTGATGGGGTTTCGGGGTTTAAGGATTTAGGTGCTTGGGGGTTTGGGCATTTTGGGTTTAGGGGTTCAGGTGGTCTAGGGCTCAACAGGTCGGTACACAATTTGAGGGCTCCCTAAACCCTAAACCCTAAACCCTAAACCCTAAACCCTAAACCCTAAACCCTAAACCCTAAACCCTAAACCCTAAACCCTAAACCCTAAATGGGGCTTTCAGGGCTTAGGGATGCAGTCACAGAGGCTTCGCAGGGCTTTGTAGGGTAGAAATCTTCT